>NIZV01000066.1:0-168340 GCA_003947045.1 Fusarium ambrosium
TTCACTGGAAATGGAAGCCGGCGTCTGTGATATGGGCGGAGGAGGGGCTCGCAACTGAAATGAGAGCAAATCAGAACAGGCCAGAGTCGGCGGCGCAGGGACAATACTGTGCAGAGGCTGACTGGAGGGCAGACACAAAAGCGACTGTGGCAGAGGCGAAGGTATGAGGCTTGAGCAGTGAGAAGCCGGCGTTTTGATCCCAAGGGAAAAAGACGAGGGCGGTAAGGTCGTGCGGTAGTTGGTCCAGAGCGAGGGGCGTTGCAGGCGCAGGCGTGACATCCATCCATCCATCCAATACTGTACAGCCTGGTCCGTCCCCTTGCTTGTGCGAGCAATGCTGGAGAGCAGAGGGCCAGCAAGTGTCCAGTCACAGGGTTGGAACCACCGGGGAAACGGTTGTTTGGTGTCTATTGCAACCACAGACCACAGCTAGACGTGTCTCTCGCATCAGGCCCGCTGGAAACGGTATGCCTCTATCGCCCGTATCCATCTCCGCTAGGCGTTCTGGATGGGGGGCTTTGGAGCCGAGGCGCATTCAACCCAGCCCCACGCCCCATGAGAGACCCTTGTTCCAGCTCGTCCATCATCCAACCATTCAGAGCCTCTGGCCCATCTCCCAAGGCGTTTTCCAATGCCCCGACCCGGGAACGGGTCAACCACAGCTGGTGCTTGGTGTGTGTGCGTGTGAGGAACACCAGTTGCGGCGGAGCTTGTTTGGTTCGACTTTGAGTGAGGCAGGACAGGGGGCGCCTTTTGGGAACCATTAGAGAGCATATTGTCGTACCAGATACACCTCTAGCGATGCTCTGCAACCCTAGCGTCGGGGGGGAGACTCCATCAGCCTTGTAGGGTTTTTCTGATGTCACTGCTCTGCTGCCGGCGTGAGACGTGTCTCGGCGACGAGGCACTTTTCAGTCGGTTGTCGGCTTGACCCTGCCGCCCTGTTTCGGCCAAGCATCCTTTCTTTGTCTATCACCGCTCCCAGGCATCCGAGCTAATACCATGGCGACGGCCTGCAGGTATCAGGCAGAAGCCGCGCGATTCTGTTTGATTCCCTGCTTGAGGAGATACATCAAACTTGACGGAGTTTTTCCACTTTATGGTGCGGCTGAAACTGGAGTTGATTGAGGAGGTACACAGCCTCTCACCTGTGCTGCGCATGCATGGTGCGATAGGTTTATCGTCTTGTCGATCACCGCTCGCCAGCTCCTCTTTTAGGGCATGATTTCTGGAAGTCTTCCCGTGTCAGCAGCGGCGTTTCTTTGGACCTCCGGGCAAGCCTCGGTAGAAACGCCGTCAGATTTCATCATTGACAGACCATCGTCTGGGAGACATCGGCGGTCTCCAGGGACATGCTCTAATGCCACACTGTCCATATGCTGTATCAAGGGGTGCTAAAAGAGCCTTGCGCAGCATGCGTTGTCCTGGCAGGCACTTGCTTGCGAGGTTGCGGATCTTGCATGCAGTGGTTTACGCCCGATTAACGTTTGAACAAGAATCTCTCGGTCGCATGGTTGGTGGATCTCGGGGACTATGGGCGACCAGACAAAGCTGAAAATAGTCTCAGGAATAACCTAGACCAACTCCGTCGACCGCAATGATTCAAATGTGACGTCGAAGCAGGTGTCTCTGCAGCTTTCCCCAGTTTTCTCCCAGCGGTCCTGTCAAGAAGTCATGATGAGCTCCTGATTGGGCAACGATGCGCGACCTGGAAAACGCTCAATCGTGATGCGAATGTGCCAAGATGTCGGTCCCTGTCAAGGTCGGGAGTAGCGCGACCCTCAGCGACGGGTTGCTACTGAGTCCAAGCGTCTGGAGTCACAAGACTCGGGCGATTGATTGCCAGGCAGCTGGTAGGCCAAGTACAAATAAACCCGCGAACCAACCTGGAGGCTGTGTAGCAGAAACATGGCTATTGGCAGAGGAATTCGATGCCGAGTCGAAAGTTGTCTCCTGTCGAGCTGCTGAGAGTGAGATCAAACTGAGGCAGTGCTCCGTCAAGCACAAGCCAAGCGGAGATTTGTTTATCTGCCGCTCGACTCTGTCATCCATCTCGAAACATGGATGTACTGCAAGTGGAATGAAGCGCCGAATACTGTATCCATTCGCGAATTCATGTGTCGTTCCTGGTTCTTGATCGCCGTGACTTTTAGGTTGGTTCATGTGGCCATCCAGGACGGCCCCGGCCTTCTCTGTGAGGTGCCCGAATTGCCGATTGCACGTGACGATATTTCCTCTTGGTCCCCGGCCGGCCCTTCCTTCCGAGCGGCGTCGCGCCTGATATGGCGCCCATGACACCTTTGGCCCGCTAATCCAAATCAAGCAAATCCATCTTCAACTTCACTTCTTCATCTTCATTCAACCTTGATGCGTTGATTATTGTCCTGCGCCCAGCTTCATCGCCTCTAGCTTCTGCATTTTACTGAATCGTGCACGTACTCTCCTTCTCCAACACCTCGCTGTTCTCTCCTCACCTACCTACGCCCGAGGGGCTTTGCTGCATCATTACGCTGCACCGTGCTGTAGCTCTCGTGCGACTCCTCTCGCCGCTGTGCCCATCATGTTCCAGGTCCGTGACCGAATAACTCGCAAGCACGTATCTGTTAGAATGCTTCTGCTGACAAGTAGTTGCCGTATAGCCCAATCCAGATGATCAATTTCACCTGCGCCTCCACAGGGCGCGGTCTGTCGTCTTGACAACTCAAGAGTAGGTGGCTTTCTGCCGCAGACATAGCCTTGATCCAGATCTCTTGTCAGAGATCTGACCACATGCTTCTACCTCCTTGGCACTTGGCTGTCCTGTGGGGATTTCTACCCCTCACTTCCGTAACCCTGCCCTCGTAATGCTCATCTCTAACATGTCGGTGTCTCGTATAGGCTCGTGGAGATTCGAGCGGCTCAGCGCACCTTTGAAGGCGCATACGTTCGCACAGCCCTAGGCCAATTCTCATTTGCTCTCATCATTCTCAAAATCTTTACTTCGGAATTCTATGCCATCGGCGCTTTGTTCGCAGTCTATGGAGTGGCAGTAATGCTGGTGGCCATCTACCGTCGCTACGAAGGCAACCACCAATTCTTCAATTCCGAGTCACCTGATGGAACACTGAAGCGCAAATTCAGGACAAGCGGGAACAGTGTTTTACTGCTCACAGTCCTCAGCCTGAGTGCCTACGTGACGTTGATGGTGCTCACATGGCGTCTGGTTACATAGTGGCGATTTGTGGCGGCTCTCTTTGACAGTTGTTTCTGATGATTGCCATTTGAGTACCATAGGGAGGAGTCTTTATCATGATCACTCGGGGGCATAGCGTCGTTTCTTAGTCGGGTTTCCTGGCTACTTTTTATACCGGCATCATCGCATTCTCATTCTCCGCCAGCCTGAATCTTGAGTGCTCCAGTGCCGCTCAACTAACTCGAAGCAAGAAAGGCATCTGTGACAAACGTCGTCGCTTCGATTGAACCAGCCTACACCACACGATGCCAACAACGACGATGGGGTTAATAAATCCAAACCCAATCACCCAAGGATCCCAGTAGGTCAAATTTTGCTCGGGTTTTGTCACCAGCAGCGTCCAACCCGAAGCAATGGAGGAGACTGTCAACGCTCGCTGGGCCATCCAGAAGTCGTACTCAGGCATGCCCGGTGCTTCATCTGAGAAGACGCAGATGCATTCGGGTAGGCAAAGCGCCCTTTGAGTGCGCTGGCCATAGTATATTACTGTCTTTTCGATTTCCTTGCAGGCTTGTGCAAGAAGGTGGTCCACGCATGCAGCGAAAAGGTGACCCATTGCACAGACCTTGGCGGTGGCTGGTGAGGGCGCTTAAATGAATGGTGATGAGCTTCAGAAGGAACGCAACGGATATGAGATTTGAAGGGGACTCACTCTGTTTTGTATTTGCGTTGATTTTTATCAATATCTCGAAAGCAGTTCCGTGCGAGCTTGATTGAGGTTTGGGCTGGATATGAGGTGGTAGCCCTGGGGGATATTGAGTTTCAAGAATCACGTCGCCACCAAACACTCATGGGAGAAATTCAGTATTTAAACACCGTGTCAAAGTAAACGGTTTTTTGCGGCCGATGCGGTACAATTGAATTGGCTATTCTTCACAACCAATACTAAGTTAAGCCCGTGATATCATCCATGGTGTTGAGCTCTTGATGCCCTCAGTTTTCAGCACCACACCACGTCAAGGTACCATGGACTAAATCGCCCCATCAAACCAATAAAAAAGCAGCTGAACTGTAAACAACAAGAGAAAAGCAGCCATCCTTGCATCACATTCATACCGCCCGTTCTGAAATCCAAATTTCCAATAAGTCCTGGGCCGCACGTGCCTGAGCCCGGATCCGCCATCGTCAACCAATCCTTTTTTGCCGCCGACATGTAGAGAGGTTCAATATTGGCCCGCCTGCTGTGAAACCTCAAAATATCGAGCCATGGAAATAAGATGAGCTCTGCAGCTTTCATCATGTGAAAAAGAAACGAGTTGAGGTGCCGCTCAGTGGAGTAACGTTACGGCGCCAACGCGTGTGATTGAAATTTTTGAACAGGTCTGACGTTCAGATGCTTGATTGAATACCATGAAGACCAATACCAAAGCTGCATGTTTTGATAGTTGCATCGCCTTTGTCTTGTCATGCATTCATCGCCGTCCCTCCCTCTCATGTGGTTTGCCGGCCAGCCATGCTCCGCCAACGTCCCCCCCGACACACATGGCCCCCAACAAGTGGGACCAAGCATGAATCGGCTCTTCCAGCAGCTCTTTGATCCGTCTGAGTTGGTAGCTGATTTTCATATGAAAATCCACAGGGCACGGATGTCCGATTCCAAGCTCGGCTCCCCAAGCGCCCGTCCAGTTCGATGAAAGTGACGCAGCCGATATCGCTTCGCAAGAACGAGGTCAAGCCAAACGATGCATATCACACAGATCGGGTTGACAAACCCTAACCCTATGATAACAGGGTCAAGTATCTTGCCCTTTATGGGAATCCCGAACCAAAGGGCGAGCGTGGAGAAGCACCACGAGAAGCCGAACATGGTAGCTGCCCTGCGCATGTCACTGTCCAGCATTCCCGGGTCTTGGTCTGAAAAAGGTCGAAGGTATTCCGGGAGGCGTAGTTTTTCCTGAAATTGTCTGCCCCTTGTTATTATCGCATCGCGTCGTTTCTGAATGACTTGGTGCTCAATCATGAAAATGTAGAGGCTGAAGAAACACCTGAAGATGATTTGCGCTATGAGATCCCCGAAATCATTTGACATGATTTAGAACGTGGCCTTGGATGATGGAATCGCCTGTCAATTCTTAAAATGTGAGGGTGAGTTCCTGAATGTCAAGCGAGGCGACCTTCGTCAATGATACAAGTTGGTTGGGATGAATAATTTCTGCAAGATTTTGCTTACACTTGCTAGAAGGGTACCTAATCCTTATGAAGGTCCATATAAGGTTGCCATGAAAAGAACCAGGTGCTTAGCAACAACAAAGTTTAACAGTACAGCCTGGCAGAGACTTCAATGTGGCGGAGCATATTCTAAACAAACCACCATCTGAAAATGGTTATTAGCCTCTATGATATGCCATTTTCCCCATATCGATACCTGGCATGAAACATTACAAGTACGGGGGCACATGTCCAAGGCCAAATACCCCAACTTTGAAGGCCCCGACGAACCCTACTTCCCAAGCTAAAACAAGAAAGCCAACCATCCATAATGAACCGGTGCCCAGAAACAACAACTCCTTAACATGCTCCTGTACTGTGAATCCATCATTATCGGTTCTGGTAAATGCCAGCTGTCGTCCCGTTATCGGCGAGTTGTTGACTAGGGTCAACCGCCTGCAGTTGGGGACCTCGTCCCCTCTCCCCGTACATCCAGGTGCCGTAGGTCTCTGAACTTCGCGGGAATGTGTAATTGGCTTGTGCGTGTGATTGCTCCCATGTCTCAAAGCCGGTCGGGGGCACTTCTCCGGCTGAGAGAGGAACAGCCGTATCCATACTCGTCGTGGTGCCTGCTTCAAATCCCGGAACCATACCATCCATCGCGGGGGTGTAGACATCGGATAACGTAGAAGATCTCCTCTCGTATTGCCGGCTGGGGGCCATCAAATGATACTGGGGTGTATGATGCCCAGGCATGGGTTCGCCTCCATAGGACATGGATCGTACCGGAGGTGCGTATTGAGCCCAGGCCATATCTTCACGAGAGGGGGGTTCCGAGCTTCCGGATGCCCAACCAGCCGAAGCTGGAGACACGGAAAATGGTGAGAACTGGGCACTCATGGGCGATTCTGCTGGGTAAGATCGCCAAGTCGGGTTCGGCTCTGCTGTTTTCGATGTTGGGCTCTGGGATGAGTCTGCTGACACCCAGGTAGGTACACTTTGGTTACCCATCTCAAATGCAGGAAGATTCGTCGACGATGGCAAGGACACTTCAGATTCATATTAGTATCATGTGGTCCATAGTTAGCCCGGGAGAGATGACTGACCTCTCATATCAGGTGGGAACCCCTCATTTCTAGGAGCTTCCGTAACTGTTGGGACTGTGACGGGCGTCACTTGCGCTGATGATGGGCTGAAAGGTTGCTTCGATGGTTTAGCCCGCTCCGCTGGATTGCTGGTAGATGCCGCTGGCGACGATGAGGCAGAAGATCCCCTGGGTCCGGTCGAAGATCGAGAGGTTTGCTTCGCTCGTGAGTCGTCCGGTGGTGGCTGGTCTACCGGATAGAAACTGCATTCCTTCTTCAGACGGATACAGTTTATGCATCGACCTTGGACATCAGATGGTGATGGGATACATCTGATCTTTCGGCGCCGACAATGGCCTTGGGTGGGTTAGCAAAGGTGAGGACGGCCACAGACCAGAGACGAAACTTACCACAGGCTACCGAGGTGCGATGGTATCCCAGCTTGTTTCTCTTCTTCTCTCCCGATGTACCCATCTGTTGTTGGTGAGCGTCTATTTCCGGTGGGTGTAGAGGAGTAGCGCTTGGCGTTGAAAATGGCCCCTTGATGCCCATGTTGTGGTCTTGACTGGGCAATGGTGCATCGTGGACATTGGCCATGCCCAAGGAAGACAGTTGCTGTTGTGAAGGGACAGTGTAGGATGGCACGTAGCCTGAGTGCGCCATGTCCATCTCATTGCTGAGAGGAGGCAGAGGTGGGTATTGGTAAGACATGACCGAAATCATGGGCACTGATGATGACAGGGGATCCGTCACCAGATTACCAGAATTAAAGAGATACGGTTTCGAGTGACTGGGTGACGGGATAGCGAGGGCCATGGAATAAGTCTTGCAGTTCAGGAGATGAGTTGTAGTATCAGTTCGGGAGGCCAGGAGCTCTTGAAGGCATGGGAAATATAGAGTTGGTAGCAAGGTAGATAGGGTGGTGGCGAAGTGGGTGGTTCTAGGACAAGGTAATTCGCGGGCCTGGAAATGATCTCATAGAGAATGGCGAGAGGGCGGCATGTATTGGGCGGCGATGCAAGAGGCTGGAAAGAAAGGCACTCGTGCCCTATCGTGCCTGTAGGTATGCAAGACAGAGAGGCGTGTGACAGGCCAGGGCCAATCGAGAATGCTGTGCAGGTGTCTGCTTCAGAGGCGGCACCCGCAGCTATGAGACCCAGAGTTGGCAATGGTGAGCTCGCCAAGTAAAGTAGACGATAGTGACTTTGTGCTGAGACGTCTGCGAGCCGGTTGACGAGAGCGGAAGGGCCGAGATACCGAGCACAGAAAATGGAGACGAGAACGATGAACTTGCCCTGGTCAAGTTCAGTGCGGTCCCCTTGGAGTATTTGAATCCTGTCTCTGGGGGGCAGATCGACTTCTAGTGCGAGCCAAGGTCAAGGATCCTATGCTTTCAAGATGGCCAGCGGGAGCTAAGCCAACGAACCGGGGAGGGGGGTGAGGAATCGCGGTGTCGAGTCGGAGGGTTAACCGACTAGCACGTAGTTCCTTGCTGTGGGTACAGTATTTGGCCGCTTAGTACCGACGACTAAAATGGTGGATATGAATGGGTGGTGACAACAAGCAGTCGAGCGCCACCGGGGGGTAATATTGGTCAGAGGCAGTTGGGGTGCAACCTGAACGACATGGGCGTCTATCAACAGGCCAGAGATCGACAATGCCTGAGAGTTCCTGCCGTATTGTCTTTCGTTTCTTCTCCGAGTGTCTTTGCGCGGTTCCCAGGGTGGCGGCCGAGGCCAGATATAAGAGAATATGTCGTGGATCAATGGATGGATATGATGATGACGAGCAGCCAAGACCTTTCTTAGTCTAGGACTTGATGGCCACGCCGGAGAAAAGGAGCTGGGTTTTCAGTGTGTCGTGCTGACTGTGGCTCGAGATATCCAACAACAGCCTCGATAGTTTCTTTAAATGGCCTGGCCCAGCACCCAAGAGGGAAACACTCTGGAAACTATTTTAGTCCCATAGACGCGGTAACCTCCAAGATCGTATGAGAAACGATCAGTCTGGGGAGCCCTTGGACATCGAACCCCGATATAGAATCCGTGACCACAGATCAAGATCCTTTGGAGTTTCAGGTAAGCACGCTATGCGGCACCTTGAATCGTGGAGCGGCTCACGCACCCACTAGGGCTGTGATCAGTAATTGGGATCTCAAGGCAGTCCAGTCCAGCCAGGCCCAGAAACAGACCTAAGGGATGCGTAGTGTGTATATCCGTACCAGAGTCCCTCCTTCTGTGAGGCTTATTGTTACGAGCCTCTATCCCTGTATACGAATGCCGTGGCGGCAGGGCAGATGAGTTGCGACCCCGATACGGAAGCGCCCTCCTGCAAGCTGGGCTCGCGGGTGCCAAGATTGCATGGACCACGGAGCACCACAGTCCAGTCGGCCGGCCAGTCGACATGGCTGATCTCCCATCTCCATCTCCAGCCTATGCAAAGCGTCTGCCCGTCTTTGGTCCGAACCCCTGGCAATGGGGCCTCCTCTGGAGGGCAGATCAAAGATGGGGGACCCGAAGCATCGTCGTGGAGGTTCCATCCCACAGAAGCCCTCTTCTGATGACGAAAGAGAGAATTTCCAACCACGGCTGCGTCCAGAGCGATCCCACTTTTTGTCTTGCACTTCTTGGAGAGTGGTCACCAGGAAGCTGGTTGTTGGTCCCTGCTCCACTGATCTGAGTCGTGCCATAACATCCAAGGGGCGCGTTGCGGATACATACGCCTCATGCACAATTGTTGTCTTTTCTCTTCTCTCCGCCTGCCCGCCTCTGTGGGCATTGGTCGGGAGAGACAAGCGCCGATAGAATCATCAGGCTTGTCCGTCCATCGAGCGAGCACTCGCACATGTATTTGAAGTCTAGATTCGGGCACCCACTCTTTGGTGAAGAAAAAGCAATGGCCTGCTCATGTCCAAAGGGACCAACTGCTTGTTTGCGACGGCGCCACCCAGATTCAAAAGATGGACTCCATGTACTACTGCAAGGTGCCGTTGCTCGTTTCCTTTTTTTCTCTCATTGTTGCTCTCAAGTTCTGATTGCTGTGGAAATTCCGGGTAGATGGAGTTAGCGTAGTCCTGTCTTGGAGCCACTCCCCGTCAGAACAGCAACTGACCAAGATGAGTGAGTGTGACACAGACGCGTCAACATCCATGTATCCTAGCTGGCGCCGATGCGCGCTCCAAATTACGGACAAACAAAGTGGCCGACCAACCCGCAAAGTCTCCCCCAATGTGGTAACAGGCAAGAACAAGGTTCAGTCCAAGCGCTGCTACGCTGCACACCGTGGTCAAGGAGCTTGAGTGCTGGGTTCCTGAGTCGCTTCAAAGGAAGCGTTCTTGTTTAGAGGTTGATCTTTCGTGTCTGTGCGTCTCCCTGCTTATGCCCTGACAGCTTGAGCCAGCCAGAGGCGAGAATACTAGCCGCTAGATGGCATCTCTGGCTTGAGCTGCCGTCACCCCTCTCCCGAGCTTTCGTGATGCCTTGTGGATACTGGTATCGGGTAGTCGATTTGTTGGGAGCAGGAACCAGCGAATCCGACAGGACAAACATGTTGCCAGGCGACTCCGTTTCCGATTCTCCCAAGCCTCAAAGGAATCTCTAGGCGGGGAACCGGACATTGGAGGCGAGAGCCCCTTTTCCAACTAGCCCCGTAAGCGGCCATGGCCCTGCTAGGACCCCAATGAGGGAGAAAGCTGAAAGAGCTGAGGCCGCATCTAAGGCGAAGGATCACGCGCTGCCGGGCGCCATGGTGGTTCTGGCA
Organism: Fusarium ambrosium; assembly: GCA_003947045.1. Taxonomy (NCBI): domain Eukaryota; kingdom Fungi; phylum Ascomycota; class Sordariomycetes; order Hypocreales; family Nectriaceae; genus Fusarium; species Fusarium ambrosium. The sequence goes on from NIZV01000066.1 coordinate 10,225, forward strand.
GGCCCAGGTGGCTCTGACAGGTTCGGTAGTGGTAGTAGGTAGCTTGGTTCCAACTCGAACGCGCCATTGAACAACTGAGAGGACCCCTAAAGATGGGTCCTGAATGCAGTTCAGTTCGGGGGTTCCATCTTTGGACGTTGATCTCTTCGCATCGCATCCCGAGTGGAAACCAACACACGGGGAAGCGACGATGCTAATTCAGGGGCATGGCATGGCAGCAATGCTGTAGTGACCGGGATGGCTGGAGAGTTCAGGATGCTCCCGTTGGAGGTTCAGGTGTCAAGCTGAGGGTACTCCCGCCGCTAGCTGAGTTGGGTCGGAGCTTGCGAGTGGCTGCGAAGCGAGTGGCTGCAAGTGGCGACAGCGGCCAGCAGCGGACTGACAGCAAGAAAGTCGAAATAGGCTTCATCAGAGCGAACGGTTTGGCCGCGATTGGCGTGCGACGGAACCGACGACAAAGACAGAGAGAGCAGATTTCGCAGTCAGGTCAGGTCAGTCAGTGTGATGAGCAAGGAACAGGGCACTTGCACCAAGCACCAAGCAGGAAAGAGCAAGGCTTAGCTTGGCAGGGACTTCAGACCCACTTCTTGGGAAGGAAGCGACGGGAATCGGCCACCCGCAGACGCACGTGCCCTGTCATGCTCCAAGCTTCCTCATCGGGAGGCGGAGATCTCTGTAAGAGGTGCGCTATCTCTCCGCTTCCGCTGTCTCCTCCACCTCACCCTCCCCTCCCCTCCACCAGATGGAGGCCACCTAACCAAGTGCCGGCCCACACAACATCCATGATCGTCCCCGCCTGGGCGAGCTAGAGAGAGCGACATTTGCCATTTTTATTCTCCCATTCTCAACTCGTCCATTGGGAGCTGCCGACGCATCGCTGCACCCCATCCTCGACCCCCTGAGGCGTCCGTCCTTGGGCCTGCCCTCTTGCCTCAAGGTTCTCTCTGGCGCAGCTTGCTACGTAGTAGTTTGCGGAGTTCTTATCATTTCTCACATCGAACGGTTCGAGACATGGTCCGATGTGGCCATTGCCAACCTGACCAGGCCAGGTTGAGAGATGCCATCATCCTTCAACCTTCTTTGCCTAGGTAGTACACACAGAGAACCCGCCAGGCCCAGCCAGTGACGGGAGGCTGCATTCTCGGAGTGGGTAGCAGGATATGCTTCAGTGCAAATGTACACACCAAGCCTCCAAGTCTCAGAGGGGCTTGCGGAGGCCGTGATCTCCTTCTCTCCCATCTACGGCTCTTGAAGGTTTCAACAAACCCGCAACTGGCTTCCGTTTGCACCACAGTCTACCTACTACTGCAGGGCTATCAGACACACAGCAGCTTCTCAGCAGGCATGTTAGTTTGCGTCACTTCTCACAACAGGGAACGCACTTTTTCACAAGACCATCCATACAGGGCCTGGTTGATCAAGATCCACCTTGATCTGATGAAATCTTGCGTCTCGTCGGCTCTCCGGATTTGCGGATGGGATGCAGTCGCAATTTTTTCCAGGGAGTCTGCGGCAGTCTGTGCTCTCCACCCCCCGTGCCACTCAGCTGGGAGTCAGAGGCAGACTCTCTCTCACCTGGCGGTGATCTCAGCATACGCCTCCTGTTACATGCACATGTTCCCTCTCGTGATTCTTCTTGGCGACGCATGGTGCTGTCATTGATCGAAACACCCAGAGCAACGGGCCTCAAAGCTTCACCCAAAACGGACGCAATGACCGAGCAAGGATGACATGCTTTCAGTACATGAATCGGATGGGATCAGAAAAAGCCGACCAAGTTCGGGCTCCTCTGTCAGCCATTAGTTATCATTCAGCAGGGTTTTATCCACTCGGATCGCCCAGGCGTTAGCCTCCCTGTGAGACAACACGCTCCTCGACATTGTACATTCCAGGGGACTACGGAGTACACACCTCCCCGTCTTGCTCCGAGAGCTCGAGCTACGGCCAAGCCAGGTCTCCTCATAAAAATGAAAGAAAATCGAAACTGCCTCACGCCAGCGGCGGCTGGTGCATCCAAGTGCCGTATAGTTCTCCAGTTCTTGCGGGGGTCACCACGGAATCATGATGCGCCGGTTGTTGCCGTGACCAAGACCCTGACTCCATCATGTCTTTTTCTTAGTACCAGTACACACGAAGTCCTGACACGACCTTGACTGACTCGGTTGTGTCTTGCCAAGGCCAGCCCTCTTCGCTCAGACAGGCTGGATGTTACTCATCAGAATCCAGCTATTGGCGCATAATTTCCGTTACCCTCCTCCAACAGCCGGAACGTTACGCCAAATGCCGGTCCAAGGGCTGCAATAGCGTCAAGCAGCAGCGACCGTTACTCTCTCGAGCTAGCCATTTCATTATTGTCGAATCAAGAGCCCGCGCGAGTTCTTGCCGTTCTGACCGGACGATATTCGTTTGCCACACGGCTAATGTTGCAACAGTTGAGAGGATCTTATAACAAGCTATCAGTGGGTGGCGTATCCAGCGCCGTTGGTGGCTCATTGATATGATCCATACTACGTAGTACTGGGGAATATGTCGGTCTCTCAACTTTCCCATATCCTCGTTCTCGAGCGAATCGATCATGGAAAAAAGACGTGCAGTAGCTAGCAGCTCTACATACCTGGACGAGCTGGAAGTGGCAGCACCTTACGATCGAGGTGGGAAAGGATTGTCAGAGCGATCGAACACCAAGCCCTGCTGGCCCATGGCCCCCAGAGATAAAATGACCGACTGCATGAGACGCCACCGCTAGATCGATCCACGAGGTCTTAGATCCCTGATGGCTGCAACCCCTTGGGCATTTAGGAAAATGTCCGAGGGGCGTCTTACCTGTTCCAGACTCTGACAGAAGCCTAAGACCTGTGACTTATTCAGCTACAGGAAGTCTCAGGTTCCCCGCGTCTTTGGAGGCAGCGTCTGCTTGCCATCCGCCTGCTGCCACAGGGAGGGCTGGTTGTTCTAGTCCTTGTTGAGCAATCCGTCGTTTACGAGTGTTCCCCGAAAGACATTCTGGAGCGGTAGACGATCTTTACCGGAAGCGGATCAGGTTCTAGGTTGTCAAAGCCCCCACGCTCGGACATTAACAAGATTTCCCCCACGTTCACAGATCCAGGCCAACCTGGCACTCACCTGCCATGATGGATTGGCTGCTGCGAGGAAACCCGACAAGGTTAATATGTGTGACCTCACCGAGCTTTCATACCGCGCTTCCATCCCAGTCTCTTTTCTTCAACCAGAGGCAGCGTGTGATTGGAGACAAAAGAGCCCTGACCCTTGAGTCGATCTCAAGACCACTTTAGCTTGTATGGTTACATTTTCGAGATACTCTGTTTATTTTCCCGCATACTATCCTTCTCCTCCCTTGAAAGGAAGCAACCCGGGTCCTCTCTTTGCCCACCACTTCATCTACCTACTCCTGTACAAACGCCCGGGGCCCTGTCCGGACATGCAGGAACAAGTTGGAGTGGCTCTAGTGGCGGGCGATGAAAACCGGTTGCACTTTCTAGCGAGACTGTTGGTTCCTAAACTGGGTTGCAATTGATGTTGCGGTCTCGTTTAGCTAGCCCATTTGGGGATTCATTGCAGTTGGATAGACTTTATGTTTTCTTTTGCGACGCCTAGTTTGGTAGGCTGGCTCAATTAGTTAAGATCGACAACTAACCTCCGTGACATCATGTCACTTTGCCATGGGACCATTGATCCCCGGTGTCAGGAAATAGCCCAGGGAAACGATTCCTGATTATCTCTCAAGCCGCAGCCCTGGTACACGGGACCATCAAATCCCGATCTCCCTTCTCACGGCTTTTTGCTTTTTGGACCCTTATTCAGGAACTTAAGTTCTTATTTCCGGCCGGCAACTTTACCTCTTGTATCTCAAGGGACAACTTGAAAAGGGTTGGCGATGACCTAGTTGTTTTTTGGTTAGCCAACTTTGGACCCTCTGGCAATAGTGCTATTTGGCCGGCCCTTCGTGGTTCAGTTTCCCGGAAGCCGGAGGAAGTCATGGTATTCACTTAGACCATCGATGATCGTCTACAGTGGCCACGAGGGCAAAGTCTCGACTCTATCGTGGGAGGTACCCCAAATGTGAACGTGGTTGACGCGCGTTCGTCGCTTGTCCCTCATGTTCACTTAGCGTCCAGGGACCAACATATTAGATTCTCTGCTATACCCCCCCACAGCCCCTCCTAATGTGACAGCTTCAAGATATCATTTTGACGGTCAGGAAGGCCAAGTTCTGTCATCTTAATGTGATACCCCCTCCACGCACTCCACCAGACAGCCAACTTCGTCTCCCCAACTAGGCGATTGATCTCCCCAGGTAGCTTGCTCGGCTAAAAACAAGAAAGTTGACTAGATGACAAGACCAGGGTTTGCGCCTGTTTTCAATCTCGCCGAGAGTTTAACGAGGAAGCGCGCCGATAAGGGTGCAAGTGAGATTCCAGTAGCTCTGCGAAAGTAAACGATTTGGAATTGGCTGGGTCGTTTCCCTTTCGATGCATGCGTAAGATCAAACGAAGATGAAAGTATGGGGTAGATGTGTGAGTACGGAAAACCACCGACTCTCTCTTGTGCCATGTCCCTTTCACTTATGATCACTCTTTACGCGAAGCAGGCGTACTTGAAAGATAACGCCGGATCGAGCTGGCACCGCTGAGTAGATAGGTGGAGATACTTTTCGATTCTGCGGTGCAACAATTCTCTGTCTTACGGAAGTGAGCAAGAGACAAGCATGGGAGTTAGTGATTGGGTTCCATCGGTCGGGGTCCTTTTGACAGGAGGCTAAGAAGTTGGAACGGTGGGTGTGTCTTGGGTTTGAGTTGGCCGGGCTGATGGATTTACCCTACAACAGATTTGAGGCCTCCTTGATGATCAACTCCCCATGCAGGAAAGATCATGATCCTTGGCCTAGTCACTACATTACATTTGAGCTGATCAGGGTTCCGGACATGCCATCCAATGAAACCCATGGCCTCATGGTTGCGCAGCAGAGGGGCCAGGTGGTTGGGTGAAGCATAAGCGACGGTGAGGCGAGTTGACACTCAGCCCGATACTCATCGGACGCAGTGAGAAAATCGACAAATCCGACCTGTGCTCCAGAAATCTGTAGACTAACACCATCATTCCCTAGTTGAGCACCCTCAATTGTTGCACATGCGTTCTCATGATCATGCTGGTGCCAACCAACGACGAAATTGTCAGCACCTGTCACTCCAGCGATACCTCCAAACCTTGAGGCAGATTGTATTTTCCATGGCAACACCTCAAAATATGGACTCGAAAGAACATTATTTTGACCATGATTCACAACCAGATGCCATGAAAAAAGAATGCTAGAAGTCGCACTGTACGATCAGGCGCTAAATAGCAGTGGGATCACAGTGTGAGAAGTCAGACATGAAGTGAGCACTGTGCCCCAGTAATTGCGCCTGCAAACAAGTCGGGTTGGCTGACAGACCCGGCACTGTGGCCCAACCATCATCATCAGTGCGGCTGGCTTCACAACAAGAACCTGGAAGAAAAGAAAGAGAGAGCGGGAGGACCGGATGAGACGCGGCCCCTCGACGGATCCAAGGCAGAAAGAGGCAGGCAGTATCGAGCGCAAGCATCGATCAAAACATCCCCGCCATTCTTCGTTGGAGGAGGGCACGCCTCTCGTCTGCACACCCCGCCTCTCAGCTAAGCTCAGCTCAGCTCAGCCCATGATCCATCATGAGCGACCTACAGAGAGCCTGGGCAAAGTCCAAATATGGCATGTCCAACGACATCTTCAACGAACTGGACGAGGAGCAGGAGACTGATCAGGTCCCTGAACTTCCGGAACCTGTGGACGACGACTCCTCGTCTGCATCCTCGGCGTCGTCCGTCTCCTCCACCGGCACCGTCATCCCATCGCCGAACCAGAAGCTATTTGCTCGACCTCAAGGGTAGTTCCAACGCATCTTGCTGAGAATCCATGGCGCGACTGACACTTCACAGAGTCGCCCGTGGTAGATCCCTCGAGCAGATCCCCTGGACCACCTACTTTGAGCGAGAGTTGTCCCTGAGGTCGGAGCAGGACCCCGAGGTGGTCTATCATGCCTACCTGACATCGCCAGTGGACAAGGGGCCACTGTTTGTAATGCATCACGGAGGAGGATCTTCTGGCTTGTCGTTTGCCGTGGTGGCTTCTGAGATAAAAAAACGCCTACCTGCGGCTGGCATTCTTGCCATCGACTGCAGAGGTCACGGGTCGACGGTTGTACCGGGAGATGCGGCGCTGGATCTGCGGCTGGAAACACTATCGACAGATCTCTTCAACGTCATCCAGCTGACCAAGTCTGAGATGAAGTGGCCAGGGATGCCCCCGATCGTGCTCGTGGGACACTCCCTTGGTGGAGCCGTCGTGACTGACCTGGCCAAGACGGGCCGGTTGGGAACATCAGTCTTGGGGTATGTCGTGCTGGATGTGGTGGAGGGCTCAGCCATCGATGCCCTGCAGAGCATGCATACGTACCTATCTACAAGACCCTCGGGATTTGCGACGCTGCAAGCAGGCATTGACTGGCATGTACGATCGCGAACAATCCGCAACTCGATCTCTGCCCGGACTTCTGTCCCTGCACTGCTGGTCTTTGATGAGGATGTAGACCCGACGCGTCCTTGGAGATGGCGGACCAACCTGGGCGCAACGCAGCCGTTCTGGGAAGGGTGGTTTGTCGGCTTGAGCAAGAAATTCCTCGAGGCTAGAGGAGGAAAACTGCTTCTGCTGGCTGGGACTGATCGACTTGACACTGAGTTGACCATCGGCCAGATGCAAGGTATGTCGGCGCTTCTCAGTGACACCCCTTGAGACATTGGATAGGTACTTACCAAAGTGTGTGTGTACAGGGAAATACGCCTTGCAAGTCTTTCCGGAAGCGGGTCACTTTATTCATGAAGATTTACCAGAGAAGACGGCTGTGTCGCTGGTAGACTTTTACCGCCGAAACGACCGAAGCACTCTCGTATTGCCTCCCAAGGTATCGGAGCTGCTCAAGCAGGGGAAGAGAGTATGAAGCGCAGTCACAGCCACAGAAAGACCTGGGCCCCTTTCAACCAACATGCATAATTCTCGAGTACGTATTCGCACTGGCCATAGGGCTGCGCTATGAATCCGGACCCTCGGAAGAGAAGCGACCAACAAGCCGGGGTCAGGGCGCGGAGCTGCGGGTGGGCATTGGCATCCATGGATGGGTAACACAATGGCATGCAGGTGCACCATCACGTACATGTTGACGGGTGACACCAACTGCATACTGGGCTCAGCTCTTGTGCGACTGTGACGAGTTTCTGATGGGTGCCGTGCCGGAGGATAAGACAGGAGGATCCGCGGGAGGAGGCGTCTATTGAGCATGGGGCTGGGTAGTCTTTTTGATTGTCATCCATCCATGCAACTGGGCTGGACCCGAGATAGAAGCGAGCTGGCGCTTATAGACTGAGGAATAACAGGGACAGGTCGTTATTGTCAAGATTTGAATATAGTATAGTTCAAGGCTTGGCTATTGGGTTGCATACATTGGTGACGTGAATGTCGTTGAACATATCCGTAGCAACCTAGCCTGCATTATTGAGGCATCCATGGCTTCTATTGAGACGCCATCGTCAGTGGGGAAATTGCCTTTTGGCAGGACATGCATGTCCTCGTGGACAAATGCACTGCCGATGGACATTTCTTATTGATTCCGAGGTTTGACCTCTTATTCATGACAATCCTACCCAACAATTAAAGGTACGTAAACTGTAATTCCTTGTCCAACCTTGTTGAACCTTGTCGTACTCGCTGTCACAGCAAATCTGCCGAGCTCCGTAGCTAGGTTGCTAGACTCCGTTTGCCGGCAGCAATCTCCCGGTCTAGAATCCGTGGAGTTGCGACGAGGCGGTCATTGGCTGGGTTCTTGGATAATCATTGGGGAATGGCGCGTTTGGGGCCATGATTTCCCGGGGTTGGCCTTATAATTAACCGTCCGTTGCCCTGCAAGCTGGGACCTTCCGACGACCCCGAAGGACCGAAGGCGGATGCTCTCAACAACCTTGTTTTGAAGCATACAAAAAGGTCAAGCTCCGTCGTCCATCGTTTTGCTGTCGGTACCGTATTCTGTTTCTGCAACAATCACCTGCACGGTTCGCAATCTGTCCATCATGAAGTCTACATTCTTCATCGCCGCCCTCTTCGCGGGTCTCGCGTCTGCTCAGCAGGATAAGCTCCCTACATGCGCTGTACGTTCCCCCTGATCACGACCGCAACTTTACCGCTCATCGCGTGAAAAGTCTCCATTGAAAGCTGTTGATCCTTTTTCTTACTGATTTTTGTGCGTATAGCAACCCTGTGTCGACAAGTACACCACGGGCAAGGGCATCGCCGGATGTGGCCAGTTCGACTTCAAGTGCATCTGCAGCAACGAGAGCTTCCTCGACGGCATCGCGTGCTGCCTCGAGGACGAGTGCGACGACGAGGGAAAGGAGGCCGCTGTCGACTACGCAAAGAAGATTTGCTCCACCTCGGGTGTTGAGGTCCCTGACGAGGTGGTCTGCAAGGACTCGGCCAAGGAGAGTGCGAATACGAGCGCGAGCGCCGCGAGTGCCAGCGCCAGCAAGACCGCCGCCAGCGACGCCTCCAGTGGTACCGCCAGCGGTACTGCTGCGGATACAACCGAGACCGGCACCTCGACAGAGACCAGCGGTAGTGGTGCTGCTGAGACCAGCTCGACCGATAGCGGCAACGGTGCTTCGCGTGGAACAGCTGCTGGTGTGCTTGGTGCCGTCATGATGGCGCTTGCTCTGTGAGGGACAAGCCTATAGAGATCGAACGGATATCGTCTCGGGATGGATGATGGGAGATGGTTTGAAGAGAGGGAACATGTTTAACGAAAGGAAGGGGTAATACTGTCGACAGCGACGGGAGAGAGCTTCTTCTTTACAACATTGAGTTTACAAAGCCTGTCATGTATACCGGAGAGACTACATGGTTGCCGCAAGGCCGCCTTTAATTACGAATGGATTTACGTTGAAGACATCTTCTAGACTTGGCTTTGATATATTCTGGACTGGCATCTGCTGAGCGATGTTGAATTACCAACACAGCAAAGGACCATACCCTCGACTTAGGGAGATAAGGACATATCACTGATGGCATAAAGCATCTAATGCAGAGCTCCAAGATGTCGGTCTGGTGGGTTGCTCATAGCTCTTGGATCTCCTGATCTATGGCAATGCATGACCACATCTTGCACGTTGAAACAGTACTTACACCAGAACCATGACACCATGCTCTTATCCACAACTCACCCCTGTTCGGCCCTATCGATAATTCTTCCAATTTATCCATTGCGCCGAGCCAGCCTGGAGAGATTAAGCAGGCCTCTTGCTGGCAAGACTGATTAAAGGCCCCACCAAAGGTCCCTGGACCAAAGAGAGCAACGCCAATGGGTTCCTGGGACCTGAAGAGACGACCCCGCCAACAACGTCACTGGCGAGAGGGTAAGTACCCCACCAACCCAAACAGTCAGTCTCTGACCATGAAGTCACCTCTTATTCTCTCTCCACCATCATACCTCCGTCTTCCTCCCGCCAGCTGACCGTAGACGCCCTCAACAATGGCTCCCAAGACTATCATCGCGCCCTCCATCCTGTCGGCCGACTTTGCTCAGTTCGGCCATGACTGCGCTCGCACCATGGAGCAAGGCGCCGACTGGCTGCACGTCGACATCATGTAAGTGCGCCTCTATGGCCGAGTGTCCCGCCATGCGCGATTGAGTGCTTACTGCTGAGATAGGGACGGTCACTTTGTCCCCAACATCACCTTTGGACCTCCCGTCGTCGCTTCGATCCGTGGCCACGTCGACCAGCCCACTGAGGCTCTCGGCAGAGGCACCTTTGACTGCCACATGATGATTGCAGAGGTAAACAGCACTCCCTAGGCGTTAGATCAAGCATGGGCAGGGGCTAATTATGGGGACATCAGCCCAAGAAATGGGTCAAGGAGTTCAAGAAGGCCGGATGCAACCTCTACTGCTTCCACTACGAGGCCGCCTTTTCCAGCGACGCCGAAAGCCCCGAGCAGCAGACCGAGGAGAAGACCAACCCCAAGGCACTGATCCGATATATCCACGACAACGGTCTGCTTGCTGGTATCGCTATCAAGCCTGATACCTCTGTCGACGTGCTGTGGGAGATTCTGGAGAACGCTGAGGAACAGGAGCGACCTGATGTGAGACCTCGCATGGACGGCTTTTTCGGGACAGTTATTAACGTGAAGTGACAGATGGTTCTGATCATGACGGTTTACCCCGGTTTCGGCGGACAAAAGTTCATGGCCTCTGAGCTGCCCAAGGTTCAGGCCCTCCGAGAAAAGTACCCCGAGCTCAACATCGAAGTCGACGGCGGTCTGGGCCCCGGTACGATCGACCAGGCCGCGGATGCCGGTGCCAACGTCATTGTGGCTGGCAGCGCCGTATTTGGAGCCAAGGATCCCTCCGAGGTTATCTCGCTGCTGCGCAAGTCGGTGGATGACCGCAAGGCAAAGTAAGTTGGGGAGTTTATGGCGTGTGTTGTTGTGTTGCGGATAAGCGATTTATAGACGGGAGTTGAGCGATGATGTATGTGATGAGAGACGATTATACGCGAAAAAGTTGATTATTGTAGGAATTCTTGGAGAATAGATTCAAACTTGCCTACTGTTGAGTCTCTGACTTTGTTTCCTAGTGTTTCCTTTCATCCCGTCTCCCTGCTTTGACCAACTCTTTTGGTATGATGTTGCCTATTCGAGCTTATTGGTAAACTAAGCGCCAGCCTCGGCGGCTCTAGCTGAGTCTTAAAACAAGACCAATGCAAACAATTGCCCTATGTCTTGGAGCAGGATCCTTTTCATCTCAGAGCCATGAGTCTGCCAATGTTGTGCAGGCGTCTAGGTGCATAAACCATGCATAATCCACTGTGCATCATGGTGGTTCAGGCGATCAGATAAGAGGCGGTGGAGCTCTCGAATCATCATCATGGGAGCTCCGTGTTAGCGCCCGTGGCGGCTACATAAGAGTACAACTTGGTGCAGCAAGCAGAGACACTGCCAATGGCAATTGACCTGTAATATGTAGGAAATCGATGTCGAGAGACATTTTTAACAAAAATGAAATCTTGAATTGACAGAAAAATCTTGTGGCTACCCTCCCCAGCCCATGTATTTTTCCATGCGACAGACAGACGCAGGGTACAAGGGGCGCGCGCGAACCGCCCATGGGATGATGGGTCGATTTTCGGAGCCAGAATTTTTATAGATTGGCGACGTCAGCCCATCTTTTTGCGACTTCGCACATTCCCAACACTCGGAAATTCTCTTCTTCAAAACTTCTTTCGTCCACACAATTTCTGGCTGCAATAGTCAATTGCCCAGGGACAAGATGAAGAGAAAGGCAGGCTCCCGCGCCCATGCCTCGGCTGCTATCAGCAAGAAGCCCAAGCCTTGTGCGCATTCCCAATTCCTCTCCCCGGAAAGCTCCCCCCACTGACTTTTTTGACGGTGTAGCTCTCAGCACAGAGGTGGCCAAGGAGCGATTCCGTGCCGGACTCTTTGACAAGGACGTTCTCGACTCGTACACGACTCAGTACGCCGAGTCTGCGCCCTACAAGCATGCCGTCATCAACGGCCTCGTCAATGATGAGCTTCTTCGGTCGGTGCGCGCCGAGATCAAGGCCAACGTCGAGTTCACACCCAAGGAGACCGACATCTACAAGATCCACCAGTCGGGCGACCTGGCCAACCTCGACGGCCTCGACGACGAGTCCCTGTCCAAGCTTCCCTCGCTGCTCAAGCTCCGCGACGCCATCTACTCCGAGTCCTTCCGCGACTATGTCTCCCACATCACTGCCTGCGGCCCTCTGAGCGGCCGCAAGACCGACATGGCTATCAACATCTACACCCCCGGCTGCTACCTGCTCTGCCACGACGATGTCATCGGCAGCCGCCGCGTGAGCTACATCCTCTACCTCGTAGACCCCGATAACTCTTGGAAGCCCGAGTGGGGAGGTGCTCTCCGCCTCTTCCCCATTCAGGAGCTCAAGGACAAGGACGGCGAGGTCGCCAAGACCCCTCTACCTGATGTTACCAAGGTCATCCCTCCGGCCTGGAACCAGCTGAGTTTCTTCGCCGTCCAGCCCGGCGAGAGCTTCCACGACGTCGAGGAGGTCTACCACGCCGCCACCAAGAAGCAGCTCGAGAAGGATGGCGGCCGTGTCCGCATGGCCATTAGCGGCTGGTTCCACATCCCCCAGCTCGGCGAGGAGGGCTACATCGAGGGTGAAGAGGAGAGGAACGCAAAGAACAGTGGCCTCATGCAGCTCCAGGGCAACCCGGCCCAGTACGACATGCCCCAGCCCCAGGTTATCAAGGTGGACAGCTCGCAATCGGGCCAGGAGGGCTTCGACGAGGCTGATCTCGAGTTCCTGCTCAAGTACCTCTCACCCACGTACCTGGTGCCTGACACCCTGGACCAGATCTCGTCGCACTTTAACGAGGTGTTTGAGATCACCCTGACCGACATTCTCTGCAAGAAGTTTGCCAAGCGCCTCAGAGACTATGTCGAAGCTGAGGAGAAGAAGCCCACACCCGAGGACACCCCCACGATAGAAAAGACCTCGTCATGGCGTGTCGCGAAGCCTCCTCACAAGTACCGCTACCTCTACCAGCAGCCCAGCGGCCCTGATCAGCTGCGCACTTCCCAGGAGGAGTCGCCTATCACGGAGCTTCTGGACATCTTCCTCCCCAGCCGTCAATTCCGTCAATGGCTCCAGATGGCAACCAACACCACCATCGAGAGCGCAGATCTGCTTGCTCGTCGGTTCCGCCGAGGTCTGGACTACACCCTTGCCACTGGCCACGAGGGCAAGGCGCGCGTTGAGATCAACCTCGGCTTCACCCCTACACCTGGCTGGGGCGACGATGAGGAAGAAGAAGAGGAAAAGGAAGAGACCAAAAAGAACGACAAGGAGGCCAAGACCAACGGCAAGGACAAGGGCAAGGCCGTTGAGAAGGATGAGCCCGCGCCCAAGGAGGCCGACGAGGTCGGTGGCCAGGAGATCTTCATGTCTGGCGACGATGACGCCGACGAGGATGCTGCTGTGTACAAGACGGGTAGTGACGACGACAACATCCTCTTCTTCCAGGCTGCCGCTTGGAACAAGATGACCATCGTCCTCCGCGACAGCGGCGCCCTCAAGTTCATCAAGTACATCAGCAAGAGCGCCAAGGGTGACCGATGGGACATCTCGGGCGCCTTTGAGATCGAGGAGCAGGACGATAGTGATGATGAGATGGCTGACGCTGGCGAGGGTCCTGCACCAGATGAGGAGTCTGAGGAGGAGTTCCAGGGTTTCTCGCCCGACGCAGCACAGAGCGATTCTGACTAAATGAAATGTCTGCCATATCGCGACGATAGATACCATGAAATAAAAGCAAGGCAATGATTGATTTGATTTTTGAAAATGCTTGTATTTTCCATCTATCCAATTTGATGGTGCGCTTCTGCGTGATATGCTCCGACTCGTGGTATCGTAAAATGTCAGCTTGATGAGCTGGTAATCGCTGTTCCCGTAAATCCTTCTATAGTACAAGAGTTCTATTTGAGACTCCATTTGCCGCACGTCCCTGTACGCACGTAACTAGGTAGGTACTGATGAATCAGTCCCCTTTCATCTCCTTGTCTGCTTGCCTCAGCTAGGAGCGTCCTGTTCAGGGCCCACAGAAGTACAATGGCGACTGGGGTGTATGTTTAAGAGGTATGGATGTTATCCAGCCTGATTGTATAGAGGTAGATGTCCTCGTAATCCTCAAGCTGGCTCCAACTTGTCGTTGAACAGGTTCGCAACCTCCGCCTGCAACAACTCCGTCACCCCTTGAGCCTCCTGGGTTCTGCCCGATTGAGTCAGATGATTGACGGTGTCGTGTCCAAGGAAAGCAAGCCAGGAGACGACGCTTAGCTTCTCAGGCCTCGACTTCTTGGGCCCAACAGCATGCACCAATCTCCGTAATCTCTCCTTGTCCTTGAAGAACTGGAGCGCTGGTACGTGGTCGGGATGTGTTGGGTGGTAGAGGTGAAGGTGAGCTCGCTCCATGAGGAATGGCTGCGGTAGACGATCAGCTGTGGCGATGTGGGCATCAAAGAGTTCTTCGGATGGCGCGGGACGGCTGTAGGCCTCGACTGTGGAGAACCACGAGACCGACCTCCACGAGGATACCAATAGTTCTGAGAGCAGAGGGCTGGCTCTGAACATCTCCTGCGCTTGCAGCATGGTGGAAATGCCCGAATCGAGGTTGCCGTACTGGGGTTGGCATTTTGTCCGGACAAGCTCACCGAGAAGATGAGATGCTCTCTTCAGGCGTTTCTCCTTGGACAACTTGCTAGAAGGATCGTAAATTGTCCGCGATAACCACTCCCAAGCCGCTTCCTCCATGCCCTCAGCGACCAAGAAAGGGGCCAATGTTCGAACAAAGGTCTGGTTGTCCAGGAATCGAAGATCTTGTTCCGCGCCGCATGATTTGAGCCATCGTACAATACGCCCTGCTGTTCCTGCTGAGGCAAGACCTCCTAGACCAGGCTCCTGTGCTTGTAGCTGCTTTGACTTGGCAATCATACAACCAATGGCGGCCTTGGGTGTCATCAATCCTCTGGCTACCGCATGATCGAAAACTTCCATGGGATCGCGTTGCGGAGCGACCAGCGCTGAAGTAGATATTTTCGTGGGGAATGTTGATGTGACGTCCTTGTTGTAGCTGAATAGAGGGTTCGAAAGGATATCCTTCAAGTGCCGGTTCGCAGCGGATAATCGCATAGGCTTGGGAGGATCGGCATGTTTCGTGGCAGGCGGTGGGCTTTCGGAGGACTCTCCATATTCGCGGTCGAGTTGTTTTCGAAAGGATGTCTTGAGACCGTCGAGAAGTTTCTGAGACTGTTGTTTGGACAGGGGGAGAGGTTCGTGGTAAGAGGCGAAGAGGTTCTTGAGCGAGTTGACCGACTTGGTGGAAAACATGGTGGACAAAGGTCAATTGGGATAAACAGGCAGCAATATCAGTGGCAGGCCCTGCCCTGGAAGAAGCTGACTCGACGCAATCCAGGTAATTATCGCGTACTCGGGAGCGGGGTTGGTGTTTGCGATAGACACATCGTAGTCATGCGGCCTCGACGTTCAAACATGATGCCATCGTCGAACGAGACGCCACAAAGCGGGGCGGAAAACGTGTCATGTGATGCCAGGGGCTTGTCAGCCTCAAGTGGCTTTGGAGGAGGGGCGAATTGGAGAATGGAGATGGATGGATTGGGGTGGACGTGAAAGTGTGAACCGCCCGCTCAAGCAAGGAGCTCAGGTGGGCCCTGACGCAGCCCCCTGGCTTGAAATTTGGACCGTCGCCAAAGTACTGAGACATTCATGGCCACCTGTCCTGTCTCTGGGGTTGCCTGGCGGATGCGGCCTCTTGGGTACCGATACCTGAGTCAGAGACAGCCGCACACAGACTTGGAAGCGCAAACAGCCGGCGTGATAGGACTGGAGCGACAGACAGCTACCGAAGTCGCTGAGATACGCGGCACCCTAAAATGACGAGACGCGGGCAGATGGTCGCAATCTCCAATGGGCGCAATAACAGGGCAGCAGGGCCTCAATTGCAGCAGGGAGTCGGTAGAGTCCCAGAGGAGGAAGGCGAGGATTCGATGCATCAACTTGGCATATATCTTTTCCCTGCGAATGCGACGCTGTCTACTCCAGCTTTGAACTCGATCCCTTTGTTTAGTAGGTGGCAGCCAGGTCTCGTGTGGGCTCTGGCTGGGGCCGGAGACGGAGAGAGCTGGCTGATCCTTGATTCGACCCGACTTGGGGCTAAACGAGCAAGGAAGGTCAAGGTTCTTGGTTCCAGGTTGCGCAGGTCCCTCCCGTCTGATCTCCAGGGCCGGTGGTCGTAGCGATGGAAGTGGCACAAAGACGGACGGCAGCGGCAACGGGCAAGCATCCAATGGAGCCCAGATGGACATGGACGACGGATGGACAATGGACGGACTCAAGTTCAGGTACCCATGGTTACGCCACCTGGCAAACACGTCCAGGGCGATCTGCTTCCGGTCAGGGCAAGCGTCGACGCCGACGGCTTCAATTGGGCAGAATGCCAAGCTGGCCAACTCTGGACGCGATCAGTTGAGTCGAGTGCCACCACCGAGGCATTCGATTGAGCCACCCACTGTAAGAGGGCTGAGAGACAGCGCAAGTGGGCGCGGTGGTCGCCTGAGTCGACGTGTTACCAAGGGGCGCCAGGGCCTGAAGGAGGTGCCCGGTGGATGTCCAGTGGTGGAGGGACCTGACCTGGGAGTGGGAGGGGCACTAACCTTTGCAGTACAGTACAGGCAGCCCAGGTCTCAGACTGGGGCGTCACCACGGGCCAGCCGCTAGAGGCAAAACCTTCGTAACCTGAACCTTTCTTCTGCCTCTGGGGAAAACCTCGTGCCTCTTTCTCCTCTTCCTCTTCCTCTCCCTTTGCCCAGAACCTTCCACACTTTTTCTCCATCTCCCGGCCTCTCCTTCATCGACGCCTTCACTTGTCGACCACGGATTCACGGTCGACCCCTTCCTCCCACCTGCCTGTTGCTCCCGCAGAGGACAGCTGACAGGCCTTTTTTCCCTTGCCTTGTTTTCCTCTCTCCACACTTTGAGCCTAGCTCTCCTCCTCCCACCACACACTGCATACCTACGCACACTCAGCTCATAACCAACCACAACAAACCCATCTAATGTCCGAAGTGACTTCACGGACGTCCGCCTCGCGCGGCAGAGGCTCCGGCCGTGGTGGTAGAGGAGGTTTCGCCGGTCGAGG
Source organism: Fusarium ambrosium (assembly GCA_003947045.1). Taxonomy (NCBI): domain Eukaryota; kingdom Fungi; phylum Ascomycota; class Sordariomycetes; order Hypocreales; family Nectriaceae; genus Fusarium; species Fusarium ambrosium. Next base: position 27,086 of record NIZV01000066.1, read on the forward strand.
CGGCCGCAGACCCAATGGCGACAAGGCCGACCACAAAGCCGACGATTCGCTGGCTGCATTTGAAGACGAAGGCGACTTTGGCGAGCTTCGAAAGCAATACGGCGACAAGACATCGGTAATCCGCGAGATGTTCCCTGACTGGTCCGAGGCCGATGTCCTATTCGCTCTCCAGGAGACCAACGGCGACGAGAACGAAGCCGTCACTCGCATCGCTGAGGGTATGTGTGGCCTTTTTTCCTGCCCTCCACTGCCTTGTCCTCACTCACCGCACGCACGCGGCCACGCTACACATCCACAAACTGCTGGAAGTCGCTACGCGCCCCACGCAATCGCCCTTGAGCCCACCGCACATGCTGATCCTGCTGCTAACCTGCGATCGTCATAGGTACCATTTCGCAATGGGGCGAGGTCTCAAAGCCCAAGAAGGCTTCCCGAGCCAAGGCCAAGGAGCAAGCTCCTGCGCCTTCGAACGACGCGACGTCTACCGGTCCTAGAGCCGCCCGCGGCGGTCGTGCTGTATCTGAGGGACGCGGCCGAGGCCGAGCTACGGATCGAGGGGGTCGCAGCACTCGCGGCCGATCTGCCCATGCTCCTCCTACCAACGGCGCCCGAACCAAGGAGAACCAGCAATTGTCCATTCCCACAGAGGAATCATCTGCTTGGGGCAGTAACGAACCCAAGGGTGATGTCACAGAGGAGAAGGAAGTTCTGTCTGAGAAGCCCACACCCTCTGCGAATATCGAGGCCCCGAAGCCTGCCGCTCCTCCGGTCAAGACATGGGCGAGCATGTTGCGACAGTCGACCGTTCCCAAGGCCCCTCCTAAGCCAAAGGAAGCTCCTGCACCCGCCCCCGCCCCCGAACCTGTTGAACCTGAATCTGTTCCCGAACCTGTCGAGCCTGAGCCTGAGCCTGAGGTCGCCCCCGAGCCCGAGCCCGTACCTGCCCCTGCCGTTGCCGAACCTGACGAAACCACCCCCGTTGCCGATACCGTTCCTCCCTCCGAAGTTCCTCATGTCGTAGAGCCCGAGGTGGCTCTACCCCCCTCCAAGGACGAGCTCACCGAAACAAATCTTGAACAGGTTGTTGACGACTCCAAGCCACCTCCAACTGGTACCGCAGCAAGCACCGCCGCTGACTCTTGGGACCCTCGACAGAACCCTGCCAGTGTTACTGCTACACCTCTCTCGGCTGCTCAACAGCAGCATATTCCCCCACGACCTGATGCTAGCGGTTTTGCCGCCACTGCCGCCAAGGCTACCGCTGAACGAGCCACCCGTACTCCTAGCCATCATCATCACCACCAACGACGCGTCCTTGATCAGGAGGAAGCTGTGCGCATGCCCGGTAACCGTGAGGTTGACCGCGCCGCTGTCCAATTCGGAGCTTTCAACTTGGCCGATGCCGACGAAGACATTGATGGCGACCGAGAGGAGCCCGAGACTCGGGCTCAACCCCCTGCCGATTCCCCTATTGCTCACCCTCGCACCTCCCTTCCTCCTGCTACTCAGGCTGCTGTCCCCGATGCTTTCGCTCAGAAGCCTGCTGCTACCGTCACCCCCATTGCGGCCCCGACTGGTATGATATATAACCCTACTTCGACCCTCAGCCTTGATACTAAGACCTCTCCAGCACCCGCTTCGCAGACCCAGGCTCCGGCTCAGGCCCAGGTTCCTGGCCAGGCCCCCGCCTCTAACGCTCAGCAGTTCGGTCGCTTCGGTCAGGCTGGTGCTCAGGAGGCCGCCGCAGCTCCCCAGAAGCCTCTGGATCCTTTCAACCAGCAGAGCACTCCCTCTTCTCAGCCTCCATTCGACAACTTCCCCACGCAGACCTCTCAGCCCCAGCAGCCTGGTGGCGCCTTCAGCTCTGCGCCCAGCGACTATGGCTCATACTACACTGCCAACCAACCCGATCGCAACGCTACATACGCGTACTACAACCAGCAATTTGGTCAGCAAGGACAGGGACAGCAGGATGCCACTGCCTCCCAGCAGCGACCCTTCGCCGGTTATGGAGCATCCCAGGCTGATAACCTCAGCCAGTATCCCCAGAGCGGCGCACTGCACAACCAGCCCCGATTCGGCGGAAGTGCAGCTGATGCCCAGAACAGCGGCAACAGCACTCCTAACCCCACGACCCAGGCTCAGCAGCAGCAGCAGCCTCAACAGCCTGCTCAACAGCAGCCTGCCCAGGGATCTCAGCCGCAGTCACACGGCCAGCAGTATCCCGGCTACAACCATCCCTATTACAACAGCCCTTACTACCACCAGTACTACTCTGGATATGGCCAGGGCGGATTTGGCCCCTATGGAAAGAGTGGCATGTATGGACAGCCGTACGGCATGTCGCCTAACGCGCCTTATGACCATACGTCGTCCCCTGCTGGATTTGGCCAGTCTTCTCTCCACCGCGATAGTGGCCTGGGTTCTGGCCTTGGTGACTACGGCCGTGTTGCTACTAGTCAGGCTGGCAGTCAGCCCGGTCTCGGAGGAAGCGCATTCGGCAGCGTCCACGACAGCTTTGGTCGCAGTGCCTCTTCGTTCCAGTCTCAGGGACAGTCGTTCAACAGCCAGACACAGCCTGGCAACGCTGGTTCGACTGATGAGCTGAAGCCGTTTGGCGATACCAAGCCGGCAGCTGGCCCATCCCCCTCGATCGGCGGAGCCCGCCCCGGATCGGCCACTAATGCCCCGGCCGCCCAGGCAGGTCTCCCCCCGCCCCAGAACTCGCAGATGGGCGGCTACGGTGCTGGATACCCTAGCCACCTTCAGGGCCATGGCCTGCACGGCAGCAACGCGTACGGTATGGGCGGTAACGCGGGTGCCAGCCAGCAGCATGGTAACAGCCCCTACGGATCTTATGGTCAGGGCTTCGGCAGCGGCTACTACGGCGGCGGCCAGCAACAGCAGCAGCAGCAACAGCAGCGCGGCTGGGGTGGTAACTACCACTAGAGGAATATGGAGTACGCCCAGTTATTGAGGAACGCATTGGAGGAAGCGGGCGTAGAGGACGACGACGACGATGACGCATAATCAACATGATGCATGGGGTTCAGTTCAGTTCAGGCTCGCTGGGGTAGGGCAAGGCGTGGCGTGGCGTGGCATGGCATGGTAAAGCAAGGCAAGGCAAGGCAAGGCGAATATTCTCTCAACACTCCTCGATGTGTCTACGTGTACGATTGTTTTCTTTTTTTCGAGAATCACCTCAAAAGACCAAGGTGGCATATGGCAAATGGAAGGGAAAGGCAGGGCGTTCGTTTCCGCCGTGGTCTTTTATTGTTTTTTCTCGCGGTGCTCTGTCGGACCGGAATGAAACAACAACAACAAGAACGAACTGGGATTGCGTGTGTCTTTTAATGTCCTCCCCCTGGCAAGGCTTTGCTTGCTTGTTTTGCTTCTTTTGATATTTGGTTGTTTTCGGGGGGAGGGCTGCAACAACAAGCAAGGGCTGGATTTGTTAATTAGGAGACAAGGGGTTATAGTTCCTTTGCGGTCTGTATTCTTTTTGAACCAGGAGTGGAGGCGAGAAGGGGAAAAGGGCGTGTAAGGGATTGATGGATGGATGGGTATGAATGGGCTGGAATGAATGGGATGGATGTGACGATATGGGTGAAATGGCAGGATAGGGCATTCGCCAGACACGGAACCCGAAGCGACGTGAAGTGAAGTGAAGCAAAGGAATTGAGATTGAGAGATCCTCTGATTATGGGCTCGAATCCAATAAAGTCAATGAAAACCAGAAAACTTGATGGAGAAGCAACACACAAGTTGGGTCCTGTTCTCGTGATTGACGCGTGATGATGATGATGATGTTGTCAAGTCGGAGTTGTGATATAAAACCGAGGAGACGCTATCAATGCTTTGAAATCAGAGTCGTCTTGGCTGTTGGTGTGTAACCCGAACCGGTGGGATGTGGTTGATGATGGATGGAGCTACTGCAGTAGAGTTGAAAGCCAGCCACGATGAGTCAAGGCAACCTAGGTAGTCAAGAGTGGGAGTTGATCATATTTAATCGTGACAATTGACTCTTTTCTTTTCTGCCGACATGGGTTGCCGAGACTGACTCGAACAGATCTAGCTGACTCCTAGTGGGGAGTAAAAGAGTAAGTAACTAATAGAGAAGCGTCACAGGACCATCAGCATCAGCCCTACCTACCTCTTTGTCTTGTTGGATAATTATTGGAGATGGCTGGCTTCGGAAGCAAAACCCGGCTGTTGTGTTTCCCCAGGGGTTGTTTTGAAGCGGGGATGGGGAGGGGATCATCATTCTCCATACCGCCAAGTTGAGACTGGGTCTGGTTCTACTCTCAGGTCTTTCCCCGGATAGAGTTGCCAATGCATCTGCAGTGTTATCTTGTGATGGACTTGGATGCCTTCTCGGAGTTACCCTCGGAGGACACACAGAGAAAAGAAGCTGTGCCTCAAGAGTCGTGGTGGTGGAGGAATTGACCACACCCACCCCCCGGGAATAATTAACCAAATCAAATCAAAGGCCTGCAAGATTTCGCCATCCTTTCGCCTAATGACCCTCCGACGACCTTGTCTTTTTTTTGCCCCCACAGTTGGAAAAGGGTAAAAAAAAAAAATGCAGGCGATTGGGGGTATTCTTGGCAAAAATTTGACCCAAGTCTGGGTTGGGTGGTGGTGGTGGTGGTGGTGTTTTGTGACATATATTAACCTGACGTTCCCTGCCACCCAACGTCTTCACCGGTTCTTGTTGAAATGTGAGAACGCTTGTAGAGAGAAAGTTGGTTTTTCTTTTCCCCAATTGATTCGTTGAGTTTATTATTGGATATTTGATGAGTTTTGTTGAAAGAGTAGACAAACACTGAAAATATCATGACGGGTCGCGACGGTGAGAAGGCCGACATCGGTGTCAGTTCTGCGACAGAGGCCAATGATGCTGTCTCGGGAGAGGGACAAGAGCAAAACAATGAAAAGACGCCACAGACTCGGACGAGTCTCGGTCGCGAGGAGAACAATGCCAATCTCAACGACATTGTTGATGCAAGCACAATTGGCAACGATGATGAGAACGACAATGATTCTATCGACTCTAAGAATGAGTTGACTCTTTCCAAGGCGCGATGCATTGCCTTGGTCACGACGGTGACGGGAGCATCCTTTCTCAATGTGAGTGTCCTCCAAACAATTCAATCTCTTCAGCTTGTATTAACAGACTATTCAGACCCTCGCAAGTCAAAGCGTCGTCATCATCCTCCCCCAAATCGGCAAAGCCCTCAACGTCCCCGACACACGCCAACAATGGATCGTATCCTCCTACGTCCTAACCTTTGGCTGCTTCCTCCTCCTCTGGGGTCGCATAGCAGACATTTACGGCAAGCGTCTAATCTTTATCCTCGGTTCCTTCTGGGTTACTATATGTTGTGTCGTCAACGCTTTCATCCCGACTGAGATTGCGTTTGATCTGTTTCGAGGACTGCATGGTTTGGTGAGTTTTTGGCTTTTGTTGATGGATTTGAAAAAAGTGAGGAACTGACGGGTTAGGGCGCTGCTGCGAATGTTCCGACTGCTATTGGTATTCTTGGTACTACGTTTCCTCCCGGCAAGGCAAAGAACTATGCCTTTAGCGCATACGGTAAGTCTGAGAAGTCCACGAATATACCCATCAGCTAACATCTAGCAGCCGCCGGAGCTCCCCTTGGCAGCGTCTGCGGCAACCTCGTCTCAGGTCTCATCGCTGAATGGGCGAGTTGGAAATGGGTCTTTGGCGCCCTCGCCATCATGGCCGGTCTCATCTCCGTCGCCGGCGTCCTCTTCATCCCTCCCCCTCCTCCCGGACTCCGCCCGGTCCACGACAGCCTCCGGGCCAAGACGGCGGCTATCGACTGGATCGGCGCTACACTCATTACCTGCGGTCTCCTGGCCCTCATGTTCGCCCTGACTGAGGGTAACGTGGTTGGGTGGACGGCCCCATGGATCCCCGTCCTCATCGTCGTGTCGGTGCTTATTATTGTCGCCTTCTTCTTCTGGCAGCGGTACCTCGAGAACAAGACGGATCGTCCACCCCTTGTCAAGGTATCCATCTTCAACAACTGGCGTTTTACATCTGTCATGCTCATCATGGGCCTGTTCTTCGGTGGCTTCAACAACTTTCTCATCTACGCCACCTACTACTTCCAAGACTACCAAGGCCTCTCGCCCTTGCAGACAATGCTGCGCTTCATCCCCACCGGTGTCAGCGGTTTCATAGTTGCGTTCATCACAGCTCACCTACTCAGCCGCATCCCGACTTTTTTCATTCTCGCCATCGGGCATGTTTGTGTTTCCATAGCTGCTGTGCTCTATGCCGTGCCTATTCCTCCGACAACGTCTTACTTCGCCTGGGGCATGTGGGCTATGATTCTTTCTGTTATTGGTGCTGACACTGCCTGGCCGTGTCTCACGCTCTTCACTTCTCACTCACTGCCTCAAGAGGATCAAGCCATCGGCGGCGCCCTCATCAACTCGTCGGGCATGATCGGTCGAGCCATTGCCCTTGCCATAGCCACTGCGATTCAGTCTTCTGTCATGGCCAGTGACCGGGGTGTCGACGTTAAGAACGTCGGACCTGTCGAGGCCTGGGACGCCCCCTCGCTCAAGGGTCTTCGTGCAGGAGGTTGGACCAACTTTGCCATTCTGATCATGGCGCTTGGTCTGGTGGTGTTTACGTTTAGGGGTATGGAGATTATCGGCAAGGTTCCTGTGAGGAGGGAGAGGACTGAGGGTGTTATGAATGAGGAGACGGTAGATGTTGAGAGAAGAGGTTAACAATAAAAAGGAGATGAACAAGAGTCGAAGATCTAGATAGGAAGATTTGCATATAATATACAAAACTGGCATATGATTCTATTATCTCATCACACGTAAGGAGGTAATGCACTACGTAAAATAACACCCATTAGTCCATCTCGTCATGCTACACATACAAACTCGTGCTTAACCGGCCTTCAATTGCTCCGCCGGCCCCGCCCCGTCCAACAACGACCCCCGAGCCCGGGTCTGCATCATGCCGAAGAGTGGGGCCGGACCTCTCGATTCGTCCGCCACTCGGCCGATGTGACAGGAGGGCGTTTGACTTATAAAAGAAGTCTTTCAGCGACTTTTACTCATTTTTACTTATCCATATATCCAAAGTCTTCTTTTATATACATACTAGAATCATGGCTGACAAGATTGATATCATCCTCGTTGGTGCGACTGGGTATACTGGCCGTCTTTGTGCGGCTTACATGACGAAAGTCATCCCTGACACCGTTTCGTGGGCCATCGCAGGTCGAAACCGGGGGAAGCTCGAGGATCTTCAGAAAGAACTCGAGGGGAAAGGAGCCAAATGTCCGTCAAGCCTCGTCTTACCAAACCCTCTATCCCATGCTGATTACTCCAGGTACCGTCTACGCCCTCGATCTTAACTCGGACACTGCCATCATTCAGCTTGCCCAGACGGCTCGTGTTATTATCAACACCATAGGACCTTACTCTGCGACTTGTGGAACGGCTGTAATAAAGGCTTGCGCCGAGAATGGGACTGACTATGTTGACTGGCAAGTATTTCCAACTCACACCCAGCACCCCCTGACTTACAAAAGAAACAGTAGCGGAGAGATGCCATGGATGCAGGGCATAATAGCCAACTACGACGAAACGGCTCGTAAATCAGGCTCAAGAGTAACCCTCCTCCTAAGCAACTTTGTTTACCTCGACTAACACCACCCCTAGATAGTCATGACGGCCGGCTGGGGTGCTGTACCAGCCGACCTCCCAACATACCTCGCCGTGCGCCACATCCGCGAAACAATGTCGCTCCCTACACGCGAGGTGCTTGCATCTCTCGACGATCTCAAGGGCTCGTTTAGTGGTGGCAGTATCAACTCCATGTGTGACCTGGAGATGAGTTACGGCTCTGCGAGGATCGCTGCTGCTTCGGCACCTTTTGTCCTCTCACCCTTACCGAGGAGCAGCGCCGAGATTGAAAAACACGGCGTTCTTCCTGCGCCGAATGTATTTGGCGTTCAGGTGGTTGAAGGCATGGGAGCTCTAGTCGATGGCTCACAGACGGGTATAGAAACAGGCATCATTGGTCGCAGCTGGGGTTTATTCGCAGGCCAAGAGCCATACTCTCTCGGTCCGGACGGATACGGCAAGAACTTCTTCTTCTCATCGCGCGTGAGACAGTCTGGTCCGTTTACAGCCTGGCTGTTCCGTACTGGATTTGTTCTTCTCACCACCGCCATCACCAAGATCCCTCCACTACGGAACCTCGCCACAAAGACACTGTTTCCACCGGGGACAGGTCCGTCTGAAGAGCAGCGAAGAGGGAACCATTTTACGTATCGTGTCGTGGCCATACCCGATCAAGAAGGGACATCACGTCGTGTCGAGGTCAAGTTTGCGTATCAAGGAGACCCATACGTCTTCACGGGCGTGTCACTGACTGAGGCTGCGCTTGTGCTGCTTGAAGGCGGTACACCGGCTCATCAACGTGGAGGCATATTGACATCGGCCATGCTGGGCGACAAGTTTGCCGAGAGGTTGAAGCAGCCACAGGCAGGCGTCGAGATAGAGATCAAGGTTGTGGAGGAGTAGAGTGATACCGACCGTATTCTACTTATTAGATTGCTCTGCTATATATCGTGTATCGTAATAAGAAAATCTATGCAAACAACCAATGAATGATCAAGTACTTAAGCGGTACTCGTTGTCTAGGTATGTTATGGGTATCAAAACACCAGACAGAAACAAAAGAAGCGCCAGACAAACCCCCGTCTAGATATGCTACCTTCCCCTTTCCTCCTCAATAACAATGTCGTCCGGGTCAGGTTCGTCCTCATCCACCGGCTCATCACGGGATAGCCGCAGGAGGCGTTGCCGCATGGCAGGATCCTGTTCCAACTCTTGCCAAAGCTCCACGTCCCATTCTTCAATGTTGTCTCCGCGTCGACTCTGACCCCAGGGCGGCCACTGCCAGAGGCCGCTGACGAGAAGAAGCCGCTTTGAGCACTTCATGACAATCTCCATGAGTCCGATGAGTCCGAGAACGATGAACAAAGTCGACCACCACACAGCGTCATCGCCAAAGAGCTGAGTAAAGCTGTTGCGGATGGCATATGGACCAGAAGGCGAGGGCGCATAAACCCCGTCAAGGAAAGACAGCCAAGCAAACCAGCCAATCGTAGTGATAAAGAAGCTTACCATGACGATTGCCGACTTATAATGGGTCTCAAAGATACTGTGATAGTTAGCCAGCGTTCCATGTCATACTCCAAGATTACTTTGCTTACAAGAGCTTCCAGTTGATCCAGAGGACCCCGACCGAGAATGCGAGCGTACCCAGAGCATACAGCCCCTGGTCGCGCGCAGACGGCGAGATCCATCCATAGCCTGTCCAGACACCATACCAAGCAATGACTCCCTCGACGGCTCCGAGCAGCATCCATCGTGCAAACTTCCAAATGTTCAGACCCATATTGCGCTGTCCGAAAACATACAGCTCGGGGACAGCCAAGAGCGTCTCGGCGCTGAGGTCCTGCTCCCAGATTCCCATACAGATAACAGCCAGACTAGTGAACAGAGTGTTGAAGACAGTCAAACTTGTGGCTTCGTACAGAGAGGTACCACTGTAGCCAGTGTATCTCTGATACTGCGCCGTGGGTAGATAGAAAAACATTTCCTTCCAGAACGTATAAAGGATGAACTTGGCAGTGCGAACATAGTTCCATCGTCCATGGACAAGCAACAGACGCTGAAGGAATCGGAACTGAGCAATGGCATAGTCTGCCACACGAGCAGCCTGAAGACCTTCCTTGCCCGAAATACCGATACCGACGTGACTGGCCGATATCATTGCCAAGTCATTTGCACCATCGCCGATTGCCAAAGTGAGTCCTCGCCTCTGCTTTCCTCGGAATGACTTGAGACGAGACCGGACAGTTCGGACGAGGAGCGCCTTTTGCGCTGGTGATGCTCGGCAGCAGATGACTGAATCGACTTGCAGCATGACCTTGAAGAACTGAACAGACAACTCGGGTGATTTCTCCACAGCTGCTAGTGTCTGGCCGTCAATAACAACCACGCTGTGGATCGAACCAGCCTGGAGATCTTCCGATAAGGCAACCAACTGTGAATCCAAGCCACCCTTGCTGACATCGAGAATGTACAAATCCGAGCCCGGCTTGCAGATTCGAGCAGAGTGCGCAATGTTGATAGCCGTCTCTCGCTTATCGCCTGTCAGCATCCAGATCTTGATGTTGGCCCTGCGCAACCTGTCGATAGTTTCAGGGACTCCCTTCTGCAGCTTGTCCTCGATGGCAGTTGCGCCAACCAGATCAAAGGACTGCTCAATCATGTCACCAGCCTCCTCGATACGCTCCTTACGGTTGTTGAGGCTTGTCGAGGCTTCATCCCAGACCTTCTTCCATGTCTTGTAATCCTGCTCCGAGATGAACTTTTGCGCAAAGAGTAGAGTGCGTAGTCCCTCCGTCGCAAAGTCATCTAGATGCTTGAAACACTTTGTGAAAGTCTCTGAGTCGTCAAGAATGATTGGATCGTCCAGGAACGCCAGATGATCGGGCAAGGGCTGCTGGTAGTGAACCGGAGTATGCAAGTACTGACCCCTGGGCGCGTCGATTGACACTCCGCGAGTCGCGATAGACAGACGAGGTTTATCCTCAGAGCGACGAGCAAGTCTGCTGAACTCAAAGGACTTGCTTCTATCAGCCTTGGGCCGTCTGCTAGTGCTCCTATCCCTAGAGATACCAGGGTTCCGGCGAATTTGAAGACTGGGTCTGCCGCCGAAACTGTTCCGTGGCTCCTGCTGCTCGCTTCGTCGGTGCATCTCGCGTTCAAGATCAGCACTCTTTCGCACTTCGGTTGCCTTTTGCTTAGCGAGTTGTGACATCTTAAGCCGGGGAAGAATAGCCGAGTCAGCACCCTTGCAGATGACTGAGATACGTCCATCAGGGAAACGGACGATAATAGACATCTTCTTTCGTGCGCTAGTGAATTCGATAACATCCAAGACCTCGTACTTGAGCTCTTCCTCTTGACCATCAGGGTGAGTAATATGCAACGTAATCGTCTGAGTCGTGCGGTTGATGACGAGATAACCCAGTTCTTGAGCCGCTCTCACGAGGGCGAGCTCATCTGGAGACGCAGCCTGGAATTCCAACTCGCCATTCTCCTTGTGTTCTGGCAGACAAGTGTGGCATAGTGCTACCGCCAAGATATACTGCTTTGCTTTCCTGGCAAATCCTGAGTTAGGTCGAAGACGGATGTACTCGATAAGGTCGTTTGTTGTCACATCAGGCTGGATATGATCCGGGCGTCCAGTTGATCGCCATTGGGATGATGATCTGCGACTGCCAAACGACATCCTAGAAGGTGCCATTGAAGGTCTTGAGGGGGCCATTGAAGGACGGCGCGACATGGATGGCCGAGGTGACATGGACGGCCGAGATGGAGACGCGAGAGGCAACGGCGAAGTCGGCTCCTGAAGCTCCTCCCTAATTACAACTCTAACAGGTTCAGTTTTGTAGACAGACGGTTCGCTGGCGGATGACTCCTCGTCACCCAACTTGGCGGCTTCAATCTCATCGACCTTAGGCGGCTCAAGATCCATCTCATGCAGCCAGACCGTTCCCGCAACACTGATCTTACGGAACTTCATGACATTGTCCGTCAGAGTTCCTGTCTTGTCCGAAAAGACATAGCCGACCTGTCCAAGATTCTCGAGAATGGTGTTGGTATTGCAGCGCGCAGGGGTATCCGTCTCCTCATCGTACATCTCAATATCTGAATTGAGCATCAGGAGCTGTCCAATCTTGACAATTTCCAAACTGATATACAGGGCCAGCGGGACGACGTTGTTGAACATGATGATGAAGGCAATGATGATCTGGTAGAACGGCACCTTGGCGTGCTCCAGATACCACGAGTGCCTCTCGGTGCTCTTCTGCCATCTTAGGTATCCTCCCGACACGCCGACGGAGAGCACAACGACGTAGAAGGCGAGGGTGACGACAATCTTGTTGTTGATGCGCTCGAGGGCCGGCTTCTTGGCTTTCGGGTGCTTGTTGGCGTTCATGCGAATCTTGCAGTCCTCTCCTGTGTTGATGACCAGGCCAATGGCAGCATTGGTGTTTCGCATGACGCTGCCTCGGTAGATGACCTCACTCGAAGTCAATGGCACCGTCTTGCCATTAACGGTGACGCGACCATCAAAGTTGTACAGGTCAGGGTTCGGATCCTCGACAACAAACTCGGCGTTGCACTTGGATATCCCCTCGAGAGTGTCACAACCCTCCAACGCGTGTGCGACTTGCTTGCTCTTGAGGTTCGTCTCGCCGTCGAGCGCCATGGTTTCGATATATGCGAGCTTGTTCTCTCCATCGCTATCCAACAGGACGATATCGGCAGGGATAGGCTCGTCACGAGACAACCTAACAATATCTCCAACCTTGATCTCGCTCCATCTTACGGGAACCCATCGTAGTCCATTGAACTCTTCGTTGGGGGCGGGGTGAGGTTCGGCAGTCGAGTTGATCAAAAACGGGTTCCATCGTCTCCATCGAGTAATTGGCTTCAGCTTGCCCGTATATTCATCTTCTCTTCCAAGAACCGTCGCAAATCCAGCATTCTCCAATTGATCGAGTCGGTATCGTCGGTAGTCGTCGTAGCCTTCCTTGAAAATAGTCAAGAGAACAAAGAAAAGCAGCGGCAGGATGGTAGTGTAGGATCCGGTGGTCGAGAGACCCGGGATCTAGATCCAGGGGGTTAGCAATGGCATCATTTCCCATCACACCAAGCCAGTTTTATACGCACCATCTGCGGCACACCGACGCATAGGAAGTAAAAGTTGCCAACGCGGGAGAATTGGAAGAAGAGCTGCTTGGGGAAGAAGTCCCAGACGGTATATCGCGACGTCCGGATACTGTTGGACACGTACGAGAGGCCGCGGCGGGTGTCGATCAGAGGCGTGTCGTGCTCGAGCTGTAGGGGGATATGCCGTCCGTCGGTGGAAGCCACAATATGCTTGCGGCGTAGGATGGGCTCGACGACCGTCTTCTGGTAGAGGGACGCGGCGGCACCCTTGACGCGACGGACAAGCGGCGTAGAGAGACCGGCGTCGTTGCTGCTACGGCCAAAACGGCGACGGACCTTGGTGGTCTCCCCCGGCGGCTCAGGCCCTGGGCGCGCCTCCGGGTCGGAGCGGCCTGGGGACATGATGGCTGGCTGGCTGGCTTGGTATCAAAAGGGGTCAAGCGAGAGCTGGCTGAAGGCTAGTCGTGGGAGGAAGCAGCCCATGTGCGTGCTGCGAAGGAAGCAGTTGGATGCGCGTCTTGAAACGAACGAGTGACTTGCGTGCCTTGCTCCGATGGAACCCTTGGAACTGTGACCATGACCTAATGGCCGTTGGCGTTGTAGGGGAGAGAAAGAATGGACCTGGCAGGCCAGGGTTTCGGCTTCTTGGAGTGGCCCGATCTCGATCTTCGTATTTTTTTCTCCTTTGCCTTGCCTTGTAATGCACGCTATGCTACGCTATGAGGAAAGGGAAGGGGTGAGCGAGGCGTGGCGTGGTCGGGGCTGTTTCGCCCGATGTCCGACTGGCTGGAATCGCCGTCACTAGAAGAAGAAGAAAAAAGAATGATGGATAGTAACGAACGATAGCCTCATCTTAGGCCGATTGATGATCGTGTGCAAAGGCCATGATGATTCTCATGATGGTCGGTCCCTCGGACTCCCCGAAAACCCCAGAGTAGATGAAAATTAGGTCGTCCTGTCAGCCGCAGGGGGGGAAGGGGAAGGGATGGAGGCGAAATATGGAGTGAGTTGTACTCCGTATGGACGCGCGGAACGTGGAGCGTGGAGCTGTGCTGTGATGGCGGTGGCTTAGCTCCCTTATCCATCCAATCTTTGGTCAAAGTCTAATCCATCATTTCCAAGATTAGATCATCTTGAAGGACGTTGCAGCAGCAAGGACAGGACCGTCTCAACGATATCAACGTCAGAGCAGAGTTACATTCAACTTACATGACGGAACAACTGTCTCCCACCGTTCACCGTTATGGTGGACCTCAAGGGCTCCTAGAAAAAGGTCCTCCAACAAAGCTACCGTTTCTTATCCCATCCCCGTCCATCAGCCACTATTCCCTGCTTTGTACCTACTATCGCAGCCTCAAATTCAGAAACATCCAATGGAAGTCCGTGCTGTCCCTGCTTTTCAACCCCTAGTCTGACAACGTCAAGGACCACACTTGCACCTCTCCACCGCGCGCTCTCATCATTCACATAAGATCCTTGCCCCGAGTTGATTCGATAATAGCGGAGCTCTTGGTCAAAACCCTTCTAGACTTCTTCGCCCTGGCGGTCCGCGCCTAGAGTACGGAGTACCTGGATGTAGTGCCACCACCACGTAGCACTGTACCACCTCGCTTGTCGGTTTTGCTTCTTCCGCAGGAGCTTAAACCGGCGAGACGAAAGCCAAGACGGGTGACGTTGAACAAGGGTCTCTGTCTATTACTGTAAAGCAACATCATATCATCTTTAATAACTACAATCAGACTCCATCCCAGACGTCATTCAACCGTTACACAAGATGGACAAAGTCAATGAATGAGCTGTGAAAAATGTCAATGGATGCTATTAACTATTCATTACCCTCCCCTCTAGCTCATATCATAGGTCTCGTACATATTACGATTACTCTACTATGACACTCTCCTCCTCTTTAAACTCGCCACTTTTTGCAAATGTAAAAAAAAAAGAACACTTATACCACCCATACCTTTTTGTATCCATACCATCTTTAACCTATCCTGGGCTGGTAAAAACGCAGCAGAAATCATCTTTTGTTGAAAGCAGATAGCCAACCCCTTTTTGTTTTGGTTCGCTCCCCCAAAGAAGAAAAGAAAAAAATCATGCGCCCTGAAAAATACCATCCCTTTCTTTTTATGCATGCATTTGGTGATACTGTCACCCTGGTGTCGTTGACCCGCATCTGTCGTGTACTTGTGCTGTCGGTAATATGTGCTGTGCTGTTGATGCTGTTGAAATGCAAATAGTCATGACGCTTGTTTGCTTGAGCTTTGCTTTCCCCTCCTTTTTAATGCACTCCTGTATGCTCAAACAGGGCCCGGATGGCATCATTGTCCATACTCGTCTCAAGGGCCAGCTGAAGTTGGATCCTCGCTTTTTGAGGGTTCAGGAAACCAGCACCGATGCCTGCTTCGCATGGGCCAACGAAACCGCCCTCCGGCCGCCGACTGACCACAACGGGAATGTCCGTCTCCCGGACCACTCTCCGGATCTCTTCGGTGCCTGCTGACGTCCAAAAGCCCGCTCCGAGTCCAGCGAGCACGATTCCTCGAGCGCCGAGGTCAATTGCCGCTTGAAACATGCCGATGCTGAGCTCCTGGTAACCATACAACACCTCAACCTGAGGCAACGCCGCATCAGGGGCGAGTTGATGCCCGGGCCAGCGCCCATTGGTGCGCTGAAGGTCGAAATGGCGATGGCCCAGCGGTCGAGAGGGTGGGTAAAAGAAGACGGGTTGAATATTGACGAACGTGCCTAGCTGGCCGCTGTCCGGGGACTGGAAAGAGTCGAGGTGGTTGGCGTTGACCTTGGTGGTGAAGCGAGCGGATCCAATACGGTCATTGATGACAATCATGACTCCCCGACTACGAGCGCTCTCTGTCGCAGCTAGCGTCACAGATGAGAGAAGATTCATGGGTCCATCGGCGCTGATGGCTGTGGCGGGCCTCATTGATCCCGTCATAACAACGGGCTTGTCGCTCTGAACGGTGAGATCAAGGAAAAAGGCCGACTCATCGAGGGTGTCGGTGCCGTGCGTTACAACAACGCCCTGAGTATAGGGGCTGTCGAGATCATCCTGAATTTGCTCTGCCAGAATCATCAACATGGTCGAATTCATGTCAATGCTGTCGGCATTGGCAAACTGGACACCGCGCACGTTGGCGACGTTGCACAGCTGCGGCACGGCGTCGATGAGAGCTTGGACGCCGAGGGCACCGGAATGATACCCCGTGGTTTGGTGCGCCGAGCCCGCGGAGCCGGCGATGGTTCCCCCCGTGGCGTAGATGGTGACATTGGGGAGGTTCGGGGAGAAGCAGTTGAAGTCAGAAACGGTCCTGGCACCAAAGGGCAGGCCCGTCTGCATAGGCTGCTGCTGCTGGGCCGAGTGGTGGTGAGGTTGGAGGTGCAGCTCGGGGGGGACGGGTGAGCCCCAGACGGAGGCGGCCCAGGCGCCAAATGGGAGCAGGGCAGTCGAGGGCGCCAGCATGCTCACGATGAGGCGCCACAGGTAGGCAGCCCAGGTAACAGAAGACGAAGCCATACTGAGAGAGGACGATGCTCCGGACCCGGAGCAAAGGACGGGAGCAGCGGCTACCAAGGCGCGGGCATGAACGGTTTTTAAGCTAGGCATCATCACGATGGGATCTCTTTGATATTGGATCTCTGAGCGATGCACGAGCCTTCTCCCTCTCACACACACAGCACACAGCTTGCTTGCTTGCTTGTCTTGTCTTGTCTCTTTGTAGATCTCGTCAGATGGCGGGTGGGTTTAGCTCTCGGCCTCGCCTTTTCCTTCTTGTCAAGGTCCAGCCTGTGAAGATGAGACAGAGAGAGACTGAGCTGAGCTGAAGATTGGTTGTTAACCAAAGGAGGCAGCTAGCTCTGCTTGGATGGGCGTCTGTTGAATCATCGGGAGCAGTTTATAATTAGTCAAAAGCCAGAGCCCCAGGTCGAGTTGAGCACGGTGCATCGGGCCGGTAGGTAGAGTAGACGAATCGTAGACTGTAGACAGAGACTACCTAGCTTGTAACTACTCCATCTTACGACCCTGGTGCGCCGGAGCATGGTCTGACATGGTTGCATTTTATTGTCGTTTTGCTGAACCCGTTTCCCGAGGTCTGAGCTTGCCTCAAGCCAGTGGCTGCACGATGCGGGCTGCAGGTAATGGGATGGTGGTGCTTGTGCTTGTGCTTGTGCTTCTGCAAGCAAGCCCGCCCACACCCCAGGCTGGGGCCAAGTTGCTTGCTCCATGGATGCTGTTACGGGGCAGAGGGCGAGCATGGGGCAGGCAATATGGACCCTGGCATGGTAGTGGTGGTGGTGAATGGATGGATGGATGGAGAGAGGAGGTAGCAGCAAGCGTGATAGTAGCAGTGGTGGTGGTGGTGAAAGATGGGGGTGGCCCTGTATCTGCACCGATATGGATGAATGAATGTGGGCAGGGCACGTTGGGAGCCCATGAATGGAATCCATGGTGGACGTCTCGCTTACAGACACAGTGGATGCCTCTTGGCCACAGGCAGGCTACGAAATACGTTTCTACGACGTGCATGGCGATACCAACATTTGCAATTTACCGGCAAGAGAGCAATGGAAATGGATGGATTGGATCCAGGATGGGTCCATGTATGGGATGGGATGGTCTGAACCAAAGTTATCCAATCCTTAACAAGCAGGTCCTCGACAGGGATTTGCCTTCAAAAGCGCTCCGGGATGTCGAGAATTCCCTTTCGAGAATCCCACGTCAAACAACCCCTGCTAGTCTGAGTTTTTGTCGAGTTGGATATCCGATGAACACGCTCACGGCTCATGGCAATCATGGCTCTCTGTGACCCCCCTCGCTCGTGCCCAGAAACGCGCGTGCGCTAAAGCACAACTCGTGGCATGACATGCATTTGCATCCATGGGTGTTGTTGTTGCTACCTAGATAGCGTAAGCCTAGTCTGGGCGAAATAAGTCGACCCTTGTTCTACTTTTCATCTTGTTGCTCTTCTTCTTGTTCAACCCCTTGGCTCAAGCACAATGTGAATAAGTAAAGGATATTTAATAATCAGCAGCATAATTCTTAAAAACATCCATTATCAATGTCAAAGAAAAGAAAAGAAAAAAAAGCAGAAAAAACACACGCAAGATGCAAGACGCAAGCACGTACATGTCAGGGTACCTGGCATCTTGTGGGGCTTCCCAACCTGGGTCCTCAGCCGATGCCCCGTTCTCCATATGAGGCAATTCCATCAAACTTCTCACATGCCAGGGCAGTTTTTTTTTTTTCTCAAGTGTTGTCCTGTCCGGCCGTGTCCCGGTGTTTTTTTGTCCATCAATCTCCTCAATCTGGAATGGTTTCTGCTTGTTCTTCTGTAATAATCATCATCACCGTTAGAACAGGTGTGTCGTCGTGGTGTTTCTCCAGATTATACCACCCCCCCAAAGAGACAAGGAAGCACACCACTCAATGGTCGTGGCGCAACACCATCTCGCTATTAGATTCACATGATGTCGCTGACACGCACCTCATCGTTCTTCGCAACCACCTCCCGGGTCTTTCCTGGCTCAATAGCTCTCGTATAATATTTCTCACGTCACTCACTCAGTCACTCCAGGATGGAGATGGATATGCAGTGGCCAGTGTACGAGCCGCCCTCATACATACAGTACAGCACAACACACAGGTTACGTAGCCAGCCTGCATCTTCGGCGTTCAAGTTCAGTGCCAAGCCCCGCCGTCCGCCGTTCCCGGAGGGCCGTCCGCCGCCCAGACGGTTTCAGATCTTCCGACCCGTCCAAGCCGGTTCACCGAAACTGATAGTCCGGCTCCTCTTTCTTCAGCCCATCCCATGCCACATATCACCCGTCCGTGAAGCCATCGTCCGGCGGGATCCCCCGTTGCTCCAAGCTCCGGTCTACGCTTCGCTTCAGAGCTTTCTAGAACGCCCCCGGTCTTTGGATGATACGTTGAAATATTTTTTTTTTCTTCTTCCCCTCTTCTTCCTTGTAAGCTCGCTATCATGGTCCATCCGGCGGAGCTTGCTTTCTTCGACGGCATTCCCGCCCCATCAATTTCCACTTTGACGACAACTCATGCCGGTACTCGCAGTTGGCCCCAACGTCAAATGTCGCGACTCTTATTCGCGGGTGTAGATACCTTGACTTGCCAATGCGCCATCTCTTTCAGTCTTGGCTAAAATGGAACCTTCCAAGCGCCCGTTGCCCGCCGGGCCCCCGTTGTAACACGGCTCTCTATGTCGTCCGTTCACGATGGAGACAAGCGAGCGAGCGAGCGAGCTCCGTCCCGTCAGCACCTGCTGCCGAGCACTTTGTAAGAGAAATTCAACTCGGGCTTCAGACATGACCTGCAGCACGCACACCCCCGGCAGCCGATCGAATGATAAGCGAAGACGCCTCCCTCCTAGACATGCCGTAGCGTCGATGCCGGCTCTCCTTCTGCGCCCGGCTTTCTCTACAGTACCAACCAGGCTCCGGACGTCTCTCTCCTGTCAGATGTGCCCCAGGTGCATATGCCTCTCTTCGGGCCTCCGAGACCATCGACAACGGTCCCCATCGGCTGCGACGGTTGCAATTGGACCTGGCGCCCTGCTGCTGCTGCGGCTTGGTATCCGCATCATGATGGGGGTGGTCTGCCCCACGGGACTGCCCAGGCCAGGTGGACAAGGGTGTGATGCGATGCAGCAGGCAAACGAAGAGGGGACCTGGCAGTGCAGAAGGCAAAACGAGCTTTTGCGAGGTTGTTGCGTCGCGTCGCGTTGCGTTGCGTTGCGTTCCCCGGCTGCAACGTACGTAGTAGAGATACAAAGTTGCACTCACAACTTTGTCTCTGCAGTCGGCATAACATAAGATTCGAGTGCATATTGTGAGTGATCAACATCAAGCATATTCACAGTGTCATTGGCACACACATCTGTGGGTAAACTTCGTGTGAGACATCCGGGCCGTTCATCTTCAGCATACGATATCTCGCATCAAGGTAGGTAGGCTGGGGAATGAGTTTTTGATACACTTGATTATAACCAATATGGCCATGACACTGCACAAGTGGGCTCTCTGTTGAGGCTTTAGCACCAGACTGAACACCGAGGCTTTGCCAACTGATGAACTGTTTGAATGCCTACAAAGGCTACAAAATGCATGCAATGCCCATGTAACTAGAGAGCGAATATTCAACACACCAACTCGGTTCCCTGTGCGGCCATTTGACACCCTCGATGTATGGTTCGCCTGCACCTCTGGGCACATGCATGAGGGGGCTGTCAATACGTAGCCACAATCCACTTGACTCTCTGTCCGAGATCACTTTTCACTTGCTTTGAGATTTTAAATGATATGACAAACAAGAAACGGAAGGTGTCAGTAATAATCTGATTAGGATGGCACATTTGGGGGTCAACAGCCAAGTGTTTTTGTGACATGTCCATATCCTTCAACTCCTCCCACGCTTGGGAACCCCACGGATTGCCAACAATAAAGGTCACAATCATCATTGTGAGAATGCGTATTTGAGATTGACTAGTCATAATGCCAAACTCGGCCGTGTTGGCAACGGACTGAGAGAAGTTGCCTCCATGGTTCTCTCATCACACACGATACAATGCCCCTGTGAGAGTAAGCATGACAGTCAGGGACACCTTCAACACATGGCAAAGAGGGGATGACGCTTAAATCATATATTAATATAAAGAGAAAAAGACAATCTTTGGTCTGTTTCGGTATCGCTAGGTAAGCCAGTCTTATAAAAAAAACAATCGCAATGCCCAATTCCTTCACCCTCAGTCCATTATACCTGAACCTGGGGGATATTGTCCATGCTGCCGCCGGCATCGAGCCATTCTTTCTTGATGAGCTGCTCCCGAGCAGCGAATAGGTGCTTGTATGCAGTCTTGACGGTGCCGTCACTGACACCCGCCTGCTTGGCAATGGGGAGAGACGGGCGTGGCTCTCCGACGAGATGGCATGCCATGTAGATGCATGCTGCCGCGACCGACAGGGGTGATCGGCCTGCGAGTGCCGAGATCTCATTGGCCTGCTCAGCAAGATCCCGGGAGATCTTGGAGATCTTCTGTTGGTACTTGAATCCGAGCTGAGACACGTAGCGGCCACATAGGTCTTCGGCGCCGACAGATGTGTTCTCGTAGTTTGTGACGGTGTTGAGGCCTGTCGCCTCGCCATCCTGCCCCTGCAGCTTCTGCAAGAAGGACTGCAGCTGCTTGAACACACGCCCGACTTCCTTCTTGCTCACGCTGGTCAGGTTGAAGATTTCGCGGAAAGTTCGAGGCACGTTGTTCTGCCGGCAGGCGATGAAGATGCACCCAGCGATGACGGCCTCCTGGGGCTTGCCCTTGAGGAACTTGTGCTTGTCGACGAGCTTGAAGATGTGCTTGGCGGCGTTGGAGACGTTCTGGCCCATGTTGATAGCTTCGCACAGTGAAACGATCTCCTTGTAGGCCTGCATCAGGCCCTTCTGAGCCTTGTCCTGGTTGGTGTTGTTCTGGGTGCGGGACAGAGCCTTGTGGGCCTTGGATTCGGAGAAGGCCACAGTGGTCGCGAGCTGCTGACCTTCGACGAACTCGTCCTGTGGTCCACCGACACGGCTAGGGTCGTCGCCGCCCTGGTCGTCGTTGGCAAAGGTACGCCATTCTGAGCGCGTGTCGATGATCCGGGTTCCGACTACGACGCCGCAGCTCTCACACACCACGTCACCACTGGAGAACTCCTCGATCAGGTTTGGCGGGATCTCTCTGCAGTCGGGGCAGCACAGGATGTTGTTCAGATCTTCTTGGAAGGCCTCCTCTTTCGTATCGCCGCTGCCAGGCGGTACCATGTTGGAAAAGTGTCGCTCCGCCGCTTGAACCTTGTGAATTGTTTGTGTCTTAGGGTCTGCGGAGCGCTGAAGTGCGGAAGTTCAGAGGTTCAGAGGTTTCAGAGGTTGTTGTTGAGGTTATGATGAATGGCTGCCTCAGAGAGGTGAGAGGAGGCCAAATGAACCTCCAAAGTGATGACTAAGCCAAAACAAAGGCTGAGCAGGCGCAGTGGTTCACTGAGGTGGTGCGGGCGGTGCTAGGCAGCCTCACGTGCCTCACAGGTTGGCGGTTAATCCGAATCTCCAATGAGATGAGTTGAAAGTGATTGAGAGAGCAAGGCACCTTTAGTAAGGCGGTTCAATGGCCTGATAATCATGAGGCAGAATCCCCGAGACGCTTCCAATTTGTTTGAGCATATTCATTGAAATTTGGCCTTTGTTGTCTTGGATGTCTTACACCCCACTTGTTAAGCTCCCGCTGTCAGGGCAGTGAGGTTAGATAAGCTAGCGGAGAGGACTTAGATTTTGAGGATTTTAGGGCCAAATCTGCCTTCTTTTAGGTACTCCATGCTAACACCGACAACTTTCCCTTTCCATGAGATTCTCCAGCCTCAATTCAACGAAAATGGCAAATTCATTGAAACGACAACACCACAAAATAACAAGCACAGTGCAGAGTAACAGGTCTTTGAAATTTTAGTAAAATATTGATACCTTGTTACTAAAGTCCACTGAACCTTGACCCCTTCCTAGATTCTGATACTGATTGTTGTCTCCCTGGTGGCTTAATATTGTTGTCCGAGGTCGGCCAATCATCCAGTGCATTTGAACCACTCCGCAAACAGGTACGTACCCTCAAACAAAGACTGAGTCAATAGCATCTCGAAAGGTAGAGTCAGAGGTTTTTAACAAAGAAAGTGTAGGATTGCAAGTTCTATATAGTTTCCCTGTGGTTCGCCTCATCTCCCAGCTCACCATCTAGCACCTTCGCTCTACTTCCAGCGGCTTCTTCTCCTCATTCTCTCAGAAAAATCATGGCATCTCAGACGCAGGGGCAGGAAGCCCTCCAGCCCGTCAACATCAAGCCGCTTCTGACCAAGCTCTGGCCTACTGACACCAATGTCAGTCCTCAGGAGATTGCCGAGGCCATCTCGCACTTCTTCACCAACCAGGTGACAGAGGCGCAGACGGCCTCTCTCCTCATGGCCCTGCACTTCACAAGGCTGGACTTCAGGGCTGATGTCCTGGCCGAGTGTGCCCGTGTCATGCGCCAAGCGGCTGCCCCTATCCCCGTCGAGCAACTCCTGGAAGTCATTGAGCGAAGGGGGAGAAAGGAAGGCAACTACAGAGGTGGTCTGGTGAGGTTTGCATGCACCGCTCCCATTCTCTAATATTGACCTGTTAACAGTGTGACATTGTTGGGACTGGTGGTGACGGTCACAACACGTTCAACATCAGCACCACTTCTTCCATCCTTGCCTCGGCACTTCTCATGGTGTCCAAGCATGGAAACAAGGCCAGCACCTCAAAGTCTGGCAGCGCCGACCTGGTCAACTGCATGCAGCCCAAGCCTCCCATCATCAGCGCCGTCAGACCGGACACACTGGTCAAGGCGTACTCGGCCACCAACTACACCTTCCTGTTCGCCCCAGTGTTCCACACGGGCATGCGCTACGTTGCTCCCGTTCGCAAGCAACTCCCTTGGAGGACAGTCTTCAACAACCTTGGGCCCCTGGCCAACCCCGTCGAGGACGTCCTCGAGGCCCGCGTCATCGGTGTCGGCCGAAGAGACCTTGGCCCAGCTTTTGCGGAGGCGTTATGCATGGCTGGCTTCAAGAAGGCTCTCATCATCTGCGGCGAGGAGGAGCTCGATGAAGTCAGCTGCGCCGGCAACACTCTTTGCTGGATGGTCAAGGAGACGAGCGAGGGAAAGCTCGAGGTTGAGCACTTCAAGGTGCACCCCAGCGACTTTGGTCTGAGCACCCACTCCCTTGACACAGTGTCGGGTGGAAAGGAGCCCGAAGAAAATGCAGAGATCCTCTCAAAGATCCTGCACGACGAGTTGCCGGATGATGCTCCACTCCTCGAATTCATCCTGATCAACACTGCAGCTCTGCTGGTCACTTCGGGCATCTGCGAGGCCGACACCAGCGACATGGGACCTGGCGACGACGGCCAGGTCATCAAGGAGCGAGGCCCCGGTGGGCAGCGCTGGAAGGAGGGAGTCAGAAGGGCTCGCTGGGCTCTGAAGAGCGGCGAGGCCTGGAAACAGTGGGAGAAGTTTGTTGAGGTCACGAACGAGATTGGCGCCTAAAAGGGGGCAGCAACAACAAACGACACCTTTGGATAAGGAAGTTAACGGTTGAAAGTTTTTCATTATGCAGGTAAAAAAAACTAAAGAGGCTTGAATCTACATTATGCCTCTGACATGAGTTTGAAGACGTCAATCTTGAAGTCGTCTCTGTGTAGGCGAGTAGCCATGTGGTATATCCAACTCCTTGCGCAATCCAAATCCAAATGACACGGGGTCGTAATCTGTAGTCCGTTCCTTCTGTCTCGTATAATCATGGATTATGTGTTTGTTTTGTTTTGTTTTGTTTTGTTTGTTTGGGTATTAAAAAGCTCTTCCGATCCCCGGTGACGCCGGGCTTTCAGGTGTAATCGATAATGTCGGTGATTGGGGGTTTGCTGAGCTTGAAGGGGAAGGGGAAGGGTAGGGTTGAGGTCGCTTCGACGAGGAGCCGGCGCGGACTCGTGAGCGATCAATTCCGGGATGGCAACGCATCAGTGTCGACCTGTTGCGCTGGATATCGGCCTCGTAGGCTTTCCAGTCGCTCTTAAGGCCCGGGTTGCGCTCCTCCTCTTCGGTGTCGCCATCTTCGTAGTCCTCCCTAGCCCTGTCGGTGGCGCGCGACGAGGCGCGGCTCTGTAATGACTTGCGAATCATGATCTGTCGTTGGTGATCCTCCTCCTCGACCTTTACAACGTCCGACTTTGTGCGCTTCTTCTTTCCGATAAAGGTGAATGTCTTGTTGGACTGGTCGTCCTGCCTGCTCTGGCGCGGCTTCACCCACGAGTAGAGGTATGATAGAATAGCCATGACGGCGATGATGACAAAACAAATGAAACGAGAGAGATGTGAAATAACGATGACATTTTCCTAGAAAAGTCTTCCCTCCAAAAACGAAGGGCAGGACAACGCCCGTATTATGTATGTCTGCGACACACTGTAGAGGTGGGGGAATCCTGGGGAACGAGAACCATGATCCTGGGCAAATGGGGAACCAACATTTCAACGGCTACCAAGCCGCGCAATGCCACGTAACTGGGTTATCAAAAGCACTATTACCTTAATCTTCCGACCGTCCACGGAGAGGAGAGGGAGGAGAGCGGGAGACGGGAGACGGGAGGGTGGGCGCACGGCGGGCGGCTCATTTGTCAGTTTCTATAATTGGCCTTTGGAGCCCAGAGCCCAAGCCAGGGCTTAAAGTAGAACGTACAGTACATATGCCGTCCTAGGTCGGTGTGCAGCAATGACGGATCGAGAACCCTATCGCCAACAAGAGTAAGGCCTAGGCAAACAAGGGATCCTCGCCTCGCTGTCAATGCGACAAAAGGGTTAGGCTGCGGAAGGAAGCAGCTGAGAGGCTTGCTCGGGATCTGGGGGGGGGACAGCTGAGAATGGCGCTCGCTGTTGGAGTCCTCCGATACAGCCTCATGCGCGCTTGGGGCTTGCAGTGTGATAGATCGCCAAGGGAGGCTGAGGCTTGGATTGGTCAAAACCGGGAAGCAAGCACGAGCAGGGGGTAAGTCCGACAGCCAAAGACGAAAAAAAAACAAGAGATGCTTCACGATGGGCCAATGCCAAATACGAGAAGCCGGTGGAGGCTGTGTCAACGCCTAGATCACGACCAACGCCTCGAGTCGTGCTACTTTAACTAATGACCCAGAGAAAAGATGTTTCAGAACAGCATATCCGGGACGGGGAATTGCTGCAATCGCATCCATGGCCATTAATGGATGCATGAGATGACATGGAAATGGAATGGCTCTACTGTACACAGCCAACATTCTAGCAGGCCCCCGGCTTGCACGGTCCGCCTGTAGGACAGGGCATTGCTGTAAGCAAGGACTTCCTCGATACAATTGAGTAAAAAGCCAACTCAACGGGTGGTTTTTTTCTTCTTTTTCAAGTCGGTGTGTCTCGGGCCGGTTTTAAATGTTTCATGCAAGGGATGTATATCGATCCTTTTACTATTGAAGTCCGAATTGAACCCTGACTTTATCTGCGTGATGATGTCTGTCTTGCTTCCATGATTCCATCGAAAAGAAGGGGGGGCTGATGCACCATCGCAAGCAGCCTCAGCCCGCTATGGATGAATGATCGACGACCCCCCAGACTTTTTTGCTCTGCTGCGCCCACAATGCAACGCAATCCAGCGCGGATTCACATCGCGCTCGCTTCAACCAGCTCTTACTTCGCGGCGATATCCTCATAATCGCCGTCGTGGCTTAATCAATGTTCAACTTGCAACTCATGCGATGCGACTGGCGATTGTTACACCGGCTCCGAAATGCTTCCCTTTTCCCACAGCAACTCTTTCGGAGCCGATGACACTCGTCGACGGCAAGATTGACTCGGCACCGAAGACTTGACGCTTGATCGACCGGCGCGGGTTAACACTATCGCATGCCGAGGAGCCCCGAATCTCCGCCGCTCATAACCGCCAAGATCAACTCGAGTTCCGGCTGCTGTTCCGGCTCCGGTGTAAACGTCTCGATTGCCTCAATCTCCAAAAGGCCTTAATTGACCCCATTTCCCGCCAATTCTTTCTTTCGCGACTTTTGTTTGCACTGCCCTCTGAACGAACCCCTTCAGCCTCGCGGAACATGAGCCTGTTCACAGCCGCCAGATCCCTGCGCTCCAAGCCTCTCAATGGCTTACTGCGCGTCCGCCGGTACTCGAGCGCCGTAGGAACCGGTCTTCCGCTTGAGGGCATTCGCGTGCTAGATATGACAAGAGTGCTAGCCGGCGTGAGTTTTTTCTCTCATCCGCAATTTCGCTGCCCCCAGCAAGCGCTGACCGTCGTCACAGCCATACTGTACTCAGATTTTGGGTGACCTTGGGTGAGTCCGGGAAGGATTTTGGATGTCATCAAGACCCTGGCCAGGCGTTAACTTGGTCCAACCGCGCAGTGCTGAGGTGATCAAAATCGAGCACCCTGTTCGAGGCGATGACACCAGGGCATGGGGGCCTCCATATGCCAAGTACAAGGAGGGTTCATCAGCCAAGGGACCTGGCGAGTCTGCTTATTTCCTAGGGGTATGTTGAGAGTCCCCTAGATGGTCAAGTTTAGAAGCTCATCCTTCTCAAGGCGAACCGAAACAAGAAGTCTCTCGGCCTGTCTTTTCAGCACAAGGAAGGAGTCGAGGTCCTCCACAAGCTAGCAGCAAAATGCGACGTGCTGGTCGAAAACTACCTCCCGGGGACTCTGAAGAAGTACTCGATGGACTATGAGACTCTCCGCAAGATCAACCCAGGATTGATCTATGCTTCCATCACGGGATATGGTCAAACGGGTCCGTACGCCAACCGAGCCGGTTACGACGTAATGGTCGAGGCTGAGTTTGGTTTGATGCACATCACCGGTGAACGGGACGGTCCACCAGTCAAGGTTGGCGTTGCAGTGACTGACCTGACAACCGGTCTCTACACTAGCAATAGCATCATGGCTGCGCTCCTCGGACGGGCCAAGTCTGGCAAGGGTCAGCATATTGACGTTGCGTTGAGTGACTGCCAGACTGCGACCTTGGCCAATATCGCCAGTAGTTGTTTAATCAGCGGGAAGAAGGATTCCGGTCGTTGGGGCACGGCCCATCGTGAGTCTCGTCATGAGTTTGAGGTGCGAGTTACTAACTGGAATAGCTTCGATTGTGCCATACAAGTCGTTTGAAACCAAGGACGGAGGAATCCTCTTTGGAGGAGGTAATGATCGGCTATTTGGCGTCTTGTGTGACGGGCTGGGCCAATCCCACTGGAAGGACGACTCGCGTTACAAGACCAATGCCGATAGGGTCGCCAACCGCAAAGACCTCGAGGCCAAGATCGAGGCGCTTACCAAGCTTAAGACTACACAGGAGTGGCTCGAGATCTTTGAGGGCAAGGGAATGCCCTACGCCGCCATCAACGATGTGCAAGGGACGCTCAACCACGAGCACACAAAGGCACGCAATATGGTGGTCGAGATGGACCATCAAGAGTGCGGTCCTATCAAGATGGTCAACACGCCCATCAAGCTATCAGAAACTCCTCCCACAATTCGAAGTGTGCCGCCAACTTTGGGCCAGCACACGGATGAAGTGCTCCAGGAACACCTTGGATTGAGTGAAGCCGATGTCATCTCATTGAGAGAAAAGGGTGTTGTCGGATAAAGCGTGCATAGAAAAAGAATAGAGTATACATATTGAATGAAATCCAATAATATCAAGGGCATATAAATTGCCCGAAGGAAGAACATTCGCGGTGTCTTTCTAGTTGAGTCTGTATTGATGGAATTCACGTGACCCCACGTGTCTGAGGTTTATCGCGACATCTCACTTTAAGCTCAGATGCCATCAACTTCAATTCCACGTCAAAGCCAACTTTGGCGCAACAGGTTTTTTCGAAAATTCTTTTGGTCAATTCTCAATTGTTCCTGTTTCATTTTCATCTCGATCTTCATCTGGTTCCGACCCGCAGCGCCAACTTCTTTCCCAACGTATGACGATTGGATCGCGAATAGGAGCTAGCAGGCCTCATCAGTCGACGCGGGTTCGGCTCAACATCTCGACAAAATGGACGAGCTACAAGACCAAGTTATGGTGGGAGGTATCGAATCTGCCGATCATGGCATGCGCAACGGTGATACATCTGCAGAAGCCGGCGCCTCTTTGAGGCCGCTCTCACCAGATCAAGCCTCGTACACCCCCCAGTTCACATCCAACGCCTCCATCATCATGGACCGCATGAAGGCCAGCCGCCAAGAAACTACTCTCGAGAAAATCAAGATGGAAGTGGCTCACGATCAGGATGCAACTCTGTCAGTGCCGTCGGCATCGCCCCTCCTCCAGACTCTACCAATGTCAGCGAATCCGACTTCAGCCGCGTGGAGCTCCTCCAATGCCGGGTCCAAGAGAAAGAGAGAGTCATCGGCGGAAAAGGTTGACTTTACGCAAAACACGGTCGCCTTCCCGGTGGCAAAGGGGACACATGCTCCCCAGCCAAGTCTTCAGTCTCGACCCACGGTGCAGCCAGCTCGGTGCTCGAAATGCGAGGGGTCTGCGCAGACGAGCCAGGGCCCTCTGGCTACGTGCACGTACTGTCTCAGGTCCTGGCATCATCAGTGTCACTCTCCCACGATCACCAGTGAGGCCATGGCTGCCTCGATATTCGTCTGTGCTGCATGCGCCGCAGATCAAGAACAGGCGGTCAGGCTCAAAGGGAAGTCCAACCAGCAGCGGCAGTATGAGGTCGACAAGCTTCGCCAGAAGCGCCTGGCTGCTCTCCCAAGGGGCGTCGTTCCGGCAAAGCCTGGGCTCGTCGGGTTCGGCCCTGGCCGCGCTCCAGACTCATCGGTAAGTCAAGCGCTTGCAGCGATTTGCAGGGAGTGTCAACGCTAACACTGTAGCAAAGCGGACCGAGTACTTTGATCAGATGCGCAAGACTGATCTGCTAAACGTCCTCTCTCTATGTGACCAGCTCAAGCCCAACCTCCTTGTTGACATCCTTGTGTCTGTGTCAAAGAGACACCCTGATCTGCCCATGTTTGATTCACCAGACTGGGAGGCACAGTTGGCAACCCCCTTTCGCGTTCACAAATCATCAAAGCATGAAGAAAAAGCACGACACGGTCACGTTATTATAAGTAGCAAGGCAAGGTCAAAGCACAAGACCACAAAGAAGATCCTGAAGCGCACTCGCGTTATTGAAGTCATCACGACCGCACCGGAGGAGGATGAGGATATCCTACCGCCGACGTGGGCAAAGGCTGGCGAGGGATTGTACGCAAGGTTGGCACCGGAGACGGAAGACAGGAGTCTCTTGATGGACGAGAATGATGAAGAGTCTTTTAGTCATTTCTCGGTGGATGGTTTTGGTAAACAGATCATGGAGCCTGTGGGAGCATGAGTTGAAGTGTGTACAAGGTTCAATGGGAAGATTGTGTATCAATAGGTTATTGGCATTACAAGCTGTCGATATCAAGGTTGATATCAATACCCAGGAGTTTTGGAATGGAACCAAAGAGTAGTTTTTACCAAGGGTGTTTCCCTCAAGATGTTATTTCCGAGTTTCACTCTACAATCACTACAATCACTCAATGAAGTTCAAGATTCTCAAAACAACCCATGTTATATTGTTTACGTGCACTCATGTACAGCTATTAAAGAAAATGATTAAGGCAACCGGATCCAGAAGCCCAATATTGTAAAGAATGATATCCTCCAAGTTAATAATACCAATCATAGCTCATCCCATCTCCATATATCCAATTTTAGTGAGTGTAAGTATGCTTTCAAGTGCGAGCACTCGGTCAAAGACCGGGCGCTTAGCAGTTGCAGCTGAAGATGCTGAGGAGGCTGCGGAGGATGCTGCCAACGATGCACAGCAGGTTGTTGACGGTGATGGTGAGGATGGCGCCGACCTTGTTGACGATGAGGATGACATCGTTGACGAGGCAGAAACCGATGAGGCCGTTGATGTAGCCACCAATGGTTCCCTTGACGTCGATGTAGTTCTTGCAGCCCTTGGTGCAGTAGGAGACACAGTCGTAGACCTTGCAGCCGCCGAGGCCAAGGGCGCAGGTGAGGCCGCTGACGAGGTCGACGACAGCGTAGAGGAGACCACCGACAACATCACCAGGGCGGACAGCGTAGCCGTACTTGTTGGTGTTGAAGAGGGCGACAGCATCAACGACGTTCTCGAGGTAGAGACCAGCGAGACCACCGCAGACGTTCTTAAGAGCGAGGCTGATGCGGGCCTTGATGTCGATGAGCTTGCCACCGAGGAGCTTGATCTCGGCGTCAATCTCAAGAGGAGCAAGGAAGACGACGTTGAGGAGGCTGGCCTGGCAGTAGGCGTGGTTGACATCGTACTTGACGATCTTGTAAGGAGAAGAAGCGCAGTAAGCGCCGAGCTTCACCTTGACATCGACAAAGGCCGAGGGAGAAGGCTTGGGCCAGCAGCCGGTGATGACCTTGCCGGTGCACTTGCGGGCCTTGCCGTCCCAAGCCTGGCCGGGAGGGCAAGAGCAGGCACGGGTCCAGGGGCAGTAGGACATGCCGGTAGGACACTTGAAGCTAGTGCGGGCCTCAAGGGAAGAGTCATCGCGGATGGTGAAGTCGCGGGCGGCGATGGAAGAAGTAGTGTCGAGGAGGGCGTCAGGGGCTGGGATGGCGGCGACCATGGAGGCCATGGAGGCGAGGCCGAGGACGATCTTGGAGAAGAACATGGTGAAAGGATAGTAAAATTAGAGTGAATGAAAAAGCGAGTGCTTTGGTAGGATTTGGGTTGTTGTGAGAGAAGTGAAGGAGGAGTGAAGAGCAGGAGATGAGAGATGCTGATGCTGATGAAGAAGAAGTGATGATGGGGGGGGGGGAGATGAAGCTCTATATATACTTGAGATAGACCATCATGAGAAGCGCCAAAGGGCTCTCTTGTCTCCTCTCTTCCCGAAGGGGGGGGGCTAGATTGACAATTCACACTCCTCAACAAAGTCCCAGCTCGAGGAGGGCCAATCTCCCGAGATCCGCCAGGAGGTTCGAGTCCGTGGTTGTGTGTCTTTTTGACATATCCCCACACACCCCAAGGCTGTCCTGTCGTATCCATGTAAGTTGGACTCAATGCATTGTTTTCCCCCACAAGAAAGAGAGTCTACATGAACAAGATTACCCACATCCTTGATTCTTTTCACTCTGTGCTTTTTTTTCCCCAAGGTCCGGCTAGAGAAAAGTGAGACAGGGAACGTCACCTCCCTTTAGACCCTAACGTTGGACTCTCTATAAACTCTG
Source organism: Fusarium ambrosium (assembly GCA_003947045.1). Classification (NCBI taxonomy): domain Eukaryota; kingdom Fungi; phylum Ascomycota; class Sordariomycetes; order Hypocreales; family Nectriaceae; genus Fusarium; species Fusarium ambrosium. The sequence goes on from NIZV01000066.1 coordinate 58,755, forward strand.
TGATATCATTTTTTTGGGTTTATTGGTTCTACTGTCTCTGCCATGTTTCGGTTAACCTGTTACACTGATAGTAGCCTTTTTTTCTCTATTCTTTTCAGCTGAAAGGGAAACAGAAAGAATCTGGCGTAGCAATCGGAAGTGTCATACCGAGTACAAGAAAGCAGCCCTACTGCAGAAGGGGGGGGGGATCCATCTCGGTCAGGTAGAAGATGTCCGTAAAGGTATTGACAACTATCCAAAAAGAGGGTGGGAATCCGTAATGCAACAAGGACCAGGCTTTTTTTGTGTTGTTCGATTTCTTTGACGATCACTCTCTCGGTGGTTGATGGGTGGTGGGTGGGTGGGTGTGTGTTGTAAGCTGGAGCCAAGAAAGAGTAAGGAGACTTTCGGCTGTAAACCCTGCCCGGCAGTTGCTGCAAGTCTTAGCTTACAAGGGTATCTTTACAGGATTTTCCCAGGGCAGAGCAAAACGCAAAGTGAGTAAACAAAAATAAAATAAAAAAGTTAGAGAGTGTCAACCGGTTCGTTCGGGATTTCGGCGTGTCGGAGGAGGAGGAGGAGGCGGCGGGCGGTGGATAACAAAGGACCTCGGGCCGCAGCGGGACCCCGACGGCCCCAGTTTCTCACTCTCACTCTAATAGTCCCTGAGAGAGTTTTAGTCCGGTTTGCGTTTACTTTGTCTGTCTAATCTTAACCCGAATCAAAAGTTTCGTTTCAGGAACAGTCGACGCGAGTTCCGTTTCCCGAAGGATTCGAGGTTCTGGACCGTGGTCATGGTCCATTTTGGAAGCGACCCCATGCACAGGAACAACAGCCTGGCTTGTACATGTCAGGTCCCCTTCTGAAGGATTACATGTGCAGCGACTCTATTTCCAGCAGGAATGATTACTACTCTGTAATAAACAAGGGGAGGTAAGTGAAAGGCTCTTGAATTCGGCAGATCGACATGCCCTGCCAAAGCTGCGAGGCTACTAGACAATAACCAAAACATTCGATAGACAAAAGCCACGAGTTGAACTCATCAAGTTTTTTTTTCGTGTGTCTCTCTCGTTTCCTTGCTTTGCTCCTTGTCTCAGCTGGCAAGCCAAGCCAGGTCGCCTCAAACATTAAACGTGGGGAAGGAAAGAAGACGCCCAGTTTAGCAGACCAATTGAACAACTACCGAAGTCCAGTCTATGACGAATTGGCCATAGAACGGGCTCAATTGACCATCAGTTTTTTCCCTCTCCTGAGATGCCGCCGTACCGCAAAGCTAAGAGGAACGGACGCACATGGACGGGCTGTAAAGGGGTGTGTAAATAAGGAGGCTAAGACACCGTTGATGGAGGAGTCCCTTCCCGCTCACACCTCTTTGTTTTGATTCAATGACTTGCTTGCATTTTGTCCCCAGCCCCGTCTTAGCTCCGTGGGCAATTGACAGCTCGTAAAACGGGTGACCCTGTCATTCGGCCAAATGGACAGTGAGTGTGTGCTAGGGTAGGTAGACAGAGACAGACAGCCGTATAGCTCTTGAGGGTCGTCATCGTCGGAAGTCGCGTCTACTGAGCTGGTAAAAGTCAATCGAGGCGTGCAAATCTTTTCCATCTTTAGTGAAGCTATTCGCCTTCTAGTCGACATTAGTTGTTTGCCCAGCTAACCAATGTCTCTCCACGACTCATAGTATCTAGTAGATGCAGCTTCTGATTTGTTGATCGTATAACCCAACATCCTCACGATAGCGCCGTTATCCGAGTCTGTCTGAAAATCTACCCTACTCTTCTCTCTTTCACTCTCCTGCGGGATCGAGTCACCAGGTGGCCTAAGCTAGACCCTGGGGCCGCCTCCTCAGGTACAGCGAGCGGAGCCGGCGCGCAACAGGTGGAGCATCACGGACCTCTCTCTCGCCAACAGCCTCAGGACCCTCAAAGGGTTCAAGCTTGACCTTCACCTCTTTTTTTTGTGGCCACGGGATGGAGAAGCTCCGATGTACGCCAAGGAAAAGAGTCCCCCCCCAGGTCTCAGGGCGCACATGCTGTCCTACATCTAGTAGCTGATTATCTTGTTTGGAGGCGTTTGATCTTCTATAGTGGCCATAGTGTGCTGACCCAGTCTAACGTCTTAGTTAGCATGAAAAACTACGGTAGGTTGACGTTGGTGGCAGCGGTGACGCCCCGGCAATCAAGTTTCTCACTGGTGTTGAATCTATTGTTTCTGACATATGACGTGGTTTCATTGCCCTATTGGAGTGTCTTGTTTTGTTTTAGCGTCTCGTTTCAACGTTTGCCCCAGCTCCATGGGACACGCCATATAAACACAGACCATCATTAAGACAGCTCGTTAATTAATGAGAGAGGGCGGAACTGGACTGGTAACTAAATGTCAGGTTCAGGGTAAAAAGCAACCTCGAGGGACCTTTCTAAGCCTACTACTACCTCACGAGGTCATGTGTCAAACCAGGGAAAGGCTAGCCTAGCCAAGCAATGACAGACCCGTCTTACCAACAGCTTGTCAACTATCACTTTTTGTCGAATATGGGTCTTCTACTCTCTCCCTCAGCCCTCAGCTCCTGGGCAAGAGAGGTCAGTTTTACCCCTGTATCTTCTCGGGTGATCGACACTCGCCAACCATGAATGATCTGATGGGCCCTCAGAATGGCAATCGATGCCTTGTTTGGGCCAGCGTTATCCACCTTTTCCCGCTACTGCAAGACGACTCTCCCCCCCCCTGCACCCAATTCCCAGCACACACGAGGCAACCAACAGACAGAGCAAGCATCCATTCACAGACTCCAGCGGCAGCACCAGTTCCAAGGAAAAGAATCTCAACATGCGAGATATACAAGGCCCTGCACGATGAAAAAGACCAGGGCTTGGTACTCGCAGAATGCAGTTAATACCCATAAGGCAAACACACACATATTCTTCTTCTTCCAAGACAAGAAAGGATATTCATACCCATTGTTGGGGAACATCATTCTCAAAGCAAGGGCAAACACACACACACGCCACGAGGCAAAAAGAAAAGAAGTCTCCCAGCCCCCTTGGCCTGCACACGGCATTTACGCATGTCATTTGAACCGGCAATTTGACCGTTACGGCACTTTTCGGCATGGGAACAATGACAGAGAGTAAAAATGCTACCACGCAATCAGAGACAAATGCTACAGTGAGACCATAGGAAAAAGCAAAGTTTCTAGACCACACAGAAGGGCGAGAGAATGGGGACAAGGAAGAAAAGAAGAGACCCCCTGTTCAGAAGACCAGCCAGGCCCAAGATGTGGTCTCAGACACGCATACGCACTAATCAAAAAGCCTCTCTGCTGGGCTACCTGGTCCTATCATTCTCCATCACCAACATCCATACCAGCACCAGCCAGCCAGCACCAGCACCAGCACCAGCACCAGCATTCAACGTTGCAATCCCAAGAGTGAAAATTCTCTATCATGAATGCATCTCTACGGGTCATTACTTTCCCCCATGGGTCCATCCGTCCTTTCACCTTCCCCCCTTACCAGGGAAAGCATCTCGTGTATCCCCCTCCAGTAATAGAGACTTGCTCATCCACTTTGACTGGCCATCTGTATGTCCATGTCAACCATGTAATGTAAATGCCCCATCTTCCTTCAACACGGTCATCGTGACAATTAAAAAAAATGAATATGCCCAGAGGGGGATACGAGGTTTGACGTGTAACCTCAATATCAGAGTAGAGGGAGTGCTTCCGCTGCTCCATGCTCATCTTCCGCTTCTCATCCGTCCATCCACTCCAAATACCTCACAGCGAGCAGCTCCAGCCTCGTTTCGACTCAGCTGCTGTTCGTCGTGATCGTGAGGCGGACCACCAGGGCCCGCCGACCATCTTCCTCGCCCGTCCCCGAGCTCCAGCAGTCATGCACCGCCGCCTCATCCGCAGCCGCTGCCACCAGCACTGCATCCACAGCCAACAACCGACGATCCGGTGAGACAGCAGAACATGGACCAGGTCCCAGCCCCTATCGCCGAGTCAGTCAACAAACTTCACTCAAGAAGAAAAAAAAAATGTCTCTCCCGATGCTGTGGAGAGCACAAGAGATTGGGATATGACGGACTCGCAGCTGAGACTTACAGGATTGCAGAGACAAGACCCAACACCGGCCCACCGGATTGCGAGGATGCCAAGTTCCAGTACGTGTAGTCTGCCGGAAACACTCTTCCCGCTGCGAGGAAGCCTACTAGGCTCCCAACGAGCACAGCAGCTGTGAGCATCCGGAGCACCACAGCGAGGCCGGACCACGGCCGATCGTAGAAGCGGATGGACCAGATGCCGAGGCCGACATCGCAGGCCAATGCTGCCATGAGTATCGAGGCTCTGATTCTGCAAGTTCACTCAAGGTTAGTGATCCTATCCTGACTCGTCTTCTACCTCTCTAGGCTATCCTTCCCCTCGGGTCCTCCCAACTTACCCATAACTCGAAGATTCAGCCCCAGCGTACGATGCCAGGAAGATGCCCAGCATCAACATCACCAGCATGCATGAAACAATCTGCAGGAAGTCGACAGACATCCTCACGGCGCGAACCACCGGGCCCTGCGGGTCCTCCTCGACCTCTTCTTCAGGAAGGGGAGTCAGCAAGGGCGTCAGCTCCTTTGCGAGGAGCACGGGTGTCCTGGAGACCCGGGGCAGTGACCTCGGCCGGGTCACGATGCTGAGGTTCAGCGGCGGAGGGCGGTTTCCCTTGCGCATGGCGTCGTCGTCGAACTCTAGGTTGTGGTTGAAGATGCTGATACCTGTCGCGGACAGGCTGGCGTTTGTAGAAGAGGAATCCCGGTCCCTGACCTGGATAAAGCCAAACATGAAGGGGTATAGTATGTAGAAGTGTAGAAGTGTTTGTTTTAATGAAGCATTGAGAGGCCTCGTATCGGTCTTGTGACGTGTGCCGAAGGATGCGAATAGTAACGAAAGATGGAAATAGTAACGAAAAAAGATTGTATTGATCAAGAGAGGTTAAAAAATAACAATGATAAATGGAATGAGCGCTGAAATCAATGGGAATGAACAGAATAACGAGAGAAAGAGGAAACGAAAGAATGTCCCCAAAAGAGAATCAACGGGACAATAAAAAGAGAAAGAGGAAAAAGAGGCAGCAAAGGATGAATCGATTCATCGATCCATTGTTATCGACAATTTTGGCGCGCGCGAGACAAGACGGGGGGGGAGGGGGACAGGTCAAAAACGGGACAAGACGGCAATGGCAAAACACGCCTGCACCTGCCCAGCGAGTGGAAGCGCCGGAAGCTCCTTCTTTCCTCGTATCAATGTGCGATAGACGCCGGGCATCAAGGCAGGAGCAAGGCAGGGGCATGTCGCACCACTCAACGCCACTATTTTCAGTTGACCACCGCCATTTGATACCTCTAGAGGTCCAGCTTTAACTCTATATTTGGTTCTCCCCTGATGCTGACCGCATCGAATTGACTTTGTCTGTTTCGTTTCTCTTGAAAAACAATGCCATTTCTGATCCAATTCTGTCCCGTCCCTGCTTATCGCACGTGTTTTTTTTTTTTTGGGTCTTAAGCTCGCTTCCATCACTGGCCCAAGCTTGCCCCCTGTCAGCACGAGCTGCCAAGCGTTAGAGTCTCTGTTTGGCTCCCTCCCCCTCAACACCACATGGTGCGTCTCAGGTTACAATGCAAGGGGTCTCACACCTACACACACAAAACACATGGTTGATGTCCATTGACATCCCCCTCCAACTGTCATGCATCCCAGTGACGTGATATCTGAGCGAAACTTGCGCTCGTACCTGAATTTTGTCTTATTACTCCCCCTCTACCTGCAAACACCACGCTATAATGTCTAACCATCTATCTCAACTCGGCTCAGACTTGCCTTTACGACCTCATTGGCAATGCCCATGCAATAAAACACCAGACTAGACGAAGGGTTAGCTGTACTAGCCAGCAAACACACACTCGTCCAGCTCGTGTTGGCCCATGGTTTGCAATTGCCTCGGAAGTATCTGAGAATCATCACTGCCGAGTTCCTTGCTCTTATTCAGTCACTCGACTGCTCTAGCTTCACGTAGACAACACTGTCGTCCCTTTGACCTTGCTACTCTCCATCTTGGCCGTCCGAGCCCCGAATTGTATCTAGCCAAGCTTATCAGTACCTCAAACTTTGGAAACGGGACAATCGGCCGTGCACTTACCGCCCTCTTCTTCTCCCGAGCGACCGTGCTCATGCCAAGAGACTGGGCTACCAGTCGCAGCACTCGTTTCTCTGCATCCAAAGATCCTTCGGCGCTGCTGTTCTCAAAGTCGCACTTCTCCCACACTGGACATTCAATCGCCCACTTGACAAATCGTTCGTCCAGAAACGGGAACCTCACCTCTCGGCCCCAGTGCGCCATAACCCGGTCGTCACGTCCGAGATTTCGCTTTCCCAAACGGCCCACGTCCAGTTTCAGCTCCTGGACAAGTCCCGAGTAGCCGCGCTGCGTGTACGCTACTCCATGTCGACCATATCCGCCAAACAGTTCGTCGGCGCCCAGCCCGGATAGCAATACGCGCGCGGTTGTGCTGTACTCCGTTGGCGTTGGTTCGCCAGTCGTTTCGCTTAGTCCCTGTCCTCTGGCGGCAAAGTATAGCGCGCACGCAATCGAGAGGTCCATCTCCGTGTTGTGTGGGTATATGAGCCTGATAATATCGGCTCTGTGCTCAATATTTTCTGCATATGGTACATTTGCCTGTGATAGTCAATAAAGAGAAGACTAGAGGGCCAAGCTGGTCATACTGCCACAAATCGCCAGTTCCTCTCGGGACAAACTCGGCTGAGCTCTGCGAAAGCACTCCGTCCCGTCAACCGGTCAGGGCACTTCTCATAGAGGTCATCTCGAGAACATCCTGGGAACTGGGCAGCTATCCTGGGGTTCTCAAATGCCACATTGATCAGGTCAATGGACTGGTCAAGGGGGATGAGATCATGCGAGAGTCGAGCAAGCACGGTGCAGTCGAGTCCTCCCGAGAACAACACCGCGACTCTTGCGTCAGTATGAGAAGCCTTTGGTGGCAGCGGCACGTCCAGGACTCGGAGCTTGAGCGACTCGACGAGATGGGAGTGTAGGTCCTGCACAGATATTGAGTCTGGAACAAGTCTGGTGGCTTGCTGGGGGACCTCTTCATTGAATACGCCAATGCTCGAGACCTGAAGACGTAAGTAGCAGGCTTTTCGGGGCGTATACTCACACATAACTCACCATGGAAGTGTCTGGTGTCCAGTCATGTCGCACAGGCAGCATTCCGCTGACCGCGGCGTCTCCAAGCTCCAGAGTATAGCATCCATCAGCCTCGACCTCGCTCCATCCTTCAACAGGTGTCTCTGCAATGCTCGACAGAGCAAATGGTGGCCCATCTTTGACGAGCAATGAACGGCGGCCCAGGCGATCACGTCCATAGTAGAGCCGCTTCGCCGGTTTGTCCAGATAGATAAAGGCAAAAGGCCCTTCAATCGCTCGCAAAACATCAAGGATTTGGCCTGGCGCGTCTGCCGTACTACGGCTTGCCTCAGCCAGCAGGGCGAGGACTGCTTCGCCGTCATTGCCATGAACCGGCTCTCCTCGGATACCCCATGCCTCTCCATTCCAGCAGAGGATAGAACCCGAGGCAGGGTCAGTAAGGGGTTGCTTGGCAACGTGATCTCCTCTTAGCGACAGCACAGTCGACGTAAAGGTCAAGAAAAGGCCAGGCTGGTCAGGCTCATCGCTGTCAAGCTGAGCTTGTACAGTACCTGTGTGATCCGGCCCTCGGTTGATAAGACATCGCTCCAGTCCCGGAGATATGCGATCGCTGGCGTTGGATGAGATGACGGCGTGAATGCCGCACATTTTGCGCGTGCTGCTGTTGGAAGTTGAGAACGCGTGAGGGAAGGACATTCATGGATCTTGACCTTCGCGCAAAGGGACCGAGATTGCACGGCTCCACTCTGCTACCCTAGACCACGATGTTGAATAACCCAGCGCGATAGAATCATGCCATCACGAATAAGACATATTTAGTATTTATTTTGCTGGTTATAATTATATTCCCTCTTTTTAATTAATCTAAATAATGTGTATGCTTTCCAGTTGCGAGTGACTTTGGAGCATGGCTTAAGGAGTTGATTTTCTGAACTCTAGATTCACTCATTTATCAACGCCATTAGAAAGTCACAGTGACCGATCATCATGTAAAGCAAAATAAACCTCCGTTATTGAACACTTGTAAGTTTAAAGTCACGGAGTAAGATCTCCGTTACGAAAACGATGAGCGCCGTGTCGGTGGTAAGTCGGTACCAACACAATTTGACATAACCAACAGAAGTAAGCGTTTCCTGTGTATGAATGCATGCATAATTAATCGAAAGTAAACTTAAGGGCCGACGTGAAGATTCAAGCTCGAGTGCCCTCATGATCCATCTTGAGTGAAGACGACCGATTATGGTAGGCGGTTGGGGTGAGGTCAACGAGCCGGACTCTGGAGCTGGCTTTCGAGCAACGAGCATGGTAGAAGAAACACAACTCTAGAGGTCCCATGACTAACTATACGTAACTAGGTGACTGAATTAACAGAACCACCGAGGTCAACATAGACTTTGCTGCTGTACGCATTACAGTTGTAACTGTGACCCGACGTTGAGCGACAGGGTGGGCTCAACACTAAAAAGTACAAACTGGCGATTTAAGGCGAAATCAAGTTTCAGATGACCCTGAACATACGATAGCACCGAGTCTGCGATGAGGACTCGTCCCTTTGGATATTAAATGCCTAAGTGGAAGTTGAGTCACCCGTTCGTTGGCCCTCTTGTCTGTGGCCGAGAATGTTATCACAGAAAACCTTCCATAGAAACGTGTGGCGCATGAAGACACCAATAGCACAGCACTGCACCCAAAGCATAGACAAACACAAAAAAAGGAAGGGAAGCAGGCACCTTGTTGAGGCCGAATAGGTGACATGAGGTGCCCGATGAGAGAGTGTACTACTCCTCCGTGACACTGTAAATCTGGATTAGTAGCCACCCTCATACCCTCTACTAGAATGGTAATAGCATTTCTTGATTTATCAAGTTGCCACCATCCCAGATCGATCCATAGTCCCAAACAAACCTGACACTTTCGTTGCTCATGAGATATCCTGCCCAGGGACTAACTACACTCACCCATGGCCAAGTTGATCACGCAGGCTTTCCAGGGGGAGATCCGGCAAGTACGGGAAACCGTCATTGATTATTCAGAGAAACCTGATCTAGATCCATGCTTGAACTAGCCTCAACATGATAGGACTAGATGGCCTTGAAGTCAAGTTTCACCAACCATCTAGACCAACTCTTGCTTACGGTAGCACGCTGAGTTGCCACCCAATAGCTGACAAACGAATATCATCTACCTCCATGTAATCCTTGCATGGTTCGGGCTAAAGGCAAGCCTACTATCATGGTCACACGTCAAGTTGGGAACCAATGCTTGTTGTTGATGTGGGTGTATTTCTATCCCTAAGAATACTGTACGAGAGAGGGGCGAACTCTATACCAGTGAAAACCAGATCTCGCAAAAACCGAACCGTGCAGTGTCATATGGTGTTGTGTAGTGATGTGTTGCGTGTTCTGATACCCAATTTGGTCACTCAATCTCCCCTCCATTCTCAACCCCCATCTGGGGCCCCTCGTCTCTCCAAGACGGCAGCAAGCAACAAAGCAAGCAAAGCTAACGTAAGGGGCAAGGTAAAATCTGCTCATATTACATGAATGGCCTCATCGCGCTCTCGATGGCCTGAGAAAAGTCCGTCATAAATCGTAAACCAAAAAACTATCTGGTAATTTTAGGGGGGGCATGATACAATCTCGAGCCGTGTGCTCCTTTATTTCTCCATCTTCGCCTTCACATGAGGCTCCTCTGGAACTTCAGGCATCTAGTCCGTGAAGTTCTGCTGGAAGTCCATGCTGGACAGGTCCATTTGGAAGAGGTCCTGCTGCGAGGTTTGGGAGAAGCCAAGGTTGGCGCTAGGGATTTCGCCAAAGAGTGGCTGCTGGTACTCGTTGGCCTTGTTTGTCATGCCGTTTCCGCTAGGGAAGAGAGGGAAGTCCATTCCCTCTCCACCGAAGGAGTCATCGAATCCTTCGTCAACGTCTCGTAGTGAATTAGGGGTGAAGAGCATAGCCGTCTCCTGGCCAGTTGGAGAGAAGTGTGGGGCGCCAGTTGGAACAGTGACCGGCTGAGGCGCCTGGTAGATGGGCAGCTGCTGAGCCATCATCTTAGGGTTGGGGTTGTAGAACGCCATCTGGTCCTGCGTGGGGAGCTGAGTTGGAAGCTGCATGTGGGCAGCGTACAGGTCCTCATTGTCGAGGATGAAGGCCGAGCCGTTCTGGTAAGGAGCGTACTGCTCGTAAGGGCTGGCCGAGGCGGGAGAAGTGCTGTCAAGAGTCAAGTCCAGGTCAAGGGACTCGGCAGGAATGTTGTTGATCGACATCCAGTCCGACTCGTTGGGGTAGAGAGGGAAGTCAGCGCCGACGAACTGGGTAACGTCGTGCTGAGGAGGAGTGGGAACACCGCTGTAAGTGGGCGTGGTGGAGGGAGTCGAGACGTTGACGAGAGGAGGAGTCTGCTGAGTCGAGCTGGCGGGCTTAGAAGGCAGCTTCTTGCCGTTGGTCTTGGTTCGGACGTAGTGCCAGCCGTGAGCCTTCTCCATGTGTTGTTTGCAGTTGGATTCTCGCTTGGACTTGTACGGGCAAGGCTTGAAGAGGCACTCGTACATGGCGGGAGCATCCGAGTGCTTGTCGTTGTGGTGACGATCCATCTCCTTCTCAGTAGGCCATCCGTAGGTGTGGTACTTGCAAGTCGGGACGGGGCACTTCCAGGGTCGAGAGTGCGTCTTCTCGTGCTTGGTCAGGTCGCATGGGCGCTTAAACTCCTTGTTGCATCCAGGCTCGCGGCACCTCTTGGGAGCCAGCTCCTCAGGGGAGGCGTTCTTCTTGCGGCGAGCCATGGATCGCTGAATCTCCTCCTCGTCCTCCAGCTGCTGGCTCAGGGAGCGCTTCATCTTCATGGGAGCCTCGTCGACGTCGACGGGCTTACCGGTCTCCAGGGAAATGTAGGTGCCGTCCTTTCGGACGCGGACGAGCTCGGCGGGACGTCCGTTCTCAGCGATACCACCGATGAGCTTGATCTCATCAGATCTTGGGGAGGAGTTAGTTGGGTAGTCCAGAGGAACAAAGCTGGGTACATACGCGTCGACATCCATGTCGTCGCCGCTGTTCTTGGCGGCGAGCTGTTTTCCGTATTCAAGAATCTGGTCCTTCAGGTCGATGAAGTATCCGTTAGTGTAAGGCCGATCATTAGGTCGAATTTGTTCGCGGTCGCTGAGATATTCGACGGTCGCTTGAATGCATCGGACGGAGGTAAGGCAGAAATCGAGGTACAAGGCGGCGGACTTGGTCCTCTCCTTCAAACACAGCATCCGATAAGTATTTCCCCAAACGCCATTATCAGTCAGAAGCTGACTTACCGGTGCCATAAAGATCAGGGTCTTTTCAAGATCTCGCAGGCAAATGATTTCCTTTGATCGAATTCTTCGTGGGATGTCAAGGACTATGGGCTGAAAGTCCTTGAGGGTTGGCTTGGCCAACAATGGGCGCAATGTGTGCTCGTGAATGCGGTTGACGGCCTTTGAGCCGAGGGATGGAAGCTTCTCTGTTGTGGAAGCAGCTGCAGATCTTGTGATGGCGGAGCGAGTCTTTGTCTCCTTTGATGGAGTGTCTGCAGCATGCTTCTCGTTTGTGGAAGCCACCGAAGTCCCAAGGCCGCTGTCGGAAGCATGGTGTCGTGAGCGGCGAACAGAACGAGGACGCAACACGCGCCTCTCAGCTTCCTTAGCCATGGCTGGGTCGACGATGGGTCCCTCGAGGAAGCCGCGAGGGATGGGCAAGCTGGTGTCCCGAAGAGACTTGGGCTTGCTCTTGGGGGACCTGGGCGACAGAGAGAGCTCTTCGGTCTTGGCTAGAGCCTCGTCGATGTCGTTCAAGGTCAAGGCGATGCGACGTCGGTTGGCATCGACGACATCATCCAAGTGAGACTGGGACCGAGACAGGCGAGGAGGGACAAAGGTGAGGTCCGAAGCTGAAGAGACAGGAGAAGTAGGAGAGTGAAAGGTTGCACCCTTACGGAGGGTTGAGTTGGTCTTAAGGGACAAGGCATTCTCGGTGTCGCTGCCCGGGCGAGTCACCGGAGTCCTTCGACGTGGGTGGGAGAAGGACATGGCTTAGACTTGAGAGGTGGGTACAAGTCGACAGGACAGTCGACCGATAGCCACGGGTGTCTTTGAAGCTGCAACGGGGAGTCCCGTTAGTTGACAAAGATCGATCTTGGATGCAAGCAAGTGCTTGATAGTGGAGGACGGGATGGTGAGTCACAGTCGAGGTTCCTAATTCCCACACCCAAGAGGGATGAAAAGGCCTAGACGTTGATCGAGTCCAGGTTTGGGTTTGGGGGGATTGACCAATGCCAGTTTGTTTGGCAAATGTCTGGGGGGGAAGAAACCGGAAAGGAAACAATTTCGGCGTGACGAGATAGAAATCGGAGACCAAGACGAGATAAAATATGAACCGTACCAAGTGATAGATGCAAGGGCGCGCAGCGGATGTCAATACTGTCGTCAACAAAGTCGAGGTGCGGTGGGTGGCGCGAGACGACCAAGAAGATGACAGGGAAGGCGGCGGATGAACGAGTCGGGGCCAAACAGATATATTTCTCACGCGGAAAGATGACCCGGCAGGGTTCGGTAGGATCGTTTGGTTTGACGAGACGACGGGCGAAAGAGCGCGTGAGTGTCGGTGGTTGAAACGGAAAATGTTGGATATCAAGTCGTAGGGGGATGCAGAGAGAGGCGAGTGGAACTGGACAGAAAGAGGACGGGGCGTAAAAGGGTATATGAGGGATGGCGAAGGGGGGCGTGTTGCCAAGCGACGCAGGGTGTGCAGGGTCCGTAAGACGAGAGCCGGGGGGGGTTCAAAGACGCAGAAGAATCGATTGACGGCGGCGGCCTCAGGACGACGACGGCAACGACGATGGTAAGGGAAGAAAAAGGGAGGAGTTGGATTGATAGAGAGGGAGAGAGGGCGAAGTGTTGGATTTGGGGGTTAATGCCACTTTCCCCAATGTGCTTAGAAACCAAGCTGGAGACCGCCCTCTCAGCCCATGGCAGACTGCTGCCTGGAGGCCGGACCCAATTAGGATTAGGGGGCGCCGCGGGCTGAGGCGTAGCCTGTGCGGAGGAGGCGTATCCCTGCGTAAAGTCTACGGCGATAGGGTCACTAACAATTTCTGGGGCACCTTGAGGGAGAGTTACTGTGGCATCTGACCGAGATTCCTACGACGAGAATATTGATTGTTGTGACGGGGAGAGCATTCCACAGCAATTTCCGCCCGAATCTCCCCCAAAATCCGTCGCAGAGCCGCATCAGACGCTGGCGACCGGAACCAGCGGGTTTGGGATCGGTGTTAATGGCCAAGGTGCCTCGACTATCGCGGGATACTTGGGAATGTCTCCACAAACTCCGCCCCGCTCACTCTCGCACCCGCTCTCGCACAGGTGTCCGCCGTCCGTTAGGACCATTCGCCCATTGATTGATTGATTTGACCCAGTCCGGTCCGTGTCTCCCCAAGGCACATCACATCGGCGAACCTCCGCGCGCGGGTGCGAAATGCGCAGGACGCAGGACGATTTCAAGGCCTGCGATGAATTGCTGGGGAAAGAGGACAGACTGAGACGGAGTGCAACATTTCTTTTTGGCCCCCAATATGCACATCATTGCGTATTCTGCTGTCGTGGCCCTCGGTCCCTTCTGTTTTGGTCAGGTTCATTGACAAGTCATGAGCTTTTCTTTACATACTGTCGCTTACGAGGGTTCCATGCTCATCAACGCGAGAGGCGTCACGAAAAAAAAAAGGGCAAGCAAGGGAAGGGGGTGGGATGAAAGAAAAAAAGGTGGTGTTGTTCTCTGGGTTGCGTCTCCCGAACCGAAGGAACTCTCACTCAACTGTGGCCATGACGTCGGATGCTTGGTGGTGTTTCTCCTGCTGCGAGCAAATGGCACAACCGTGGCCATGAGCCTATCGAAACGCCTTGCGGAGTTGATGCAGGGATCGACGCCCGTTGCGAGGGGTCTGGTGTCTGTCTGCCCCGTTGGCGCAACTTGCATCTCCCAGATGGCCCGTGTCTGTCAGAGCCAGAGGAGCTCGCTCTTCCGTGAGATCTTCGTGAGTCGGTCGCTCTTCCTTGACTGCTTAGGTTTCCACTAGACGGGTCGAGCATTGGCTAGGGTGAGCCCACAGTCCTTTGATTTGTTGATTTGTTGGAGGAGAAGGGAGTTGGGAAAAGTTGATGCACCTCGACCCTCCACCTCAGCCCTCTTTTACGGCTGTGCCTGCGATGGCTGCTGCGATGGGCCCTGCCCTGGCGTTGCGCAGCCTCCATGCAACTCTGGTGCATTGATGGGGATCGACTTCTTGCACTTCAACTCTACAAGTCTCGTGCTTGGATCTGTTTTGAATCGTTTTACCTTGTCGCAAGTCCAGGATTTGGATGGGAAGGGCAATTGCACTGCCGAGTCTACATGCATATCGTTCGTTTCCTGGAACAAGCACTGAGGGATTCTTCCTTGGAGGGGGATCCATTGGGATCTGGAGTGCAAGGGCCAAAGTCCTACGATGCTACAACGATGAGTCTAGTTGAGACGCGATCCGGGGCACGACCAGCATGTCACCGATGAGTCTTGAGAGTGCCGGCACCAGAATAACCTCGTTACTGTCCGTCCCCCCAAAACCAAGACTCCTCCTCGCCTCTTCTGGTTCCGAGCAACAAGCCTCTCTCTCTCTTCTCGTCGTGGGCTCATCTGCATGCACTCACGCCCCCCTCCATCGGCCAATGGACCACAACCACCTCCGCTTGATCCACACGTAGGGCTGCTTCTCTGGACCAGGGGTCGGGGCGAAACAAAATGTCCTGTCACCGTTGACTCAATCAGCGGTTCGGCGATTTCCCTTTTGGTTCACGCTCGCAATTTTCGGCCCCCAAATTTCCAAAGATCCATCCCCACCCTCTTCCCCCATCCCTGTAGCGGGCAACCTGTCCTCAGGTATGCGTCCTGAGGCCCCATCTTCCTCCGTCGGTCTCTGTCATCGTCCTAGGGTTCGTTGCTGCGACGCTTGCATCCCGACCCGACCAACTCTTTGATGGTAAAAAAAAGGTGGTGGTGGTCGCCGGGCCCTGAAACCTGCGTCACCCAGTCACGCGTCTGCGAATGTTTTGTTCTTGGCATGTCACTGGTCCAAACAAAACAAAAAAAAACTGTACGAGTCTCGTATGAAGCCATCGCAGTCTCGACTGGCGGCGCCAAGACGACAAGAAACATGCCGAGTTGCGCAAAAGTCGTCACCAAAGTACGCAAACATGCAGCCATTCGATCAAAGGGCACATGTATCCACGCAAGCTCCCAACCCTCAGCCCTACCATTAACAGCGCTCGGTCAGAGACAGAGTGTCGTCGACTCGTAAAAAGGTCCCGACCATGAGCCAATGATGGTCGACTTTATCGGGCAGCCTGCCCGTGACCCTCTCTCGCGTAAGGGACAAATTTGGGTGCCTCGACTGGCGAACCCCATTTCCCAAGGCACCCGTATTTCGGATTCGCAGGGGGCTACGTATGCTTCTTTTCTTTTGTCTTTTGGGCTTGATTCAGCAGTGGTTAAGAGATCTCCCCTTTCTTGATGTTCCCGTCCCATCCTTTCCTGTGGATCCCAGAACAGGGAACGGGAACAACCCCCGCTGTCTCACGGAGTGGCTGCAACCTCTCGAGATCATTCATCTCAAAAGAGCTAAGTCGTAAATAGCCTCGTAAGAATCTAAACCAAGACAACTCGTGGTCAAGGCACCCGTGAATTGATGGCTCTGATTCGGCAATACCATGTCGAGTCCAGTTCCACGCTCCATGGGGTTCCGACGATGGGGTCATCAGGTCCAGGGGCATCTCAGAAGTTCCCGATTAACTGGTTGCCTACATATCTCAAGTCTCAATCTAGCAACATCTCCATTTTTGACCACGGTTCCTGGACTAACTGGAATCGATCACGATGGCCTTGAAAGGCCTCAAGGCAGCATTTTATTTTCGTTCGGATACTATCTTTGTCCCCCGTCAAGTTAGATCATCTCTGAATCTGGTCGGCGACGTGATCCCATGACAAGACCCTTGGCACTGACATGCGTGGCTTACCCGTGCTACTATTCTCAGCTCACGGCCTATCTTGATGGATTTTCTTATTTTATCTTTACTTGACCAAACGGCGAGTTGATGACTTAAGAGAGAGCCTAGTAATGTCTGGCCAAGGTGATGAGCCTACAATATGGCATATTTGTTTAGTATTGCTGTATATCGCAGCTCAAAGGACCAATTCATACACACAAATTTCCCATCAGACATGAGATCAAGACGAGACTTAAGCGCCGTCGTATTTATAGAATCGATACATCATTTTTATGGTCATAAATAGGAATCATATGTCTAAACGATCAGATCAATTACTGCATCTTCATACTACTCAACTCCAAGATGATATTTATAGATCCCAAAACTCCTTACCGTAATATGTCATATTAACCACATACGCTGGCTTTATCTTCTCAACACTCGCATCAACACTCTCAGCAGTCTCGGCGTACCGGAGTTGGGTCGTTATAGTAGGTAAGCCTACCTGGAGGCCTACCACGGCTGGATAGTGGCGGACGCTGATCTCGCGATGTCGACTCCCTTCTCTGTCGGGAACGGCTACCGTCTCGCTTTTTAGAATGAGGCTTCTGAGCCCGGGGTGTTGAACCCCCACGCGTTGGGATACGACTGCTATTTTTACTCTGAATCTGAGGGCGTTTTTCTTGTGATGTTGATTCCTTACGGGGTCGGGGGCGGTTACCATCTCGGGGTAGAGAGCGAGATCGCTGTGAGCGATGAGATGTAGAACCAGGTCCTTGTGAGAAGTGACGGCGGCGGCTTCTAGACTCACTACTGTCGGAGGACTGGCTCCGATGTCTTCCGCGGTATCCTGTATCTTGGGTAAAATACGAAGTTGGTTTCCCTTGAGGCGAGAGTACCTTTGTTCCCAAATTTTGGCCCTGACCACGGTTAGGCTGCGACTCCCGGACAGCAGGTGAGGGTTGAGGCGTTTGTCTCTGACTAGCCGGCACAGGAGGGTCTGTGGGATACTGCATCCCTGGTTCAGACATAAGTCCATATGAACCCTGCCGCGAAGGAACTGGCTGGGTGGGCAGCCCATCCGACAAGGGATATACAACCCGCCGCTTCTTCTGTTGCTTAATATCCTCTTCCTGGCACCCGAAACACTTCATCTCCATGTCTGTGATGTGAGTTGTTGGTTCGCACTCTGGAGGAACCCCGCCGGTGCATGTGAGGAATGGGTAGCAACAGTTGATGCAATGCAGCTTTGCCCAGAACCAGCCCCAGCAGGTTGACCGCCGCTCGTAGACGGTGTGTCCACAAGCGTATCTGAACCCGTCATAGATGCACATAGTTGTTGTGTGATTCGTGGTATCTCGGGGTAAGTTCTGCTCCTGTTGATGAGGAGTATCTAGTATGAGTAGGGTGTAGAGTATATGGACTTTTGAACAGCAGTCCATGAACTCTTATATCCCATTGTAGCTTGAGTCACCGCATCTTAGTTTGCGCCGTTATTTTCAGTTTACCTAGCCTGCAGAGTGAAAGAAAAGGACATAGCTCTTAGGCAACAAGATCATTGTTTGGTTGTCCATCCGTTGTACAACTCCCAAGATGTGATGAACAAAGGCTTTGAACATGGCTTTGTTCGAAAACGCCAACACAACACCAGGATGTTCTCATAGTATTCTCTGTTCTCGGCTTCTTTTGAAAAATGAACAGGCTGTCTTCCATAGTTACAAAAAGCATCAAGAACCTACCAGAGGTATAAGAATCAGTTTCTTCATTAGCCAATCTTGATACTTTCTCACGTTACTATCAACTTTGCAACATATCTTTCTGCACAATATACGGAGAGACAAACAAGCCACCACAAACAACTCTTCACAACCTCGTAACCATGGCATTAAACTGGCTCAGCCAGATTTTCCCCTGCCTCTCCGTCCAACGGGTCCACGAGTCTACCGACGTCCCTGACGTCGTGACAGAGACCAGGTCCGCCTCGGGGATACAGTTTCCTGGAGAGAGAGAGTATGTCACAGAAAGAAGACCTTCTGTAGAGAGTGGGTTCAACACGCAACGAGACTGTCACGAAAGGAGATCATCCTTGAAAAGTCTACCACTTGAGGTGCCACCACCTAGGGGACATGAGGAGACCCTCTTCTGGCTCAACAATGGCAATGCCACTGGTGTCATCGCCGCCCGGGACGCGGCCGACCGTTCGATTAGAGACTCTATCTCGAGTACCTCTAGCGAGATCTCATACACCACAGAAGAGACGGTTATAATGCATAGGGACTTTAGCAGGGACGAAAACGGCTTGGATCTCTTCGCTGTTGGAACCCCTGGCACCGCGACCCCCTTTACACCTGCACCTCCCTCTGCTCCTCCTACCAACGAGGCCTCTAACCCACGTAGAGGCACATTTCCTCGGGAACCACCTTCGCGGGACATTACACATTTCCAGCGCCCGCCTCCTTCCTCTAGTGTGTCGACCCCTGGTTGTGGGAGTCTGCCCGCTGATCGGAAAGACCTCAATCCACCCCATGCCAACACTGTCTGGCCTTTCGGTGTGGGCCATGAAAGCTTCAGCGAACGCATGGAGGCCCTAAGCCTCGCGGTCTCTCAGATGGACCGAGTACGTGAGGAGGACACTTCCTGGAAGCTAGGCTGCGTGGAGGGCGGACGCCCTGTGCTTCATATCAACACTCAGGATGGGAGCCAGGCGACTGACTTATCTGAGCTGTCTACCACTGCTCCCCCCCCTGATCATGGCAGACACGAGGGCGACTCGGTTGAAGTGCCTACCGTCCAATCCCTTGCCGCTGAACTTAGCGGCTTGGACGATGACAGCAGCAGCGGTTCTGATGGCACTGCTGAGTCGCCAACCGCGCCCTTAAATAGCTCTAGTGTTAGGAGCATGACCAACGATGGCGATAGCAAGCAGGATGTGCATCCTGAATCCCCTACTATCGAGTGCCCTACCACCAAGTCTCCCGTCATTAAGTCTCCTGCCATCAAGTCTCCTACTATCGACAAGTTAGCCGATAACGACAACATCAACCCCGATGTGCCTGCTGACTCGCCAACCGGTGTCTCCGAAACTTCGTCTATTAAAGACTTGATCGGCGACATCAAAGACTCCCTTGATGGCATTGCAAAGTCAACTTCCCGTATCGTCGACACCCCCAAGGTTGACAAATCGGCCACCGACAGGGACAGTGATATCAAGGTACGTCCAAAGTCATCCCTTTCATCCCCGATGGCAAGTGTGGGCTAACTGAGATGGAATAGGTTAAGAAGGAATATTGGAACGTTGCCTCTGACGACGTATCCCTTGACTTTGACCTAGAGGTTGATTCTTTTGAGAGCGATGACATGGGCCACAGGGCTTGGCCGAAACATAATTTCAGGAATTAGATTTGAGATGAAGGAATGAATGAATGAATAAATGTTGTAAAATTGCCAGTATCCTCGTACTGTTTTCCGAGTTTGTTGTTGATATCATGGATTGAAGCCATTCAAGTCCTCAGTTGCCCTTTTCGTGGGCTTGTATCTTGTATCATAAGTAGACAAGAGAATCATGTTTTTTCTTTTTGGGTATCTCACTGCGGAATGCTTTCTTCCCCAGCCGTGCTATTGAATTCATCATACATGTGCCCAACCACGGGCTACAAGAACCTGCATCTCGTTAATCAAACAAAACTCACCCGGCTCCCTCCTCCCCAGGCCCTCCTTCTCCCATTTCGCTATACGCCTCCTCACAGCCCACCTCTCAAACGTCACCACCGTCCAGCGCTTTAGTCGGTTGATCCAGAGGCCGGAAAAGATGTCCCACACTGACACCCAGGCTCCTTGCTCCGGGTGCACGGCCTGGTAGGCGGCCATGTTGTAGCCCACTCGCACCCGGGGGTTAAGGTAGACGCCGCGGGTCTTTGAGAGTGGGTTGTCGGCGTGGATGAGGCAGCACTCGGACCCTTCGAGGTGATGCTCGGCAAGTGAGTCTGCAACTCCACGGAAACGGAGCTTGGAGGATGAGACAAAGGGCTCAGCAGGCATAACAACTATGCCGGTCAGCATATAGATCATCACGAGGAATACTGTAGACTGACTAATTCCGTTCCAGCAGCTCGTCACTGGCACAGCGTCCAGATGATTAACAAGAGCGTTCCTTGATGCGCTACTCTTAAAGTAGGGCCATGAATGTGTGGTGTGTGACTGGCCAGCAGTATCTCTTAGAGCAAAGGTGTCATAGTAACTAGGTGGCTTGGAAAAGTCGAGCGAGCAAGCAGCAGCGTAATCGCCCCCATTGGTGTCGAGAAGCTTGAGGACGTCGTCGGTCTATCCAAGCGCAACGAGTGAGAAGCCATTGCGGCAGATCATCAATTGGAGCAAACATACCGTAAAGACCACGTCGTTGAGGAAGAGGATCTTGTCAAAGCGTGTGCCTTTCTTGTGTAGTTCAAGCAGGTCCCGCAGAGTCTTGTTCCTCAGCTTGGCGAGGTACGGTATCCTCCTCAGCTCCCTCTTCCCCCTCGCAGTGTTAATCCACCCCTCATCCTTATTCTCGGCCTCGAGCTCGTTCTCGTGAGTTATATCCGAGACCTCGACGCGGTGCGGCACGCCTAGTCGTTCCAGCTCCTTGTCTAGCTTGAGCAGCTCTGCCTTGCTGTTATCCCAGCTCCCGCTCTCATAGACGCTAACAAAGACATTCTCTGGATGCAGAGCCTTTGCGAGCTCTATGACAGCATTATTCCAGTGCTTCTTCAGAATATCCTCATTATTGAAGTGCATGCTCGCAATGTAGATGCGCTCTGCGGGCTGCGAGAGCTTGGGAGTGGGCGTGCGATCGGCATCGAGGATGTTTCGGTGGATGCGAAGGACATCGAGGATATTGACAACGACGAGAAGGACGAGGAGGATCTTGGTGGTTCGAGAGCGGAGGAGGCGACGCAGGAAGAGACGGTTCCCATGCGAGATCATGATTCCTTGAAAGGGACGAAAGCTCGATTGCGAGGACAGCAAGGCGTCATCATAGGGAAGTTGAGAGTTCCAGCCACGGTCTACGCTAGTGGAACTTCCTGGCCTGTTAGCCCGAGTAAGCATCGATCGAATCGAGGATTCATGTGAAACGTAGGTGAAGGGCGGGAGTAATCATGTTTGTCCCAGCGTTCCAACTCGAGCTTTGACACAGACGGGATGGGGAGATCAGCAAATGTCGGCCGCTGTCCTTGCATTCCACCTATCTTCTAAACACGTGTGGGGGAAGGAGGCTTAGACGACGGGACGGGGGACACATGTCGGCTCCTTTAGCGCGCGTCTTTATCAAACCACGCCGTAAGTTGACATAAAAAAGTCCAATACGAACTTTAAAGCACCTACTTGAAGGATTCTCTTAACGAGATATGGTAATGGGGCCAAGAGCTTGGCGAGCTCTCCACAAAGCCTTAGGGGGCAGATAGAAAAGTCTTTAAAAGAAGGACTGAACTCACTGTTTATCAATTGACTGATCAAGGGTTTAGATTTGAAGTACTTGGGTAAGTCTAGGCTTATGTATTGTAAGGGATAGCAAATCACAAGCCACAAGACAAAGATGCATGCAATTCGCGTTCAAGAGCCCGTTGCCCTTGGAATGTCGTGCTCTAGAAGCTCTCACTGCACAAAAAGACTGTTCTGGGCTCACCTGAGGCAGGTTGGTGCATGAGTGACAGCTGTCTGACCTTAATATTGCTTGCTTCTTGGCTAATCAGCGCATAGCCCTCAGGTGTGACGCGGCTGTTAGCAGGGAGTTGAAAGCAAACATGACGCGCGCCGTAGGTTTCTATCCAATCAGATCCTGTTATACTTAATCCTGGGAGACGCTCCGGAAGCGTCGGTTATCGGCAAATCATTCGCGGGGGGTGTTCAGGATGTGAACCCCTGGATTTTCACCAATATTGTGCTTCACACAGCCTCACTATAGACTGACAGCGAGATTGTGACAAAGTCGGTAACGTTTCACCTTCCTAATGTTGTGACAGCCGCAGAGAGGTTGTCCTAGCTGGTGGGCCTAAATCCTTGGCTGATGCCAAATTCACCGGCCATACCATCAGCTACCGGATCTATGTGGGTTGACATGCAGCCGATTCAATCCTTATTTCTTCACCAACCAATCCGAGCACCGGAGTGAGTCCACGGCTTCACACGCTTCATACACCAACAAATACAGCACAACCAGTTGAGATACTCAAGTAAATTAGCAACTAGCTTTCTCTATGCTCCCTCTTCCACCTTTTCGTCATATCAAGAGAGATTGCTTCGTCAGGTATGTTACATTCCTCCCCAGAACCCCTGATCTGTCCCAAAACCTTGCCATGTGTCAAGGTGGGATTGCATAAACCCCTTGAGGAGCAGTCATATATTCCTACACTTCAACGTCGACTTTTCAACATGTTTCAAATCTTGAACAAGTCGATTAATCTGCTTGCACAACCATTTATTTGGCAAAGTGCAGGTCGTAACCGAGCCACTTCCTTCGGAGGATCTGCTCAACCGACAGGCCGGGGTAGCCATAGGTCAGGGGAAGGAAGAAGTACCAGCCCGCAATGACAACAAGCAGAACAGCACCGCAAGCGATCCAGGCACTGAGCATGCTCTGGCCAGCGAATCGCTCTCGGGCGGTGACGTGGTGCTTAGGGCTGGGGGTAACCTTCTTGTCCTTGATAGTCAACTCCTCAGCTGGCTCCGAGTTGAAGATGAACTCAAGGAGAGCACCAGCAACGAGACAAGAGGCCAGATGAGCTGGAAGATAATGATGCAGGAAAAGCTGACGTCCCATGAGGTAGAATGGGAAGTAGTGAGTGGCCCAAGCGAGGAAGAAGAATCCAGTCGAGTTGTACAGGCGGGAACGGGTGCCTAAAGGGCCATTAGTATACTGATAACATCGGAGTATTGATTCACTTACGGTGGTCCAGGGCATCAATGCCGCGGCGAAGAGAGACCTGGTCAGCAAGGATGATACCGGCATAGACAGCAAGAAGACTGCTAGCGAGCCACCAGCCGAAGGGGTTGCCCAGGAAGTAGATCTGCTGGCGGGTCTCGCCCTGAGTCCAGAAGCTGACACCGCGGAGCAGGAAGGGCCACTGGTAGGGGTGGCTCGAGTAGGGGTGGCTGCTGGTGAGCTTGCTGTTGTGGTAGAACATGGCGCGCTGGAGCTCGAACCACTTCTGGAGGAAGGGCAGCTGCTTGACCTTGCGCTCAGGCTTCTGTCGGCGGGGGTGGTCGGCTGGCAGCGAAGGGATGTCCTCGACGATCCAGACGTTGGAGCTGGGCGCAATCTGCTTGTTACCGTTGATCTCCTGCTGCTTGTATCCCCACTCAGGCAGAGGCTTAGTGTGAGTCCACATGGCAACCTTGCTTGGGTTGTGGATGAACTTGAAGTGACCCGAGACGGACTTGAAGTTCTGGTTCTTCTTGCCATGCTCAATGCGGACCTCGAAGAGAGTGTCATTCTGACGCTTGCCGTAGGCATCCTCAATCGAGACAGCGGTGAACTCCTGGTTGGTGGGGTAGTAGGGCGAGGCGACATCGTGGGAAAGCAGGATCTTGTCGGTACCAATGTGCCTCAAGCGGACAAGGTCGTGGTTCTTGACAACACGACCCAGCTTCTTGTCGTCGTTCATGGGCAGGATCTCCCAGTAGTTGTTGGTGTCGTTGTAGGGGTAACCGGTGACCTGCTGGCCCTGGCTGGAGACACGGCCATCGTCGTAGCGGAGAGGGTATCGGTCCTCGTGGCTGTGGAGGTAGGTCTTGGTCTCCTTGTGGCGAATGCTGATGCTGTCGTAGTACTGAATGTCGATGGAGTTGGCCAGCATGACATTGTCACTGAGGGTCTCCTGGAACTCGGGGGGTCATGAAGTCGTCACCGGGGCCGGAGCGGTTGAGGACGGCAAAGTGAACCTGGAACCAGAAGAGGTAGAACAGGAAGGGCATGATGATCAGGCCAAAAGCTCGGGCAGCAAAGTGCTTGGTGAACTCCTGGAGGCTGATCGCGCCATTGGGTCGGTTGATGTCGAGCAGGTCCCAGAGGTCAATGATGACAGCAGAGCCAATGGTGACAAAGGCGAAGAGACCAACGTACTTGACCGAGATATCGCACGACAGGGCGAATCCGGTCAGGATGAGCCACTTCCACCACTTCCTGGAGAAGGGCTGGTGTCGGAGCTTGTACCACTTGATGTAGAAGAGCAGACTGCAGGCCATGGCGAGGACGAGAGTAGCGTCCAGGAGAATGAGACGGGTCTGGCCAATGTGGGCATTGTCAAGGAGGATGAGACCGGCGGCGAGAATGCAGGCGGGAAGGCTGTATCCAGACTCCCACATGATGAGGTAGGTAACAGAGACGGTCAGGGCACCGAGGATGGCGGGCAGAGCTCGGAAGGCCACGTAAGGGACCTTGTTGGCGATGTAGGAGTCGCCAATGTTCTCGAAGTGGAAGTGACCATCGTAGCCGACTAGCCAGCCCATAAAGGCGAAGAGAAGCTTTCCAAAGGGAGGGTGGACATCGAAGAAGTAGGTTCGCTCAAGGTAGTAGGAAGCAAACTGTGAGTCGATTGGTTAGCCATTGCGCATCTCGCAACAGATATTGAGGCCAGGTTACCTTTCCAAAGTGCACCTCGTCAAAGACGACCTCGTTGGGGTGGCTGATACCCCAGAATCGAGTGACAAAGGCCAGAATGGTGATGATGGCGAGGCCAATCTGGTACTCGCCCTCGCCCTTGCCAGCTCTCTGGGCGCCAGCCTTTGCAAGCTTGTCAAGTTCAGTATCGGGGTTGAAAGTATCATCAGAGACCTTCTTGGACGCAGTGCCCCTCTGTCGCAGGCTGCCCTGCGGCGTGGAGCTGCGAGCCATGATGGGAGTCGACCGTGGAAGCGCGGGCTATGATGAAGGGAAGCTGTCAGTTGAGGATACTTCTCGGGAGATTTAAAGAGAAAGCTTTGACGCGAAACTTGGGGGCTTGTCGCAATGGGCTTACGCAGCGTCGCGACGAGGTCTCACAAGCCGCAACAAGGAACGATAGGTCTCAAAACTTACCTCAGGGGTGATGGAGGAGGCTCAAAGGCCAGGTATAACCAGCAAACAGCAGTGGGTTAAAGGAAGATGAACAAAGGAGCGGATAGAAGAAGGACAGATGAAGAGGCAAACGCACAGAAAAGAATTGCGCGCCTCAAGAAGAAGAAAAAGAATGGTAGAAAAAGGGGCAGATGGAGACCTCCCTTTGCAGAAGCAATGGATTGGAGTTGAAGAGTTCCTGGCGATGAGCTGACGGGAGCTGAGCTGCCGTGGAGGACAACCTGGCCACCTAGCTTCCCTTTTTTTCCTTGTGACTTAGCCCGCTGTGATGGGATGCAGGGGGTGGTGGCTTGCCCCGCTTATGTTATGTCGTGTGCTGCTTGACAGCTTCTCGCACTAACAGATGCTCTTTCGCCCTCTGGGACGCCCTGGCAGTCTGGACAGAGACGCTATCGACTGGAGCTGACAAAGGGGACCAATTGGAGGACTCTACCCCACGGTCCATCGTTTTACTGGTTACAACGCCTTCGGGATGATCGAGCAGGGCTGAATGCCATCGGCTGCCTCTATAGATTGAGAGTTGCAAGACTAATGGCATTGAAACAGAGGGTTGGTAACGTAGTGGGACTTACCAGGCCAGCATAAAATCCGGACTTCCCCTTGGACAGGGCATTGTCATTTCAACATGGTTCCATCAAGGTGTGCGTAACCATGAGCCGATCCCGACTTGTAGACCACGCTTATCGATAAGAGCCGTCCGTGTAAGACGATTCTCATGGCGGTGACGCAGACACCCATGGTGCGTCTTGAAGATTAGAGGAGTCGTTTTGATTGAGTATTAATTTTCAAGTCCTCACAATCCTAGGGAGTGGCTTTTTATAAGAGGTTCGGCGGAGGCATCAGAGCTCTATCAGTAACCTGCAGATGAGCAACCTGTCTTTGAACACATTGAATTCCTACACACCCCCTGAAACACGTGCACCTCAAGCTTTCTTGCATCTACCACCAATGATTCGATTAACATATCTCTCAAAGGAATAAGACGACGACTTTTGTCCAGGAAATTGTACGTAATCCCCCGAACCGCGGGGCCCCTCCGGCCCTGGCCGCCGTCTCCGGAGGGCGCGTTGCGGGGCAAACCAAACACTCCCACCCCAGACACGTCGACAGTTAGCCGATCAACGGAGCCCAGGACCGCCCAGTTAACTGATCCCATGTACCTACACGTGTAATGCGCTTGTAATGGGAGAGAGAGAGCGCGGTCCCTGCCCGGTTAGCCCAGGCGCAGCCGCCGTTTTCCACCGGCTTCCACCTTCCGACGAATTGGAGGCGGCGTGATCGGCTGCCCCTCCGAGCTGCCGGAGCTTGTCGAATATAAGGCCCCCTCGTCCCTCCGCTTGAAAGCTTGCTCCGATCTTTTGAAGCAACCAAAACAAAAAAAGAACTTGACCTCTTTCACCACATCTTCTCTCTCTTCAGGTAGGTAGTTTCTTACCGCATCCAATGCTGCAATCTCTCGCTGCGCGTCGAGCTCCCCGCTTTCTCGCCTCTTCTCTCAGAGCGGCCGCCCCGCGTCTTGTTCTCCCTCCCGCTGTATCAGAGGCAGCCAGGTTCACACGTTCGATTAGACACCAGTCCACCATGTCCGACCAGCAGATCATCTTCACCAAGAACGCCCCTGCGGGTAAGTATTCACTTTCGGCCTGAATGTCGTAGAATGTCCACTGACGGATCCTCAATTAGCTGTTGGCCCTTACGTATGACCCCTGGAGCTACCCCTCATTCATGCCGCCAGTGTATTGACCTCCTTCCACAGTCCCAGGCCATTAAGACCCCTAACATGATCTACTGCTCTGGCCAGATCCCTCTCACCCCTGAGGGTGAGCTCGTTGAGGGTTCCATCACCGCCCAGACCGAGCAGGCCTGCAAGAACGCCAAGGCCGTCCTCGAGGAGGCTGGCTCTGAGCTCGCCAAGGTCGTCAAGACCACCATCTTCATCTCTGACATGGCTCACTTTGCCGTATGAGTTCCTCATGCTATTTATCAATATGGACAAGACTAATTGGAGATTTAGGAGCTCAACGCCGAGTACGAGAAGTGGTTCTCCCACAAGCCTGCTCGCAGCTGCGTTGCCGTCAAGACTCTCCCCAAGAACGTCGATGTTGAGATTGAGGTCATTGCCCTCCCTTAAACACACACTTTGACTAAAAGTTAGGATACCAAAAAACTCAATGAAAAAGAAGATCAAATCTACCATGTTTCCCCGAGCTACTGATCATGTGTTCGCCAACAACGCTCTGACTCAAATCACCCCAACAAACAAATTAAAAAAAAAGAAAAAACTCCATCCAACTCAGTCGTGAGAGCCTGGACGCCAATGGTCCAATTGGACACTCACTGAAAAACCATGAGCCAATTCTCCAGATCCGCACGATTACCCCGATACCCCAGTCTTTCACAAAACACCATTGCAGCCTGGCGGACGTTTATCACCTCCCCTTCATGGATGTTTCCTCGCTCCAGGGCGATATTAAAGATCCTCACAATGTCTTCCGCAGCTTCGTTCACCACCCTCATCTCGTCCAGCGCTTTGGACACCGATTCTGGAGATAGCATCTGCAACGCATTCCCCCTGGCCCAGAGGATAGAACAGATCCCGGTCGTGTTAGTTGTCAAAGAAGCAGTCACACGTATGCTTCTGTAGAGACTTCGTGCCGTCTCGTCGAATATGGAAATACGGCCCGGAAAACGACCAGACTCATTACCCTGAGGCTCCGAGAGCCGCTGCTCAATGTTGCACCGAAAATTTTGGATGAAATCTTGACTAACCCCAAGACAGAGGTCGTGTACATGTCGGGCGGCGAAGTATCGGAATCTGCGGTCGTTGAGGGCATGGGCGATGTGTTCAGGTACGCCGTCGTCAGTGAATAAGGACATCATGGTGCTGGTATCGGCTTCAGACATTTGCTCATAAGGTGTGACATCTCGAGAATAAGGTCCCGCCTCCATGCGAGCTTCGTGCGGGATGTGGTTGGCGAATTGTGGATGGCCACGATACTGGGCTGGGGAGAATCGGTCGTAATATTCGGGCGTGTCATATCGATCTTCAGAAGGTGGAATCGAAGGAGGATTGTCATCCCGTCTGAGAATCGACGGGCTTCGCTCGTAGATGAATCGGCTAGGAGACCGGGGCGATTCTGGACGAGGCATGGCAAGAGCATTAAGTGATGGCAAGAAGTTGGAGGAACCAAATTTCTCCCCAGTGGTATAGGTATATATATATATGTAAGTGCACTATACAAGGTAGATAAAACAGCAAAAAACCCTTTGGCACATGCGACAGAGGTCTGACACAAGGCACTCATTCGAGAAGATGACCAGTTTTTATTACTGTGAATCTTCACGGTTCTACATGTCTTTGTCACTGACAATCTACCCCTGAACAATCTATGCAGCCCATACCACAACCCTGCCATCAACGCCGCTTGCTAGAACCTTTGTTAGCTTTTTATGATATATGACAATGAATGGCTTGGTGACTTACTGCTAAACTTGGTCACACGTTCTCCATCAGTCTCGAAAGGTCGGACGGTGCTAATGGTGTTTTGGTGGACCGTCTTAAGCTGTGTGTCATCCTTGGCCTTGCCCTTCAGATCCATCTGTCGGAACATGTTAAGGGCAGACTCCTCGCGGTGCTCGCCCAGGCTGGGGCGGCCCTTCGTCTCGATGGTACCAGCCAGCTGCCAGCCACCCTCACCTCCCTGGAAGCGGAAGGCCTCACAGTCATAACCAGCAGCAATGATCTCGTCCTCACTGGTCCAGATCAAACTCTTAAAAGGCAGCTGCTGGGTGGTAACAGTGACAACGGCACGGGGAGGTTGCTCAGGTCCGGAGGGATACACAACAGTGATGCTGCTGTCGTGGGCCGCAAAGGCGAGGCTGTCACCGCTGGGGGAGAAAGAAACTGAGTGAACCCAACCGGCAGAGTTGTTCAGGTACTCTCCACAGACAGTGTTGAAAGGAAGTCGCTCGCCCCAGACACCAGGAGGAGGACGGGCGTCCATACCCTTGATGAAGGCGGAAAAGACTCTGGCGTGGGCATCGGTGGAGCCGGCGGCAAGGAGGACCGAGTTCGGGTGCCAGGCAACGCTCGTGATGGTGCTGCGGATGGGCTTCTTCAGGTGCTTGGAAACCCACCAGTCGTTCTCCTCCTCAAAGTAGCAGACGGCAATAACACGGTCACCGGAGCCAACGGCGAACTTGGTCTCGGACGGCGACCAGCGCACAAACGTAGCGGCTCTGCTAATTCGGAGCAGAACAAGAGTCGGCTTGTATCCGGTAGGAGAGGGTTCCCAAACCAGGGCGTTACGGTCTAAGTGACATGTCGTGTTAGCGTCATGAACAGCGTCGTCGGTATAGGGGTAGCTGCGCATTCATACCCTGAGAGCAGGTAACAATGCGCCCGCTGTTGGGAGCAATATCGACGCTCGTGACCGTCTTGTCATGGCCCTTGAGCTCGTCCTTCAGCTTGTAGGCATTGCCGACCTTGCCGTAGAGCTCAACGGCGGTGTCGCGAGCGACGGCGAGGACGGAATGATCAGCCGAGAACGAGTGGTCGGCGATGGGGTTGTGGAAGAGGTGGTGAACTTCGGGAGCGGCCATGGTGAAGGTATTGGCGATAGGAGTAGCTCTCTACTATCACTTTCGAGTCGATTGAGAGAATGAGAAAGACAAGAAGGGGTTGGGTTAGGCGCTGACGATAGATGCTGGCTGTGTCGGTAGGTTGCGCTGGCTGGATGGCTAGTGGGGGTGGGGGGTTACGTAGGAGCTCCAGCAAGCTTGGGCCACAGTAGACGGGACCCAACAGCAGCGCCTCATGGACGAGGCTGGCAATTCGTCGTGCGGCGAAAAATCTCCATCCCGCTACTACACCACCGCCAATATCACTACACTCGATCCTGGCGCGCCCGCGCATCCTTATACGATTTTGGTCTAGGGACAGTTAAGGAGGACTTATAATATCGATCGAAAGCACGAAAATATCGAACCAAGACTTCGGTCCTCACGCCATCCGCCACAATGGCCGCCGCAACTGCTCGCGCTCTCCAGCCCAACTCCTCCTTGCCGGCCAAGGTGCAGCCTATTCCTCCGAACCAGACGTCAGTTCCCCTCGATATATCTCTAATTACTGCGTATTGACTGTTGCAGTCTCTATGTCACAAACCTCCCGTCCTCGAAAATCCAGAAAGCCGATCTGCGAACGGCCTTGTACATGTTGTTTTCCACATACGGTCCCGTACTAGATGTTGTCGCTCTCAAGACGATGGCGATGCGTGGCCAGGCCCATATCGTCTTCCGAGATATACAAGCAGCCACCCAGGCCATGAGGTCCCTCGAGGGACAGACGTTTCTGGGCCGCGAGTTGGTTGGTCTCCTCTTTTGTCGGTGTCGCTTACACAGTAACTCTAACGCGCTGCTCTCTAGAAAATCCAATACGCCAAGTCGAAATCGAACTTTGTGGCCAAGCTCGATGGCACCTTCAAGATTCCTTCCACGAATGCTGGCGCTGCCAATGTCGAGCAGACCGAACTGCAACAGAGCATCTTCAACGCTCCTCTTCCTGGGTCAGCGCCAGCTGGTCTCCCTGCGAAGCCCGCCGCGAATGTCGACCATGTGATGAAGGACGTTGGAAGCCCCGGGAGCCGTGGCCAGAAGCGAACACGCGACGACGAGGATAGTGACTCGGACGTGGCTATGGAGGAAGACAGCGATGATGATTAATGATGCGTATGAATGGTCGGCTATATCGATGAGAGAGAGAACCGCGTCAAACGACCGAGATAATCGCCTCATTGGATCGCCATTTCTTTGGGCACCCACAAGCCCACGCAGCCTCCTACCAGTCCGATCCATATCATCAGGTAGTTTGTCCTATCGCACTCGAATTTGGAGATGGCGTCCCCGAGCAAGCAGGGGTGGACAAAGAAGGACGGGACACCCGTTACAGGGTGATGCTGCGAGCAAGGTGTTAGTTAGGCCACGATCTTGACGATACCCAGAATTCTTGAATTGACTTGTGCAAACAGCTCTCTCTCTCTTCTCCATACTCACATCAGCTGAGATGCCTCCAACTGCCCCGAGCGCGCGGAGGCCCGCCTTGTACTCATCAGGGACAAGACGGCGGAAGACGGTGTCAATATTGAATGCAGGCTCGTCTAGAGGCATATTGCGCAAAGTGAACCACAGACAAGGCACGCGATACGTAGGATGAAGATGAATCTCGTATTCCACCAGGCCAATATCTGGGCGAGATTGTGGCTTTACAATAGCGGCCTGGAATATCGTAAGACAACGGTCTAAGTAAAAGACAAACTCCACCGAGGATTTATTACCTCGTCAGCCTCTTCTGCGTCCATCATGTCTCTGTCCCCACCTAGTACATCATGACTCTTTTCATCGGAGAAGGAGAAGTTTTCCAAGTCTAGCGAGAGATCTCCATGATCTAGATCTGTCTGTAGCGGGCGTCTGATCTGGATATATGTCGTATAACCCCCCTCAAAGGAGAAGTCGGTGCAAAGAGCAGTGCACACCTTTAGCTTCCAGCGAGCCCGCCCTGGACCTAACGTAGCATGACAGTACCGGCTCTCCAGGTGATGGCACGCCTCTGTAAACTCGTCCGGGCTCAGTGAAGGAAAGTTTGCGATGCTCATAGTCGTATCCTTCTCCCGAGAAAATCAGCACTTTGTTTAAATCGTCAGGGTCCAAGTTGGTTCATGTCCATCGAACTTGTGGACTGGCGCTTGACGACCCAATGAAATCGCGGGTCCTTCACACGCAATAGACGACAAAAGGGTTACAGGGGCCTCAAGCTCAGGGCAGACGCGGTTCAGAGCTCCCCGGCCGGTGCATTGATGAATTTCGGCGGGGGCGGTGGTCGTCATGGATGCCCGGAGGTGGAGGACAGGCTACGTTACGGACGGCGCCTGTGGTCTCGTGCTTCGCCAAGTCCCTGAGGTCGCTTTTATTCGAAGTGACATTCTGTCCTCGTGTTTCCGGGGCCGGACCTACTTACTGTATCTGCTGTACCTACGAACTTAACTCCTTTTTTGCATCCATATTCTGCCTTTGACTTTGGCTGTTTGCAGTCTTGTACATCAAACTCTGTTTATTCATTTGCATTTTATCCTTTCCGGCTAAATATTTATTAATTGCATCGATAACAACAACACCACGAAACTCTTCATCTCGAAATGACCAGGTCAAGTCAATGATCCGCGACCCTTTCAACATCCGAAGCAACAACGCCTTCAACCGTCCACATCCTCGAAACGTCCCGAAAGAACAAGAATCGGCATCGCTGGCCGTCGCCCATGATTTAGCGATGGCCTTTTCCATGCCCAAGAACGTACCGTCCTTCGAAAACCGGCAGCGAGATCTCGAGGATAGATTCTGGGGCTCCGGCGCAAGCTCCAGCAAGGGGTTGCCCATGTACAAGGACAAGCCATATGCCTATTCGCCGTACGAGCAAAGACGACCGCTATGGAAGCGCAAGAGGGTGATAGGTTTACTTACCTTTATCGTCTTGACGTTACTATACTGGACCGGTTCTGCGTCCAAGAAACAAACCCAGAAGAGTGCCGTCCCGACCGACTGGAGCTATTCAGGCTTGTCTCAATATGATAAAAAGGCCAATTGGGACCATAGGAGAGACCGCGTCGTGGAGGCGTTCGAGCTGAGCTGGGACGCCTACCGACGATATGCATGGGGTGCGTCCAGATTCCAAGCTCTTGAGACAATGTATGCATGCTAACAAGGGACCCGTACAGGTTATGACGAGTACCACCCCGTCACCAAGAGGGGCAACAACATGGCGCCCAAGGGATTGGGCTGGATCATAATTGATGCCCTCGATACAATGATTCTGATGAACCTTACATCCCGAGTGCAAGACGCTCGTGGGTGGATTTCGGATTCGTTAACATGGGACCAGGATCAGGATGTCAACACGTTTGAGACAACCATCCGCATGATGGGTGGCTTGCTCAGTGCGCACTACCTGTCCAACGAATTTCCACACCTCGCCCCCTTGGCCGAGGATGACGAAGGTGCGGCTGGCGAGGATCTTTACCTGGAAAAGGCAAAGGATTTGGCCGACCGTCTTATGAGCGCCTTTGATTCTCCCTCTGGTGTCCCTTATGCGAGTGTCAACTTACATAAGTATGAGGGTATCCCATCCCATGCCGACGCAGGAGCGTCGTCCACTGCCGAGGCCACAACTGTTCAGCTCGAGTTTAAGTATCTTGCTAAGCTCACAGGAGAAAAGGACTTTTGGGATCGAGCCGAGAAGGTGATGCAGGTGGTTGATGACAACGGCGCTCAAGACGGTCTTGTCCCCATCTACATCTACGCTACCACGGGCGAGTTCAAGGGCAAAAACATCCGACTCGGCAGCCGTGGCGACTCATACTACGAGTATCTCATCAAGCAATATCTCCAGACGAATAAGCAAGAGCCTATTTATGAGGATATGTGGGACGAAGCACTCAGGGGAGTCCGCAAGCATCTGGTGACATACACCAAGAACTCGCAGTTTACCATCATCGGAGAGCGACCCACTGGACTGGACAGAGCCCTCAGCCCCAAGATGGATCATCTCGTGTGCTTCATGCCTGGAACAATGGCATTGGGAGCCACTGGAGGTCTGACTGAGGCCGAGGCCCGAAAGTTGCCTACCTGGTCCAAGAAGAACGAGGAGGATATCAAGTTGGCACGCGAGATCATGGAGACTTGCTGGGGAATGTACAAGTTCACCGAGACCGGGTTGTCGGCTGAGATCACCTATTTCGAGATTGACAACCCACCGCAACCCTTTGGCAGCCCCCGTCAGAACCCAGCGGTGTTTGACCCAGCACCGGACGCAGAATGGCGTAGCGACTTTATCGTCAAGAGTGGAGACTCCCACAACCTCCAACGCCCAGAGACGGTAGAGAGTCTGTTTTACATGTGGAGAATCACAAACGACAACAAATACCGAGAATGGGGATGGGAGATGTTCAAGTCTTTCATGAATCACACGGCCGTGAGGAACGGGGGAGGCTTCACGAGCCTGCGAGACGCCAACGTTGTGCCGCCCAAGGTTCGAGATAACATGGAGAGCTTCTGGCTGGTAAGTGATGAGCCACAACTAGTTAGAGAGCAAAGCCACTGACACGGTAACAGGCCGAGACACTGAAATACTTCTACCTCTTGTTTTCACCCCCTGACCTCCTGCCTCTGGACAAGGTTGTGATCAACACTGAGGGCCACCCGTTCCCCAGATTTGATCTACCAACGCTGTTTTCCACAGGCTGGAAACGGAAGCCAAGAGACGCATCTGGTCAGATTATTAAGCCCGTAAGCGCAGAGTCGGGTTCCGAAGAAAAGGTAATCACGGAGGAGAAGAAGAAGAGCACCTGATCCTTTGGTAGCAACTTGACGTGATAGGAGCCAAGGGAATTGGGGCTGTGTTAGCATAGTATTCATTGGGAAGCGAGTCTTGGCTGCACATAAGATGATTGGATATGGCATGTTGTTCATACAGTAGAGCAAAGGCGAGATTTGGACAGTACGTAGGGTCACTCGCAGAATACCGAAAGCATTGTCTATGATCAACCTTGGATGTTAGTACCTGAACCTTGCGGCAGCCACACATATGCGTGGCTAACGAACCGTTGCTTCATCAGTTTTGAGCTGCCATGTTTGTTCAAGATGGAGTGGACCAGGTTGCCACGATCTGTTGAGCGGCTCGTGCGCGTTAAAGGACAAGGACCTCGATACAACTAGGGCTCCGCTTCCCCGTCTTTGGGGCAGATTGCATGTGATCAATTCTCAGATTAGAGAGCTCGGCTCTGAACGAAACGCATCGTCGAGCAGCAGTGCCAAGAGTAGAGGCAGCCTTGGAGGGGCCAAGTGTAGCATGATCCCTGGAAAGGAGGCGCTGGGGATGGATGCTGGCTGGCCACAGTTCTGCGGCACGCAACACTTCTTGTCTATCGACGTGGGATAAGGAGGTCGCCAAGCTTTCGAATGGGTCGGAACCGAGAGAGAGTTGGAGGGGAGGACGCCGGTACCCGAGGGATCTCGAGCGTTTTTCTCGGATAGACGCAATTGGCGAGAATTCGTGGGAGGGTGTGGCACGCGATGGGCTGGGCTGAATCGAGGCGACAGAGCGGTAAGGATCCTGGAGAGACGCCAAAAGTTAATGATGAATGCACCTGCTGTAGATGGTCTGGCTTGGGCGGGCGGTCGGGCAGGGGTCTTTTCTGGTGGGTGGTGTTGGTGTTAAGGGCCGCCGGGTGATGAACGGGGGTCGTATTGATCGACGGGAGCTTGGTGGGTTGACCGTTGGTAGTTGGCACGATATGCCCACGCTCACGAGACATTCGAGAAGGCATTCGCATTCATCCTCTGTCCTTCAATGAGCTACGTACCGTACCGTACCGTACCGAGTCTCACCCACTCTCCTGACTCTTATCTCCCTCGTCGTACAATACCCGGGTCCAAGCTGGACTAACGAAACTGGGCTCAAAAAAGACATGGGCCTGGACCACACAAGCCTAGGAGCCCGGTCCAAGTGGTCTTCAGCGGGCCCCCCGCGCAGAGATAGCGCTCTCCCCACCAATGTGAGATTGACCAACAGGTGAGGGTGCAAGGAATCTCGAGAAATGGATCCATGGACGGATACAGCATGATGGCTGTTTGACAGCTGGGCCTTGGGATGATGCAGGCTAAAATACATCGACCGAGTAGTTAATGGAGGGGACCCCATCCAATTCTGACCCAGAGAGGAGGAAGGAAGCCGCCCCCAGGCATGTCCTGCCTTCCTTCCATCCATCCATGCTTGTCTTAAGTTGCTTGTCCTTCCCAGGTTCGGTTCAGGTTGTCAACGCCAAGCAACCAGGCATCTTGTCACCGACGCTTGATAAGCCCACCACCATCTTCTTGCCTCCAGCCCCTTCCTTCTTGTTGGCCTATCTTGGGTAGACTCTCTCTCTCTCTTACATTCGGTTACACAGACGGGAATTATTTCTGTTGATAATCTCATCCACTCGCTTCTTCCTCCGGGATCTTCGACGCTCATATCTTCTCCATCTTGTTCGGCTCCGAAAACTGTCGATCCATCGCCGACTTGTACATCCTCCACCAAGCTTCCAACCTGGTGGCGATATGCCGACCGAGACAACACCAGGCTCCCTCTCGATCTTACGCTTCCGACGTCGACGACGATACGACCTGATCTAATTTCATCGCTTATTTGTTACCACCTTTAATCGTAACCCTGACGAACTCGACCAACGACAGAGATCCCCCTCCTCGCCCATTGGATCGCCTTCTCACCACCTACCTGTCACCCTCACCACCAACCTTTGGCGGCGACACAGCAGGTTCCCTGCCCGCAGCCAGCTCCCGCCGTCCCGGCGCCCAGCAGTCCCGGGACCGACAAAGCGTGGGCTCGGCACGGCGGGCGAGGATGACGCCGCAACCCGACGTTGAGCGCAGCAGCCTCAAGATGAAGGAGGAGTCGCTCGCGCCAGGGAGCTCATTCAGCATGCGCGAGCCCGACTACGACGACGATGCGCCACCGCGGTACTGGGACCGCTTTGTCGATGGCTTCAAGCGCGACCGCAGTTCCTCCTTCTTCACGGCTGACCCGTTGAGCCAGCTCGAAGGTGGCGCTGGCGGGAGGGTTCACGATGGCGTCCACTACTATGACATACAGTCCGCCATGCTGGAGACAGCGAACTCGGGCCTGGCGCGAAAACTCAAGGGCAGACATCTGCAGATGATTGCGATTGGAGGTTCCATTGGTATGTTTTGGCGACTCGAGCGTTGGAGGATTATCTCCGAAGCAAACGCTAACATGATGTAACCTAGGTACCGGTCTCTTTGTGGCTTCTGGAAAAGCTCTAGCAGCTGGCGGCCCTGCATCGTTGTTGCTAGCTTTTTCAATAGTTGGCACCATGTTGTTCTGTACATGCCAGGCTTTGGGAGAACTCGCCGTCATCTTCCCAATTGCTGGTTCCTTCTCAGCCTGGGCAACTCGATTCCTTGATCCTTCATGGGGATTCGCCATGGGCTGGAAGTAAGTTCCTATTGTTTCTGTAGCCATCTTGATTGCAACGCTAACCGTCATGGCAGTTATGCCATGCAGTGGCTGATCGTGCTGCCGTTGGAAATCATCGCCGCCTCCCTCACCCTCTCATACTGGGATGAAAGCTTAACTCGCGCCATTTTCGTCTCAGTATTTCTCATCGTCATCATTTTCATCAACATGTTTGGTGTCAAAGGCTACGGTGAGGCTGAGTTTATCTTTTCCATCATCAAAGTCATTGCTGTCATTGGCTTCATGTAAGTTATCCCCACCCACCTCGCTTGACACCAATCTATCAGGAGACCCCTTGACTGACTCGCGACACCTTGGCTAGTCTCCTTGGAATCATCCTCAACTGCGGCGGTACACCGGATAGTGGTTACATCGGCGGCAGGTACTGGCAGAACCCTGGCGCCTTTAATAATGGTTTCAAAGGCATGTGTAGTGTCTTTGTGACGGCGGCTTTTGCCTTTGCTGGGACTGAGCTCATTGGTCTCGCTGCCGCCGAGACTGCTAACCCGCGCAAGTCTTTGCCAACCGCCCTGAAGCAGGTGTTTTGGAGAATCACGCTCTTCTATATCGTTGCCTTGACATTGGTCGGGCTCCTCGTTCGATACGATGACCCTCGCTTGGTCGGTGGTGAAAGCGACGCAGACGCAAAGGCCTCCCCCTTCGTTATCGCCATTGAGGAAGCAGGTATTCAGGTCCTACCCTCGGTCATGAACGCAGTCATCATGGTTGCCGTACTCTCAGTTGGAAACTCGGCTGTCTTTGGCTCTTCCCGTACGCTCGCCGCCCTCGCGAACCTCAATCAAGCCCCCAAGATCCTCGGCTACGTCGACCGCAAGGGTCGACCCCTCGTCGCCATAGGCATCGCCGCCGCTTTTGGCCTCATCTCCTTTCTCGCCGATCTCCCTGAGCAGGGTGCTGTCCTCGACTGGCTCATGTCCATCTCAGGCCTCTCTACTATCATCACCTGGGGCTCTATCTGCGTCTGTCATATCCGCTTCCGCCGCGCCTGGGCGGCCCGTGGACGCTCCGTCTCAGAGCTCCCCTTTCAATCTCAGGTCGGTGTTGCAGGCTCTTACTTCGGCATTATTCTCAACGTCCTTGTCATCATCGCCCAGTTCTGGGTTGGCGCCTTTCCTATCGGCTGGAAGGAGGACACGAGCGCTGAGATCGCCAGCAACTTCTTCCACAAGTGGGTGGGCGCTCCCTGCGTTCTCCTCTTCTTCATCGGCCACAAGATATACTATCGTACCAGCTTTGTCACCATTCAGGACATGGACGTCGATACTGGTCGACGTGACTTCAACGTCCCCATTCTCGTCGCACAGGAGCGCGAGGAGCGTGCGAGTTGGCCGAAATGGAAGAAGTACTACAAGTTTTTGTGTTAGAGTTGCTGCGTCGCTTTGGAGAGCCGCGGGTTAGGATCGGGATTGCTTGGGATTTTGTATCATTACATGGGACTTGGATTAGCCTGGAGTCGGACGGAATAGGGTCGGCTTTGCAGTGAGAGCTGCTTCATTTTGGAATATATATCAGGACTTGGATCCTCTGGCGTTGATGGATGAATGGAAACGGGAGATATCAGGCCTTTGAGCCACAGATGATTTTGATACCACCAGTTTAAATAGCAAACAGCACCGCAACCTACTCGCCCTTGTTAAGGGCAGGGTTGATGAGCCAGAGTAGTTGTACTTTACGTTCAGTTGACGTTCACGAATAACGAATCTCACATTCTGTCATCACCATGTACTGGCTGCTTCAAGAATTCCAGGTAACGGTGGTATCTGATTGATCTCCCAGATGATATCGATACATTCCTGTGCCGCAGCACGAGGTCCCCTTTTTTTCAACGACACGAGCCATCATACCTGTCCACCAATGGATGCCGGCACCTATAGCCATTCTCGGATCCTCCTCTGCTCTGCTCTGCGCCGTCCGATGTTCCCTCAACACCCTACATGTAAGGCCGTGAAAAACAAAAAAACATGATGAATAAAAACAAACAAGACCAAAAGACCAAAGACCGTATTCCGAGGACTGGCGCTCATTCTTCAAGCAGGTTTCCAATGTGGAAAATGATGCCGAGAATGAACCCTCGTGAACCATGAGCCATATGTACGCATCCATCGTTAAAAAAGAGAAAAGACGAGCAAGAGAAACACGCAAACATGAAACATCGAAGGTCAAAAAGAAGTATGGTAGACGCCCCCGATGTGCTCCCTAATCAAACACCCCCTGGCACTCAAAAGTCCCAGGAGAAGGAGGAGTCCTTCTTCGCCGATGTTGTAGGTTGCTTTCGAGTAGGGAGGGGCTGCTCGCTCAGGTCACCGTACAGCCAGTCGCGGTTTGTTCCCTTCCTGCCACCCATTCCGTCGCCTGCGATGTGGATTCGAGAGTCGGTTGTAGGCGCCTGAGCGGGCTTGTTCTCCTTCTGGGAAGGCGACTTTTCGTACATGCTCCAGTTAGAGTCCATCATCTTGACAGCCTTCTGGCGCGCCTCAGGCACATGCTCGGGTTGCTGAGGGTGGGCTGGAGATTGGTCGGTGAGGTCGAAGTGCTGATCAAAGTCCTTTCCGCGGTTGACGTTGGTGATATTACCCAGGGGACGTTCTTTGGATTCTATTTCTTCATCGTCAAACAATTGGTTCTTATAGAGCCCAAGGCGCTCGTTATGGGTATATCCTCTTGGCTTGGCACCAGGACGCTGTGGCTGGGGCACTCTCTCACCGTCGTCAAGGAGCTCGAAGTGTGCTTCGGCGTCGCGTCGAGGCTTGGCAGCCGGTTGCGCAGGGGTCTCATCCGCAGTGTTCTCATCCGCGCCCCAGTGGCGAACATCCTGAGTTCGCCCACCTCGGGTTGGCTTCACCTTCTGGGGGGTAACGAAATCCTCAAATGACCATTGACTATCGTGCTTCGACTTTGGTTTCTCGTCAATCGAAACGCCTCGCTGAGGAGCATCCTGCGGGTCGCTGCCGTCGGCAAAGTCAAAGTGAGAATACTTGTTGGGGTTGGGGCGGATGTAGCGTTTGTTCTGCTGCTGGGGCTGCTCTTTCACTTCGGTCTCCTCATAACCATCAAAGAGGCGCATAGGCTGGAAGTTCTTACCCGAGCCAGCCTTGGAGGGCGACATTTGCTGGCGTCCGGAGCTTGGTGAATCAGGCTCATGGCCCAGAATCTCGGTAAAGGATCGTTGTCGGGGCCGGGTGCCAGCGTAGGGCGACACAACAGCAGCGGGCTTAGTTTCAATCTCCTCGCGAGAGCCAAACAATTGCAGGGAAGCATGGGGGTCTCGGAAGGCATTGCTGGTGCTGCCTCGAGTTCGGACAACGGATTCGTTGTGGCTGAGAGGAGCGGGAGGAGCGGTGCCGGCAGACTTGATGCATGATCGGATGAAGGCGATCTGCTCCCGGCTGTCCCTAATGGGCCAGTTGCGACCAGACTTTCCGATGACCTCGACTTGCTTCAGAAGTGAAGCCTGGTCCCATTGGAGCCGGATCTGCGAAATCTTGCCTGCCTCGTCAAAGGTCACAAAGTGAGTCTAGAGCCAGCATTGTTAGTATGCGACTCAGCCTGCGTAAGAGTGAAGGCGCCCAGGCGCATGACGTACAATGGGGAGATAAACGTCTCGGGCAGACAAAAAGTTATCATCGAGGCCTGGAAGATAAGGGCCGCCGCCAGTCTGGAAGCCCAGACCGGTGTCAATCTCGAAGACGGCAACGTTTCCGCCGTCGACAACGTTGAAGACTTCCTCCTTCTTCTTGGCGACAACCTTCTGAAGGCCATTGAGATGCTTAATGATCTGGGTCGGGCCAGAAAAAGTGGTTGTGGTGGTCACATAGTACAGCGCAGCCGTGTCGGCCAGCAGCGACGAGCTGGGCGCAGCAAGGAACTGCTTGTAAGTGGCCGCCATGACGATGACGGGGATATGCGACTCGTGGGGAATGGAAGTTCACTACCGCAGTGTAGCAGCTGTATTCGGAGGATAAGCGGGGGGGAAGTGAGGCCGCGACTCGAGGCGACCGATATCAAGATGCAGTTGACGATGATGAAGATGGAGATTAAAGATCTTTGTGTTTGGAAGAGGGAAGAGAAGGGAAGAAAAGATGAATTCAAAACAAGCACGTGGAGTTGTGAAGTGGGATTGGGGAGAAGTGGGAAAGCGGGAGCTGGGGCGGGCGAGTCAGGGGTCCGGAGGTACCTGCCCATTGGTACCCGTTGATCCTGGCCATCGGCATCAATGCGCTCCAAGCAAAGCATGCGCTGAGCTGCGCTGCACGCACTGCGGATGGATGGGCCTCAAGGGACAAGGGCCAGCAAGGGGGCGGATAGTCTCCCTTCTTCTCCTGCATTTTGGGGACTCCTAGTGGCGCAGTCGAGAGAAGCATTGGGGTTTGGTGCATCCAATCCCTCTTGAGGAAATGAAAGGGTTGGCCGCCCTTGCTGGAAGCGTTGCAGAAGCTTCGTTACGAAGTC
Organism: Fusarium ambrosium; assembly: GCA_003947045.1. Lineage (NCBI taxonomy): Eukaryota > Fungi > Ascomycota > Sordariomycetes > Hypocreales > Nectriaceae > Fusarium > Fusarium ambrosium. The sequence continues at coordinate 100,625 of NIZV01000066.1, forward strand.
GTATCTGCTCCTCAGCTTCGATTCCCATTGCCTGAGACAGCCTTACAATACTACGGAGTCTCCGTATATCCTCATGATTCCAGTTTCAGAGCTTTGAAAAGATGGCTCAGTTGTCACCTATCAATGAAGCAAACTCAATCCTGACGGGTTGCGCCCAGACTTGAAACAAGACAACGACACCCGTTTGGCAACGCCAAGATAAATGCTACGAGGTACTTCTAAGCTCGGTACCTGGTGCCATCGCATTGCCAGAGCTTGTTGGATGTCACTGTCAGCAAACACCACCACATGTGATGAAGAGATACCTGGTTATTCAATGCGCATTTGCTGACGCGCCATATTTTTGTCTATTTGTTTGGTTTGTTTGCTTGGGTGATGTCGCATTGCGCTAACGCCTAGCTCCAGGAAGCATCCCTCCCCTTAACTCAACGGGTGAGCTTTGCGCTTATGACAGGCATTGAGAATGCCCCTCCTCATGAAAGATTAGATCTTCGGCTGATTGATCTTCGGGTCCTCGGCAACAATGTGCCACGTTGATGTCATTTTCGTTGCCTCATCGTGTATCGATTTACTTGCCCTTTCACTAACTCTACCGTTCCAAACAAGCAACGATTAGATACAATGCGACGTCTAAAAAGGGGCAAAGCTTAGACGCGTTCTCCAGCTTAACCGTCCCGACCTACGCGTTAGCTGCGTCAAGCTCCTGGTCCTGAGCCCGCTTCACCATGTAAGAAGATGGAGCCCAACCCGCTGAACCAGGGGCGCGTCACAGCAGAGCCCCGCTGCGTTTCATATCTGCTACGCCTTTCCTATCTTGGTCAGCCCACCACTTCCGCTGAGCTTCAGACATATCTGGCCCTCAGCTTGGAGGGAAACAAGCTGGCGTTTCTCAATATGACAGTGAGATCTGGTATGACGTCCATTTCGGTGCTGATGGCTTTGGCAAGTGGAATTTGCGAAACCGGTTTATCAATATGAGCAGGCAAAGACCCTGATCGGGTTCCGCCCTATCGGAATATAACATTGTCATGCATCCGGATATTTACTTGGCGTGTAACCTTCTAGAGCACAAGCAGGCTCTGATTCCATAGGTTCGTGGTACAGCTAGCGGTGATTAAGCAATCATCGGCTTCATATTTAGTGACAGTATCTTCATTCCTATGCGGATAAGTTTTGACTCATCAATCATGGTTTGTGTTGTGTCTCTATCCAAGCTGTTTTGCTAAATGGATACCTCGTAAGCAGCTAGGATTCACCGATCTGACTACCGTCCTAGTCTAGATGCATCCGTGATCTGAGCTTGGCCAAAAGGCCAGGTAACCTAGCATGTAACCTCCAATGTGTATCCTAGAGTTGATCAACAGACGAAGAATATCTGTTCATGGACCTCTTATCTACACTGATCACAGCTCATTGCTGTCTCCATCACCAGCCACACGGGGCGCAGCTGCCTAATCGCGTGGGCCGGCAAGTGTGGCGCGAAGCTCTGCGCCACGCTCGGCGAAACACGAGCTGCCGCCTCACTGCTGACGTGCCTGCCTCGTCCCTCCAAGGAGCAAAGTGTCCTACGCTCACTTCCATCACAACATTGCGACTTCGAAATCGACACTACAGCTCCCACGATTTTACTGCCGCCCTAAATCATCGCGGCATCGCGACATAATCTCTATTTGGCCCCGCCGGCTCCGTTCGTTCCTTCATGATACCCTCAACCTGAGCTCCGCCGCAATGATGAGGTCCGTAGCCTGGGCCGCACTATCATGGCGCGTCTTCTGGCTTTCTCTGCTCTGGACAGCAGTGTCAGCCAAGCAAGACAAGCCCAAGATCGATTCTGTGATGCTCGAGCATCCCCCGCTCAACTTGAATTATTTCGAAGATAGCGACGTCATCGTCTTTCAAGATATCGAGGAGCGAAACATTTACAGGTCCGAGGATGCTGGTTTTACTTGGAATAAAGTGTCAGGCCTCCCCGATGGAGGTTCAGCGTTCCTCTATCTCCACCCTTTCGAGTCTCAGACTGCTTTCGTCCTTACCAAGGACAGGAAGCATTACAAGACCGAGGATCGAGGCAAGAGCTGGACCGAGTTCGACAGTGGTTCCATGCCGAGCGCCTTCCAGCCCGATACCCTCATCTTCCACGCCGGCGATCCGAAGCGCATCATCTTCAACGGCATGAACTGCGATGGCATCTTTTGCGACGAAGAGACCACTTACACGCTCGATGGTTTCAAGACGATCCAGCCCTTGCGCCCCAGTACCTCAGGTTGCTGGTGGGCCAAGTCCAATAGAGAGTTTACAACTGGAGATGAAGATCTGGACAAGACTAGAATCCTATGTATTGTCACAGATCCCCTGAGCATCTTCAAGACGAGCCAGAAGTTGTGCGTCTCAGATACATTCTTCAAGAAGGAGAACAATGGCAAATACCAGGAATTCGAGCCCACTTTGGACAGCAACCGAGACGTAACCGGAGTTGTTAGTCTGGCCGCCGTCAAGAGCTTCATCCTTGTGGCTTCGTCATCTGCCAACAGCGACGAAATGGCTCTTTACGTCACGAGCAACGCCAACCAATGGCACCGGGCCATGTTCCCTAGCGACGACAGTCATGACCATTCCCACCAGATCAACCAAGAGGCTTATACTGTGCTCGAAAGCACAAACTATAGCATTCAGATCGATGTCATGACATCTCATCCGTCTAGGCCCATGGGTGTCATCTTCACGAGCAATTCCAATGGCACCTACTTCACCGAGAACATCCCGTATACCAACCGAAACATCAAGGGTCATGTCGACTTTGAGAAGATTAGCGGCATCCAAGGCATCTTCCTTGTCAACACGGTCGAGAATGGCAAGGATGTCGATGAAAACAGCGCCGAGAAGGTTGTTGTCACTCAAATCACCTTTGATGACGGTCGAACGTTTGAGCCGGTCAAGGCCGGCGATCAACGGATTCACCTCCACTCTATGACCCAGATCAACAACATCGGGCGCATCTTTTCGAGCCCGGCCCCTGGTCTGGTCATGGGTAATGGAAACACGGGCAAGTCGCTTGGCAAATTCGACGACTCCAACCTCTACGTGTCTGATGACGCTGGAGTAACCTGGAAGCAAGCGCTTGAGGGCCCTCACAAGTATGAGTTTGGTGATTCAGGGACTATCCTTGTTGCCGTCCGCGACTCCGCTAAAGAGGATGTTGACAAAGTCTCGTACTCGCTCAACTACGGCGACACCTGGGAATCTGTTCCACTACCGAAAGACCTGAAGATGAGGCCTGCTCTCCTTACGACCACTCAAGACTCGACCAGCCTGAAGTTCCTCCTGATCGGTGAGCATGACAAGAGGTATCACATGGTTGCTCTGGATTTTGAGGCCCTTGACAAGCCAACGTGCGGTGACAAAGATATGGAGTCTTGGAATGCCCGTGTGGATGAAAAGAACCAAGCGACGTGCATCATGGGCCGTAAGCAGACATACAAGCGCCGCACCAAGAAGGCCGAGTGCTTCATCAAGAGCAACTTCAAGGATCCTGAGCCTATCAATGAGCCCTGCGACTGTACCGATGCCGATTTCGAATGCGATTACAACTTCCAGAGAGACCCTGAGGACAGGACTGTCTGCAAGAGAGTTGGATCCATTCCTATACCACAGGGCGCATGCAAGGACAAGGACGATAAATTCAAGGGATCCTCCGGCTGGCGAATGATTCCCGGAAACCAGTGCAAGCGAACCAAAGGTGCTCAGAAGGACGATGAGGTGGAGCGAAAGTGCTCCGAGGGCGGTGGCGGAAACTCTGGAGGTGATGGTTCGTCTCCCAGCGTTCCAGCAAATGGCGAGATCTCGCACAAGAAGAACGACTTCGATTCCGAAGCCATGGATATGCAGAAGTATTATCTCATTCGTGGAGACTCGAGCTCGGGTACAGACGAAACCATCATTGCTCGGCCCATTGGAGAAAGGTCTGGCAACAGTGTACAGGTGGAAAACAAGGTGTGGCTCACCTCAGACCACGGGAAGTCATGGAAGCGCATCCTCGATCAAGAGGACATCATGACCATCTTCCATCACGACTACTTCAAGGATGTCATGTTTTTCTCTACCAAGACCGACAAGATCCTTTACACGATTGACCGTGGTCAGACCTTCCACAGCTTCAAGACACCCGTGGCTTCGGATGACTTCCTGCTGAGCTTCCACCCGGACAAGAAGGACTGGCTTATCTGGGTTGGCAACCACTGCGATGACGTTTCCGGAAGCAAGAGCTGTTTCCCTGCCGCATCAATTTCCACCGACCGTGGCGATCATTGGAAGACGCTTGTGCGATATGCGACCAAGTGCGAGTTCACGGGCAACTCCGCATACAAGTACCGCCCTCTCACACAGATTGTGTGTCTCGTCCATCAAGAAGAGAACCTGGAGTCCCCGAAAACCCTTATCACAATCAACGATTTCCTTGCTGACGACAAGCTCATCCACAATGGCACAGTGGCAAGCTTCGCCACCATGAACGAGTTCATTCTTGCTACTGACGAGGTTGCCGAAGGCGACAAGGAGAAGAAGGCTGGACTTCAGGCAATTGCGAGTCTCGACGGGAAGCACTTTGAAGCCGCCCAGTTCCCGTACAACTTCCACGACTCCCATTCAAGCCTGTACACAGTGCTCGATAGCTCTAACCATGCCGTCAACCTGTTTGTTGCCACCGACCTCTCAGATGGTCGACGCCGTGGCTCGATCATCAAGAGCAACTCCAACGGTACGACGTATGTGTTGAGCGCCTCCAACGTCAACTCAGACGAGGCCGGCTATGTGGACTTTGAAAAGGTTGCTGGACTTGAGGGTGTCACCCTCATCAACGTTGTCGCGAACCCCGACAAGAAGGATGGCAAGAAGGAGATCCAGACCAAGATCTCGCACAACGACGGCGCAGAATGGGACTTCCTACCACCTCCCTCAAAGGATGTAGATGGCAAGGCGTACAAGTGCAGCTCCGCAGGAGACAGCAAGTGTGCTCTGCACCTGCATCATTACACGGAGCGGGATAACAAGCGCAGGACATTCTCGGCGAGCAAGGCAATTGGCTTGATCTTTGGCGTTGGAAACGTTGGTTCCACTCTTGGGGAGATGAAGGATGCCGACACCTTCATGTCTGCGGATGGCGGAATCAACTGGAAGAATGTCAAGAAGGGCGCCTGGACCTGGCAATATGGCGATCAGGGCTCAATCATTGTCCTCGCACAGCGAGCCACCCATGGAAACGGCGCAAAGTCGAAGTCCGTCTCGTACTCGCTTGATGAGGGCGAAACATGGAACGAGTATGAATTCACTGACAAGGAGGTGACCATTCTGGACCTGACTTCGGTCAAGACTGGAGCGGCTCGAAACTTCTTGGTCTGGTGCCGATCAGATGATAAGAGACTGTTCGCTGTCAACATCGACTTCACGGGCTTGACGGACAAGGCCTGCGAGTACAGCGCCGATGCGTCTGCCTCTGACTATGAACTGTGGTCTCCCAAGCACCCGCTTCAGAAGAACGACTGCTTCTTCGGACACGTGGCCAAGTATTTGCGAAAGAAGAAGGATCGCAAGTGCTTCAACAAGGCGACGCTTTCGCTGTTGCACGGATACGAGAACTGCGAATGCACACGACGAGATTTCGAATGGTAAGCCCCTGACAACCGAAGTCGAGTCAAACCGGACAAGAACTAACATGAAGCAGTGCATACAACTTCGAACTGGACAACCACGGACAATGCTCCCTGGTGCCAGGCTTTGAGCCCCTATCCGGCGAGGATTGGTGCAAGCAGAATCCTAACGAGACAACCTGGTTTGAGCCCACGGGCTATCGTCGCCTGCCACTAACGACTTGTAAGAACGGTGTAGAACTAGACAAGACATCGGAGGAGCACGCCTGCAAGGGATACGAGGAGGAGTTCGAGCGCAAGCACCGAACATCGGGCTGGGTCATATTCTTTGCCATCGTGATCCCGATCGGCCTGGCTGCCGCTATCGGCTTGTATGTCTGGCGCAACTGGAATGGCAAATTCGGCCAGATCCGACTGGGAGACAACAGCTCGACGTTTGACAGCGATCAGCCATGGGTCAAGTATCCCGTCATCGCCATATCTGCTGTGGCAGCAGTGGCTGCTGCGATGCCGCTCGTCATCACCTCTCTGTGGCGATCTGCTACAGGCGTGTACGAGCGCGTCTCCAACCGAAGCCGAGGTGGCAACTGGTCGAGACGGTACACGACTCGCGATAGCTTCGCCCGAAGCGACTACTCGATGGTGGATGATGACGAGGGAGAACTGCTTGGCGAGGAGAGCGACGAAGAGGTTTGATGGGTGGGTTGTACGAGCTACGACAGGAATCCAGGGACTGGACTGTAACATGAGAAATATGGTGTATTGACTGGAGTGACTGCCGCCGAAAAGTACAGGGGCATGGGATGGTTTATATGTTGAGGATGAGCGGATGGATACTCTTTTCGTTGGGGATATAGAATGGACGGGCCAGGATGGTATGGTATGGTATAATTAGCAGTTTATCTGTACTCTTTGGAATATGAAGCGTGGTTCTAAGGCGGGTTCCGCATTGGTGTCTTTAACTCTCAATAACTCCTCTTGGAGACGTCATTCATACATGTCTTCGACTCCTAGGCTAAACACACAACTCAGTATCCGATATCACAACATGCATCTTGGCAACCTGATACAGCCGAAACGAGATGGCCTCCTCTCCTTGGCAGCATCGAGATGGCACAGCACATATCCCCCCCCCCTTCTCGGACTGGATGGAGACGGACGCAGGCTCCGACGGCACGGCGCCGGTGCTGCAAGCCACGAAACCCTTCCGGCGCACATGTCCGCCCGGCGCCAACTGCTACGCCACGGAGCTTGGCTAGACGCACGGCATTTCGCGTTGCGTCTCCTCTTCTCTGTGCTACCACTGCTACTCCTGGTTTGGCCTCTGTGACCCCCTCTTCCCACTCTCCTTGTGCAGCTCACACGAGGTCCAAGAGTTACTCCAAGGTCCGAGGTTGCGTCAAGAGGTGGGTATTCAAGGTTATATACCGTCACACAAGGACAAACAACGTGTCAAACATCCATGTAAGCACATGGGCCCAAAGTTACACACGCATATTTTCATCTTCATCTTTTTTTCATTGTCATTTCGATATGGATTCGCTTTTGATACAACGCCTTGCTTCCCAAGGGCCCACAGCCTGCAACTCCGAGTCGTATTCTCTTGGCCCTCCCCTCCCGAATTCTGATGCCAGTGCAACCAGGAGCCTTTATTGATGACGTACGTGAACCCTTCCAAAAACAGCAGGCAACAACAAGAAAACTCCCTCAACTCCTCCCTGTCCTGTAAGTGATTGTAGTTGATGTAGGTAGGTGCTAAACGATAGATGGTACCGCCCCGCAAGTCGACGAGGCCGTGACTAGTAAAGCAGAATGGGAGTCTATGGTGATTAAAAAAACAATTTGGGTATTTGTCAACAGACGAAAAAGAGATCATGTCGTAACGATTCGCTTTCAAACCCCATCGGCATGGAAAAGACTCATGCCGTAGAGAACAAACTTCCTCAGAAGCGCCACGAGAGCATCAGATGGCTCTCAAGCACTCTAGTAATCGGTTAGGTGTTGTATAAGAGGTCGTCGAGGGAAATCATGTCCGCTTGACCCGGTTCCAGAACCTCTTCACAACACCATTGTCGTGGTCAGCGCCCTCATCCCACTCGTCCAGGGCTGCCAGTTGTCTCTCGATGCTCTCTTTCGGGTTACCATCGCGAGCATAGATGACAGTGTTGATTGTGGAGTCATCCCGAGAAGAGCCGGCTCGGCTGCTTCCGGGCTGCTTCCAACCGTAGATTTGATCCTCACTTTGCCGAAGATCCGGTCGCGTGAGTGTCATACGAAGAGTCATCTCACGACTTGAAGCCTGGTCCAGGACACTCTTGTCGCTCTTGGGGGCACATGGAGGCTGCTCAGTGCTTGTCCGGGCTGGTCGCACCGGTGCCGGCTTGTCAAACAGCTGAGGCGTTTTCGGTGAGTCGGGCTCGGCTACTGATGCATCATCGCTGTATTTTGATGACCGATCATCTTCCAAGAAGGTCCGGAGCTTGTCTGGCTCTGGAACGTTCTCTTTCTTGGACTCGACAAGTTTGGTCAATGTGGTCTCCTGAGGAGACCCATCCTTGGATGGGAACCCGAACTCAATTGCCTCATCAAACTTTTGGGGCGAGGCAAGATATGCTCGCAGCTTCATGCGGGCCTCGGGGTCTTGATAATGAGTTGCCGCAGGATCAATAGGAGGGGATGAACGTGGTGACATCTGCTTGTTGGGGGACACCAAGGATAGAGCGCGAGACCTGCGGCGAATGTGCCCTGATGAGCCTGAGCCTGAGCCTGAGCCAATGGCGGAATTCTGAGAGGCTGAAGGAGAGATAGAGGTCGGTGACGCAACCCCTTCCCTAGGAAGAGGTCGAGTGTACGAACCCGAGGGTCTGCCGAATGGCAATTTATTGATCGACAGATGCCGTCGGAACGATGGTCTGCGGCTCTTGTTTGGAACCGGAACCTCCTCACGCAAATTGATATGATAGTCGTCCAGATAAAGACGGAGGTCCAGACCTTCCTCATCCTCGAGCCACCGGAAGCTATCGTAGAAAGAATCCGGCCTGTTGTTGTCCGAACGGCGAGGTTCTCTGTCACTCTTTCGGCGTTGTACACTGGAGAATGACGACTGGTCGTCAGACAGCCCTGGGCTGGACAGGGGAGACTGCATTCTCATTTCTTGAGATGGACGCTTCTTGCCTTGGTCCAATGGTTCTTCCACAGCTTCGGGAGTTGATTTTGGTCGGTCGTGGGCGATCAAGAGTTCCTCCTCAGTCAGGTGACGGCGTTTTATCTTCTCGGGAAGATTCGCGTAGAACCGCTGATCCGTTGATGTAATCCGAGGTCGACTTTTCGAGTAGAGCGTCGAACTATCAGAAGTAACCGGCCTCTCCAGTTCGCCACAATTCGAAGACTTAGGCAGCGAAGAGCGAGGTGATAGATGGTCGTGTCCGACACTCCCGAGGCATGAACGAGACTCCAAGCCGGGATAATGGGTGAATTGTGATCGCTCAATTGTTGAAAAGTACTGCAGGAGGCCAAGATTTAGCACTCAGAATTGGCATAAGACACAACGAACAAAGCAATAGAGACTGCCAACCCAGAAATTACATCAAGACAAATGAAGTGAACAATAGGTAGTAGACTGCAGGTGATCGAGGGGGATCCCTGGTTCTTAAGGCGAGAGAGAGGGGCAAAACTCGAAAGGGAATGGACATGTCTCAATCCAGGAACGAAGCGGCACAAGCAGGGCAGAGAGTCGTTGACGAGAGGGCTCGGGCACCAAACACCACTGTCTTGGGGCGGATGAGGTCCGGCTGTTGGTTGTGCACGAGCTTCCTTCTGCTCCGAGTGGCATGGATCGTCCAGGAACTGCAGGCCTAGGGCGTTGTCACAGCGCCTTAGGCTGGGGATGTGATTGCTGGGCAAAGGAGAGAGCTCACTTTGTCGCTCAGCTCTGGATGCTAGGGGAAGACATGGGAGAATATTGAGCCTGGTTCGGCCAATGGCCAAGCGCCCAGCCCACAGACTGCGTGGAGCCACCACAACGGGCGCCATGAGCCAGGCCAGAGGAGGCATGGCCAAGACATGGGTGCCAGTGGGCGGTGGCTTTTGGGAGTGGTCTTGGTCTTCTACCGAGTGCTTGACGGTCCTACTGGTTTGCTCATCTGCTGCCCAGGCGGCAACTAACCCCCCGGCAGCTGGAGAGCAGCACCCGTGGATGCAGCCAGGGCTCGTCGAATCATGGCCGGCCTCTGCCGTGTTGTCTGACCCAGATATCGCAAGACACTTGTCCAAGCAGCCCTGTCAAGAAGGTCACCCAAGACCATGGTTTCGGTGATTCTCGGCTTTGCTTTCTGGATTAATGGGAAGATGTGAGGGAAAGGGGTATGGACGAAATAGCCCATCGAGGCTGGCGTCAAGAAGAGCAGCCCGCCTGCATGTCTTCTTCGGCCCATTCGGTGGTTCAGATGATGGCGGAATGAATGTAGTCCGAGCAAAGACAAGAGCCTGGCAAGTGAGAATAATGAAAGAATCAAACTTACTTTTCTTTGAATCGTGGGTGGAAGTGCTTCGAATTCATCCCTCGTCATGATCGTTGACGGCCGACTGTCAGCCATTAGACATTCGCCATCAGAAGAAACGCGGATGTCTTTGGAAGACTCTGACCCGGAGCTTCGATTGCGCCGCCACTGGAGCAAGTGGCTACGGGACGAAGACGGGCGGTTGTCGACTGTGGAAAGAACACTATCGGGAAAGAGGAATTCTGAGTCGATTTCACTGAGCAAGTCGTGATATTGCTGAAGGTTGGGGCGCTGGTCATCATCGGGGAGAGCTCCAGTGGGGAGACATAGCTCGACCTGCCATGGATGGTTTAGAGCCGATGATATTGGCGATGCATCCGTCGTGCTTGTTGTCATGGCCATGGTCGCGATGCTCGTTGGGCGAGATATCAAGAAACTCTTGTCAACGAAATCTCGGTCCCCGTCAGAAGTAGTAGTCAGGGTATCGCTGAGGTCGAGCTCGGCGAGATAGTGGCGTCGCAGCTGCGGCTCGGATCGGTCTCGAGAATGGCGGTTTGCGAATGTGGGTGCATACGCATATGCGTGCTGTGCATGTATACGGCTGTCGGCTTGAACTGGTCGGCGCTGGTAATGATGCAGAGGCCTTGGGTGTAGATGATGGGACGAACTGCCTGAGCGAGAGCAGAGAGTCTCAGTGTCGAGGAAGGTTCTATTATTATCAACATCGAAAGGTGACTCGGCACCGTCGCTAATATCGCTGACGGTAAGACGGTTGTTATCGACCTCGATATTGCCGTCTGCGTCTGCGGCTGCATCTCGCGTTGCCCATCTGCCTCTAGTCCACGGAGGACTCATGACTGGCGTCGCATCCTCTCCATCGCCCTGGCCCATGACGAAGCAGAGTCGATTGGGGCAGGCGGCAGCTAAAGCAGCAGGGTTTTAGATTTCTGCGACAGGGAGCGGTGATTGAATTGGATAGCGAGCGCTGATCATGAAGGGATTTGGAAATGAACTGTGATGCAAGGTCCACTGCTGTCAACCTGGCCCCCGCGGGAGCGCCTCTTGCCCTTGCCTTTTCCGTTTGCCGTTGGTGTGTGTGAGCGAAGATCGAGGGGGAGACAACAAGAGAGAGAGAGTAGAGCTGCTCGGGCTCAGTCGATGACTCTTGGAAGAAGTTGGTTTGATGAGGGCTTCGTGGACGCGAGGAAGGAAGTCGCGAGGTACTCCTGTTCTCACACTTGCCCAAAGACCCCGGCAACGTTCATAGTGCTTCGCAGGCAGTGGCAGTCGTCGTCGGGAAACCGTGAAATCGTAAAGTCGGCAGGTACGGGATCTCTCCTTTGAGGTTAGTCTGATGACGTGAACCAACTGCCCGATCGCCGGCTACTGCTTCTACTGCTGCTGCTGCTGCTAGAATTCAAAAAGGCCTCTCACAAAGAGGTCAAAGATTGCGAAAAGGAAGAAGTAGCTCGAGGATTTTGGCGTTGCAATGGAGATTGGACCCCTCTACATATGACGAAAGAAGAAAAAATAAAAAACATGGGAAAAAAAAGACCGGCCACCCACGATCTATCTACCTAGGTAACCAACTTCACCGGCGGCAGCGCAAGTGTCGTATGGGGTCATCAGCTTCGGGCGGCATAACTGACTCCAGATTCATAGGTACGGACACAGTCCGACCGCTCTCGCTCGCTATCCCCCCGTCCCTCGTCCCCGTCGTCCCGTCGAAAAGGCCAAAGTGAACGGTCTACGAAACGAACAAAGTCCGCGTGCAGAGGCCAGCTAACGGGCGAACAAGACATGGATCTACAGACTATGTACATGGACAAGGTCACATTCTTGTTGAAGCACGGCGCTGCATCAAGTTATGTCGGTGCCCGTCGCCGCCAATCCTCGGCCCCTGGTCCCTGGCAGAAATAACCCCCAGTTCGTGGCCTCCCCTCCATTGCAAGCTTGGCCCCCATTGCTTGCCCTTCACCGTCCGTCCTTGCAACCCACCAGGCCAATCCGTTTTAGCCTCGAGTTTAGCACCGCAGCCGGCTTCCCAAAATCCCGGGCGCCTTCACGGCAGCAGAGCGTTGCGTTCGGCTGAATAATGGCACCTCGACGAGAGGGGGCGCCATCTCAACGCCGCGACCGGAGAGGCGGGCTTCAGCTAACGTTAGAGCTCTGCCGAGAAACTGAGTCTGGGGGGGTTGCAAGCCGCGATCCATCTCTGTTAGCCCCTATGTCTAGGGGGCACCAATGCACCTGGCATTGGCCATTTTGAGGCCGTCTCTGCAAGGCCGTCTCTGCCCCGGGCCCGCTGCACCGGTGGATGAGGTGGAAGCCGGAGTGATCCACCACTCACCCACTACCCGCGTCGACTCCATTCATTGCTCACTCGTTCTCATGAGGCTCAGACCTCAGGTGCCCCCCAGGGACGGGAGCAAACATCAGTGGATCCACGCTGTCTCGATTCCACCAACCTCGATTCTGCACGGCTGGGGCTCTCGCCCAACGAGCCAAGGGTAACCAAGGGTAGCCAACGTCAGACCGAATTGAGTAGTCTGTCACTTTTGCCTCGAAACTTCCTTTTCCTCGATAATTCAGGGGCTTCTACCAGCTACTTGGGTCTGTCCAATCACCTAACCCTGCATTCCTTCGTCCTCCTTTGGATGCCAAGCTCAACTCTGTTCGGCCTCATGCAGCAGCCTTGCGTCCAACCATTTTCCTCAGCACATCCAGGAGGACACGACAAGACATGTGAGATCAACTGCCAGATTTCCATGCAACGCTGAGAGCACAGGGGACCGGGGCCGTTGCCCGACTAGCCAGGGCACGCCCGACCGTTCAATGCTATCTTTAAGCGGCCCCTGTGACAGGCATCCGAAGGAACCACTCCTGAGCCATCGGTTCCTGATGTGGCCAACGGCCTTGTCCCGTTGAGTCCCTTTGGGCATCTCTTCCGAATAGTCGAGCTAAAGCTTTGACGTCTGTCGCCGGTTCTTGCGAGCATCTCGCGGCAAGGCGACCAAGAGAGAGCCAGTAGTTGACGTTGGCAACAGGCGGCCAGCAAACCCCTGTGCAACTGGCTGTGCCACATTGGTGCCCCAACTTTTTTGGGTTCCTCCTTGAAGATATTGACTTTGGGCTTAGTTCAGGCGCATCGTCTGTTTTCCATCCCCTGGCTGTTGGATCATCTTCTACGTTGAGAGACAAAAGCAATTCTGAGCCTCCCAGGAATCCTGGGGGTTGTTGGGAATGATGCCGGCGGCATTTGCTGCCTCGCCGCGGCCGATAATGATGACGGAGCCGAAGACGTGGATAGTTACGCCAACCGTCGTGGTTCGCATTATCGTGGTGGTTACACAACTCCATCAACGAACCTACAGCTTCAACCCGATGGGCCGTGGTGCAACGGACACAGAAGACTCCATTACGAGGTACAGATCAGTTACGGGACAGCCAAGCTTTTAGCAATTCGTTCACCGAGTTTTCGATCCAGTCAATAAGTTAAATCAGACTGAAGGAGCGGAAGTCAAGTTGGTGGAAATCCTTCAGGCTAGGCCTCACCCTGGTCTCTGAAGAGTGCCGTGAGCCGTGATAGTGACCAGGAGGGACTATCCGGGGATCCATCCCTCTTGGTCTCTTGGCCTCGTTTGCTGACGACAGCTATTGCGTTGCGCTTGAAAGAGCGTCATGATGTCCGTCGGATATCCCCAATACTGTTTGTTGTTTTCAGCCTGGCGATCCTTCTGGGGAAGAGAAACGTCCATGTAACCCAACAGCTTAACTTTCAACTCTAAAGGACCTTTCCATCGCCTTGGAGAACATTCTGGGGCACAAGACGACCCACGAGCCCTGGTTGAAATCATCGTATATCTGGTCCCAGTGGATCACTGCTGCAACAGCACATCGACTCCATTCAGAGCCGCCTCCGGGGTTCGCCAACAACAGTGAGTGGGCAGGACTAACAGGGCAACTCACCGATGACCACGGGGAAGCAGCCTCAAAATACCTATCCCAGCAGGACCCTCCCGATCAACCCGAGACCGGCTTGGGCCCGGCGTTCCCGTTCGTATTTGAACATGTTCCCTTGTAAGTTTCAAGATACACGTAATCATGGAGATGAGTCTCTCGAAACACACAGTACGATGTAGAGGGTATGGAGATGTCCGCATCGTCGATAAGCCATCCATAATATATCATATGTACCTGAAACTGCGCTCATGGGAGAGTGTGGAGCACAACATGAGAAGCACAGACGACGCACTCTTCAGGGCCAGGCTTGCTTCGCTTCTGGGCGCCACTTACCGTCTGCCGTGCATATGTGCACTTGCATCCAAAGGGCCCGTGATGGAAAGGAGTCGCCCCATTCCTGTGCTCGACTCGTCCGGGCGTGGCGCGATAGCCATCGGTGGCTCCGCCTAGCGACACCAATGTCCGGAAACAACATCGCCAGGCAGGGTGAGCCCGGCGTGTCAAACGTCGCAGTGAGCGAAGACCAACTGCCGAGGTGGCTAAGCGTCTTGGGAGGAATGGTGTGATTTTCTCTAGGCGGCGTAGGCGATGGCAATTTGGCTTGACAGTGGTTCGAAGTGAATCGTCTTTGAGATGGCTCGAGCTAACACGGACGTGTAGACGAACCAAACGCAACGGGCCACGTGAGCACAAGCTTAGCTGGCAGTTTATCACGACCTCGGTAGGTTGCCTCTCATGATTGCAGTTAATGCGTTAGTGATGCTTCAAGACGGTGAGAGTATGAGGCAACGCAAGCATGGTGGATGATGGCTCAAAGCATGCTTCCTTCAACTTGAAAGACACGGTTGAAGCAGCTTCCCGTTGCCAACAGCGTTAGAAAACAAGCGATATTTTCAACCCCTCTTCCGAAACAAAGACGGTATGAGATTGTGTCTGTAGGAAGCGGTCAACACCTCATCCAGGTGAACAAAGAAGCCTGCCTCATAGACACACGAAGCCATCAATTTCTCGCCATGAGTTGAGAGATACAGACGCGCTAAAGTCAACGCGTCTCGTCGTGAACTTCCATGTCTTGCCGTCGTTTTTCCGGCGCGGCATCCACTGAAGGCGAAAGCACAAGCCAATGAGACAGCGCGTCAGCCAACACCTACGGCGTCAGCCTCAGCCTTTCTCAGTTCAGCCATCCATCTATCTCTTTAACTTTATCCAGCTGCAACTCAGGTATCACTGTTCATCGATCGGCCATGTTACATCGGTGAATCAGTGTTAAAATTTGGCTACTCATGTATTCTTAATTCTTTTTTTGACCTTTTCTTTTGATACCCTTACGCTCTCCCAATGACTGCGGAAAAGATGCCTCTCATGCTGGATAATGCCATGCCAGTGGACCTCAACGATGTCGACGACCTGTTTGGCGATACCGTGGGCCTCTCGCTTCCCGTAAGGGCTCCAAGCAAACAGCTCCAGCAGAGGATGGACGATCTGAGAAGTCGAGGATGTTGCCAGTATGAAAAATTGCAAGCTTGTCGGTGGACACTTCAACTAACCACACAACAGGACTGTGTCTTGGTCGAGAACCGGCACCATCGCTTCCATCACGCCAGACGGCCAGAGTCTTGAGCTTCGCTATTTGCGGCGCAGTACAAACGATGGCTCGTGGGACCTCAGTGAACCAACCACATGTCAACATGTCAAGGGCTCACCTGCTGTCCCTCTGGTTCACCTAGTATGGGCAACCACGAGCAGCCCTGACCTGGCCGTCATCGATGCAGTTGGGCGTGTCAGTATCGTCAGCTTTTCTATCTCGCTCAACCATCCTTTTCTCCAGAGGAAATGGGACACTGATCCCGTTGACGATGTGCATGCTGCCGTTGGAGCTTACTGGCTCGGCATCACTCCGTCCAACCAACAGGTACGTGAAAACCGAAAATCTCTTGGATTTCTTTCTAACAGAAAACTAAAGTCGTACAACGTTATGTACGGGCCAGCCACGAAACATGGCAACGGTTATACATATGAAAGCTCTTTTGTTCAAGCTGGCGGTCCCTCACACCCCAACCCGGCAAAGAGCGCTCTATTCACCCTCACCGCAAACGGTACTCTCAGAATGATATGGTCACAAAATAACAACAGGATCGAGGAAACTACTATCGAGCTTGAAAGCGTCAGCTCATCTGATGATGTCATCACACATGCTGCATTTGCCTCGGAAAAGAGTGCGTATCTGCCTATAAACTCAATGTCCAAGTACTGACCATAAATAGAACACCTACTTCTCGCCTTGGCTACAAGTTCAAAACAGCTGAGGTTGGTGAGGATTGAGATACACTGGGGCCAAACTCCTCAGCCCGACAAGAGCTCTGGCCGGCCAGCAGGGAACCTCAATCCATCCTTGGTTGAGAAACACCTAGCGACCACAAATTGGTTGCAGGGCGGGTCTGGTGATTCGAGCAACGATGCTTTCATGGCCGAGCTCTCTCACTTAGAGGTTCTCCCCTCGCTGATAGACAGCACTGGTATGAATACCACACCACCAATGGTTGTCGTTGTCAGGTCGCGCACCTCTAGTGAGGGGCCCTATCAAATGGCTCAGAGCTTCATTGATCGTTGGGAAGCCGTCGAATCAAAACAGCACCTCCACAAGGCCTTTGAGCAGCTCGGTGGTCGACGGAACAGCCTTTCTTCAGAGCTTCCCAACATCACACAACTTCGCAAGATTGCTCCCGTCGTTATCAATAAGGTTGCCATCGCATTCCACACCCTTCACTTTAGCAAGGTGCTTGTCCTCGCTTTCGCAGATGGCACAGTAGAGTTTCGCGACAGACTCACGTTTGAGGAGCTCTACACAAACCAAGACACAACCAAGGTTATCAATCTTCGACAGTTAGGGTGGACCTTTGCCGATGAAGGACCTTGTAAGTCTCTTTGTCGACATCATGATTTGCGCTGACAATTCTTTAGGCCAGCAAGTGGCCTTTTCACCTACCTACTGTTCCATGATCCAGATGGGTGATGATGGAAAGGTGAGGTGGAACAAGCTGCAGTATCCTCTGGGTGATATTGGAAACTCGATGCAAGATCGTATGTCCACTTCTACCCAAACCCCATGGACATGTTATTGACAAATCTAGCACAATACTCTGGAAGCATCGCCGCCTTGACAGTGACAGCTGCACCGTCCATGTTCTACCAAAACAACTATGATGACATGCTTGCTATTGTGCGGCCGTACACGACAAAAAAGAGTAAGCTTCTTGTGCCGCAAGAAACATCAACATCCACTTATAGAGAATAGGGTTTATCCAAGACTGGATTACGGAACTTATTAGGATTCTCAAAATCCAAGTCGACTACTCGGAGGATACCCATCACGATGGTCTTGTGCGGAATGGTTCATTACAGTATTGCTTTAGCATCATGAACGCATTGGGATTCCGCGGCGAGTTCAATTCTCGAACTTTCCAGGGCAGGTTTTCCATGCTGGCATTAAACGTGCGGAACGCGGTGGTTCTCGTCACGATCGCGAGCAATACGCCCCTGACTGTTCGGGAAAAGCTGAGCCCTCTGGATGAACCTGGTAAGTAATCCGGTCACGCAAGTTGATACTGAGGGTAGCCGCTCACATTTGATGCAGAGGTCGTAGAAACGCTGGCTGGCTGCGGTAAATGGGCATTGGACCTCGTCGCTTGGTTGATCGATTGTCTCTTCGAACTCATGAACGACAACAAATTCTTAGAGCTCTTGACCCGAGAACGTTTCAACGAGATTGCTCCATACTTGCATGAAAAGGGCAATATCTCGCTTCATTTTCTCCTGAGCTCGTCTAGCCGAGGCTTCCTGTCGGCAGTGTGCCGCAGATTGGGCCACTTGGAGGCCTTGAGCACACGAGCTATTGACTTTTATCGCCGACAGTCGGCAGTGGCAGATGGTTCATCGACTGGTAGAACTGCCCCTCAGCTACAACAGGCATATCAAAAGATGCAGCAGATGACCTCGTCTGGGCTCGTCAAGGTGGCAGAGTTTGAAGCTCTCCTGACTGAGCTCAGCAAGGAGATCAGGCAAGCCTACCAAGTCTTCCTCCCGAACCTTGTCAAGGCCCAACACAACGCGCCGCAAGGGAAGCAAGTCGACGTGGCAGTCAAGACGGCTCGAATACAGTTCGAGCTTGCTATGCTGCTGTCAGCGTCGCCTCCGCCGGCATTTCTTCAAATCATGAAGAAGTTCTTCACCACTGACCTACCAGCGTTTCGAAGTTCCACGGACCCGTCGCGGCTGTTCTTTGCAAACTACGACCTCTTGGAGGTTCAGGATGACGAGCACAGTCTGGCGGAGAAGAGGGCACGGGGAATGTTCTACGTTGACGTGTTTAAGCGGATGGAGATAAAGCCTTCTCCCAACCGTCAATGGAGACGATGCACGCGGTGTGCGGCAGTGATGGAGGATGTATTTGGCAGCCGTCCTGGTTTCACATTTGTTCTTGGTCAACAGCGCAAGTGCTCATGTAGTGGCCATTGGACTCTATTGCCAAAGGGGAAGCCGGTTTCGTAATGGAGCTTTTTCTGGGTATCATGGGCGTGTATATTGGGTTCTTGTCATGGGGGGTTGTTGGGTATAACAGCATAGATAGCACATCACTACTACGTAGTAACCAGCGTTTCAATTGCCCGTTTGTGCCTGGTGACTACGTGTCCATGATCCTGAGCAAAAGGGGAGTTCGCGAAGTACCTGTCGAACGGCCGTTTATTGTCGATCTTGACCAGGAGCCAGATTCAACTCGGCCGGATGGGAATAATACATCCCAATGCGGCATGTCTTAGGTTTTCCGTGCCCCCGGTCTCTGGTTCTGTCAGCTTTCATCTGTCACAATTCACAGGGCGCCTTGCCTTGAGGTCTCGGCTCATAACCTCGGATGGTGTTGGTGGCATGTCTCAGGGCCACCCACCAACAGGGCAGGTTGATTTACAACGGGCAAAAGCAAAATAGGGTGAGGCGTGCAGCCAGGTACATATCAGCAATCACATTAATCACACGTACATGAAGAGCTATTAAACGATGGCTGCAGACTCGGGGACTACATGCTGATTTGATTGTGGACGCAGATGGGTAAATCATGTCATCTCACGCACGCGCCCAATGGCATCTTGACCCCATGACAATGCCAATACCCTACAGCAGCTGCACTTCCGTAAAGGGATTCGATTTTACGAGAGAGGCTGCCTGTCTTTCCCAGAACGGAGAGCAACCCGGAAACTAACGCAAAGCTGAGTCTTTGATCGGCGGCAACTCGAACACCTCCGTCGAGGGTTGCGATCAACGTAACCTCTCTCTCTCCCCTGTGAGCAAAAGGATCGATCGACATTGGTTTGGAAGAGGTCTGTGTTTGTGTGTGGTTATTGCGCGCTGCAAGCGCCACTCATTTCGATCGGTGGGGGTGGGAACGTTCTTGGATCGTGAGATCAGGGTTCGTTGGCCTCGAACTCGAAGAGGGACTGGTTGACGGCGTACTACTTGGTAGCTTGGAGACGGCGTCTTGGTCTGTTTGAGTTGATATGGTCTATTTCGCCGTCTTCCGAGATATGCCGCTGTTCCTCTGTTAAGGGAAGGGGTTTGCTGGCTAGAACAAGGGATCGACAAACTCCCTCGTCATCTACCCTTGAGGCGGCAGTTATCGAAAGTTCAAATGGCATGCATCTTTCTTTACTAGCCTCAGCTTGCCACCACGGCAATAAAGAGATTCCTATCATTGTATTTTCGTAAATGAGCACATCATGGACCCCCCTCCCCCCCTTGTTAGCTAAACGGAGATGGGCCTCGTCTTGGTTAGCCGAACCAACCCCCCCAGATTCAAGCCCGTTCCAAGGCAAGACGCCTGAGGTGATCAAGATGCAATTTGTACAAGGCCGAGTACCTAGATTTAGGGTTGCATCATTGCTCAAATTTCCAAATCGTTCACTCTGGACCCTGATCTACGTTTTAGGTTCAGTCAAGACGGAGATGGACGGGATTTGAAGGGAGGAAGAAGACCCTGAGATGGAAGCTAACAAGAGGTGTGTGGTTGAGTGAGAGTTGATGGATGTGACTACGAGAAATGAAGCGTAAACTATGTATGGAGTAGCATGTATTCGGTATCAACAAGTGCCGAACGCTTCCTGATACCGCAGACGTCGTGCACATATCGATGAAGCCGCGGCGTCGTCGATCAATGACACGGTTCCTCGTCTAGCCAAGGCGCCAATGGAACTGCAAAGAGGCCGTTGAAGTATGACAAGGCGCTTAGTGTGATTTCAAGCTGCTCACCGCCATCTGACCTGCCTTCCGTTCCAAGAAGAGAAAAGAGCCGGGGGGGTTGGTTAACGAACGAACGATGCAGCGTTATTGCACTGAAGATAAAGTTGGGTCTGCACCTTAACAGCTTGTCCTGTCACCGGCGGCGTCTTTCTGCATCACATTGCATTTCTGCGAGCCAGTGTTAATTAGCGCGGCGTCCATGTCAAGCACGTGAAGCACTAGCAAACACGCGAGGTTCGATAGACCCTTCCAGGTTGGTTCGAGCGGCAAAGTCGTCGAGGTGGTGGTCTGTTGTTGCTGGGGAAATCAAGGATAACCTGGACATCAAGACGAGAAATATCTGCAGATGATATCACTCGCTTTCAGCAGACGCTGGAGTTAAACAAGCTTTTTTTTCAACAGTATGGGCGGCTACGTGCATATATGCACAGAGCGTGCCGTCTCGATAGCCCGAACGGTAAACGATCACGATACAAAGTGTCGGTGGCACAGCATGGTCTCGCATGGCCATGGCCTTTAAAGATGGCCGTGACACCCGCTAGAAGATGGATCAAAATACCAGGCTGATCCCAGGAATCTCGATTCATGCCGTCCACCTCTTGGTGATGCTCCCCCCTGCACACCAGCCCTGTGCTTCTCTCTCATGCCCTCATGGCTTTGGTGGCCCAACCACGTTAAGCCACACAGAGGCATTGACCACGGGTTGGCCTTTGTTGTTTGTCCGTCTCTTTTTCTGGTCTCTTTCATCCCATCAAGCGTTTGATTTTATTACCAGACGGCCAACCAGATGAATTAGGCCGTTCCAGCAATCAACCATCAATCAATCAATCAATCGCAGGAACCCGTCAGCGTGGCCTTGGGCTCCCTCCCACTTACAGCTGCGCGTGCCACATTACAGCAGAAGAACCGTCCACTCAGAGAGGCGAATTGGTAGACGTTTGTATGGTTACATTGCAGACGCCCACTCCTTGCCTATACATGAACTGAAGACAGCAAGTGGTTATGCCGTTCATTGCGCAGAGATATTCATCAAATCGTCAATTTATTAGCCTGCCTGCCCCCCCTGAACGCACAGCACGACGGACGAATCCCTGAAGCGCCCAGGGCAACCTTGAACCTTGAGCATTTGCGCTAGCGCAGGTACAATCCCTGTCCTCGCCTCTTCTGTCCGCCATCTTCACCACCATCACCAGAAAGCCACCCTGGTCACTGGGTCGCAATTGGTCACCCAGGCCACAGCTCTCCCCCAGGTTCCCGGCGCTTCTCAGGTACGGACGACCTCTGAGTGGTTCAGCCCTCTGTCTCGCGCCGCTGCGAACTCTTTGCCTTACTGGCTGATTCGTGGTTTTTCGCTGCCGGCCGTGACATGGTTAGCCAGCCAGAGGCGTTCTACATCCAAGCCTCGTCATTCCACGACTTTCGAGATCTTACTCTCGTCTGGTGATTGGCAAACAAACTCAAAAGAACCAAGCCTTTCTTGCCTTGGAAGAGGTCTGGTCTGGTCTGGTCTGGCTTGCGGGGGTCCCACGCTCACGGTCCAGGATTAGGCTTGACCTAACCCACTCCAACCGCCCGTCATCCCCACCGAGGCTGCATCCCCACCGAGGCTGCATCCCCACCCCCTTTCTCCCCGTCCCCTTGAAGGCTTCAACAAGGCCATTCATTTTCCAGCGTCGACAAGCTCTTTCGAGGCCCATTGGACCCCTGAATTAGCGGCGATACAGAGTCCGGCCGACCGTCCACCAGCGCGCATGGTCCCCAGCCATCGTTGCCATTCTCCCCTCTAGCTCGGCGCGTGCTCATTCTCTCTCCATCTCATCCCTTCACTTTGTCTTCTGGGGCTCCTTCTCTTCCTCTTTGCTCACTCGTTCGCCTGCCCATACTATCCGCTATTCTATCCCATCCCACATCCTATCCTATCCTATCCTATTCCGCCTATCCATGGGTCAATTCCATTTCCGGCGATAAGACATTATTGCTGGCCCCTGGGTCAACACGTCACACGCCCTTTGTCTCGACCTCACCCCCCACACCACTCACACACCAACTCGACTTGGCTGGTCTCTTGCCGCGCTCTCCCCCAAGTCCAAGGCCTCATACGAATTAACCTCTGGGTTCGTATCGAGACGGTCGTCGGTATATCTTCCAAATATGGAACCTGCCCTGGCCGCCGCCCCGGCGCCTGCTGCAGTGCCGATGCCTTCTTTGCCCACTTCCAACTCTGATACTCGTCCTGATACTACTGCACCTCCTGTCGACGTTCCATCTGCCTCGGCTTCTACTGACCCTGACGACATATCTCGCCGGTCCTCTTCAACGTCAGACCACCCACTTCGCAGCCTGCCCGAAGCCTCTCCCAGGAACGCGGCCGCGCATTCTCGCTCTCAGACGGTTGACTACAGCTCTTCCGCCTCCGGCTCTGCTGCTCCCGCGTCCGCTTCCGTCACCTCTCCGACCGGGCCGCCCATCAAGCGCAAACCTCTCTCGTCGTCGGCTTCCGCTCTGGCTCTCCGATTCTCCTCCTCCGGATCGCCAATCCCCTCGCCTCTGCAGCTTCCAAAGCCAGAATCGAGGTTCGCCAGGCCCGATTCCGTCGACAGTCCTACGCTGTACGAATTCTCTCCCGCAGCCCGTGCCTCGCCGCCGGCTGGCCAGTGAGTCCCGTCCGTTCTTTGTCTCACATAACCGAATCCCACCCCCCCATGGAACCCGTTGCTGACTGGAATCTTTTCGTTGTAGACCCTCCGACAAAAGTCTGGCGACCCTAAGCGCGACTCCCGCTGGGTCGCAGACCATTCCAGGCCACAGCCCTACCGCCTCGCACTCCGACTTCTCTGACGTTCTGGATGGATATGATGATCTGATCTCAGACTTCAAGTCAGATTCTGCAGACGTTACCCCCGAGACCGTGCTCTACGGGAGCGACACCGACGACGACACCAGTGACGAAGAGGCTGAGATCGCAGAGGTTGCAACCGTCGCAAAAGTCACAAAGGTCACTTCGAGTGACAAAGAAACTGTCGTTGGTCCTAGCGCTGTCAGAGCAGTCGATCACGTTGAAACAGACGTCAACGTCAAAGAAACTGGCTCAATCGCTTCCGAAACTCCTAACTCCAAATCCGCCCCTGCGCCCATGTATGCCCCAAGGCCGACACCTCCTCATCTGAAACTTGACAAGGTCGCAATCGACGTCGCCAATTACGATACACCACCTGACGGCGCGCAAACACCACCTTCTGTTCAGACCACGCCGTCGCCTCAGTTGAACAAACCCTTGCCAAGATCACCCGGCCAAACCTCGCCGTTCGCTGCCCTCTTTAGCTGGGCAGCGCCTTCACCCTCCGCCACGGAGTTCTCATCTATATCGTCACCCATTTCGCCTGGGAGGAACGGCGGAGCAAATGATACCCCCTATTCAACGGTTAGTATATATCATATCTTAAGACACTATAGCCAGGGGTGGCTTAGTGGTCGCAATATATGTGGTAAACATACTCACAAGTTTCACAGTCTTCAACTTCTGCGCAAATCGACGAAATGGAAGAAGAACTCAAAGCCATCAGCGTCGAGCTAGCAAGCTCTATCCGGCGCGAGATGGACCTCGAAGATTTGGTAGACCGACTTCAAGACCAAATCAACAACTCTCAAACACCCGGCAAGAGGACAAGCGACTACTACTCCGACTCGGGCTACAGTTCAGCCAAGACGAGCGACGGCGAACTGGGCCGGGACGAGCTGGACAAGGTCCACAGAAGAGCCGAACAAGAAAAAGCCTCGATACGTTTAGAACTTACCAACAAACTACAAGATGAGCGAGGACGGCGAAAAGCGCTCGATCAACAGATCAAGGAGCTTGCCGAGAGAGCATCGCAAGTTGATCTGGCTCAAATGAATAACATGGATGCAAGTGGGCGACTCAAGGACCTCGAGACGACTTGCGGCGATCTTAGAAGGCGATTGTCCGAGGAGCGCACAGTTAAGAACAACTTTGAGGACCTCATCAACGCCATCCGAGGGGAGCTCCATGAAGCTTGCAGCGAGCGCGATAATCTCCGCGATGAGATTGTTCCCCAGTTGAGGGCGCGCGTTGAAGGCCTCGAGGCAGAGGCTGCCGAGTACTCAAATCTTACATATGAGTCATCTAAGATGCAACAGGAGCTTCAGATGCTGAAGCGGGAGAACGACACATTGCGACATGGCTCGAAATCCGGTGCTTCGACACCTCCCCTCAACCGCATGTCCCGCGCCATGTCTGGCGGCCTTGCGCGATCAAACTCGGTCGCGACTAGTTCATTCCGAGGACAGAGGCCATCGGGTCTATCGAGGTCCAATAGCGTTAAGAATGTGCAGGTGGAATCTCG
The DNA here is from genome assembly GCA_003947045.1 of Fusarium ambrosium. Taxonomy (NCBI): domain Eukaryota; kingdom Fungi; phylum Ascomycota; class Sordariomycetes; order Hypocreales; family Nectriaceae; genus Fusarium; species Fusarium ambrosium. Next base: position 125,378 of record NIZV01000066.1, read on the forward strand.
AGAAGCCCTTGCCGAGCGACTAAAGGATGTCGAGGCTCAGCGAGATGCCCTCCACAGTGCCCTCAAGAGTCTCCTTGAGCGACAGGAGTTTCAAAACCGAGAGAACGAGAAGAAGATCCGCATCTTGCAGCACGAGCGGGAGAGACTCATGTCTACGTCACCGCGCAAGGCTGGTTTCGAGAGGGAAATCTCCAATCTGCGCACCGAGATTAACGTTCTACGACGCCGCGCTGAGGATGCCCTTGAGCAGAAGTATCAAGTGGAGAATGGCCTAGGTGGATTGAAGATGGATCTCGACAGAGCAGAGGAGGAAATTGCTCTCCTCCGGGACCTTCTCAAGGAGAAGGACATCCTCATTCCGGAATCATTCGCCCGTGCGAGTGGTTCCAGCACTTCCAGCGGCTCATTTGCCAGCCCCAACGGACCTGTCACTTCAGAGTCCCTGGAGAAGGCCTACAAAGAACTGCAGGCTGCTTATGCTGACTCCTTGGAGCGGATTAAGCAGCTCGAGCATGATACTGCGAATGACGACAAGACCCAGATCGCCATGGAGCGACTGGAGCGCACCCTCTCTATCGCCGTCTCTGAGCGTGATGCTGCTCAGCACGAGATTGACGCCCTCAAGAACCAGTATGATGAGCTCAGCGCCAGCGAGAGCAAGGCTATGGAGGGCGAGCGAGCCCTTGCCGATGATCTTAACGAATCCGCTCGTCGGGTGGAGGAGCTTGCTTCCCAGGTTCGGCATCAACTCTCGTCCAACGCTCAACTCCGGGAGCGTCTCGCCAACGCCGTCACTCGAGGCGAGAATGATCGCAAGTCCAACTCGGACCGCATCGCCGACCTGCAGGTGCGCCTCAGGACCATGGAAGAACAACTTGTTGCTGCGCAGACAGCATCAGAGGATCGGGTCAACCGTCACGAGGATGAGATCACGGCGATCCGTGAGGCTCACAACGCTCACCTTCAGCGCATGAGCAGCCCTACCCGCGGAGGCCTTCGCTCTCCTAGTTTCCAATCGGGCCGCAAGCCTTCGCTCCTGAGCCCCCTCAGCGCGCGCTTCCCTGGCCCTGTCTCTCCACGACTCACGGAGAAGTCCTTTGAGGATGCTGCTCAGATGGACGTGCTTCGGGAGCGCGTGACGGAGTTGGAGAAGGCCCTCGAGGATGCCGAGCATGAGATGCAAGAGGTTGTTGCCAGGATGAGCGCCGCTCAGATCGAGGTCCTGAACCTCCAAGACGAGCGAGAGGCCGCGGTCCGCGAGACGCGGCGACTACAGAAGATCGTCGAGCAGGAGCAGATGAAGTCTTTTGAGGAAAGATTTAAGACGCTGAGTGGCTGAAAGAGGAGGAAGTTGAAGAATGAGACACGCCCCTGCTAATGGGAACTGAACGGGGAGCACATATCAGGTGTCTTGACACGGATGCTGCATTTAGCGAAACGGAGTTTCTTGATTTCACGACTTGCCAATATTCGGCAACGATTCATAGCGGCCTGGCAAAATAGGCCCCGGGTACACATTTCCACGGTGACCTTGGAAAAGTCACCTGATGGACCGAGTTGGGTATAATGCCTCATTCTTTGGTATACGCACGCACACATGTTGGTGCCCGCGATTGGGAAAAAAGAAGGCACTCTGGAGTTTTGACGGTGAAGGGCTTGCTCAAGCCTGGATATACATTACGTGGGTTATACATTACGCAGGTCATACATTGGCCGCGGCCCTTTTTGGTATATAATGTCTTGTATTACAGTTTGGCTATTCGGAGGGGAGTGTTGGAGTGTGGTCGATGGTTTGTATAATATATATAGCCTCTATCAAGTGAATTGATACATCACGATACTTCATCGTTCATATCTTTGTGTGAAATGTGTATTGAGTCAGGAAATCTCTCTCACACACTCCATCCTGGGGGAGATGTCTTTGTTCTAACCAAACTGTGCTGCGAGTCTTGCATAACTTGGAATCCGTGGGCTCTTAACTCTCTTCCTGAGATGTCACTGCACCGGTTCGGCCTGAGAATTGGTCATATCTATCAGATTAACGACTTGTCAAGATCTCGTTCCTGGGTAGGTATGGTAGCAGCATGTAACACGGACACTATCACCATTATACCCAGATATTGGTTCACTTTACTCATCCTACCAACACAGAACTCAGATCAGATTGCACACATTGGTTTCTCTTATAAATTATACTTTCTTCTTGGTTATCTTTTCACATGTCTTAGCAATCTCACGTATAGACAAGTCAAAGCAACTCTGTCTCGCATCCTTTCACCCGTTCCTATACGATTTCCTCTTTTGGGCAAAATTTACCGATCCTTCTGATATGACTACCCCGGAATTACCAGGGAATTCTCTAGATAGCACTAGGAACATGCAAGTGGAAGTTCCGGGGGAGGCGAGGTTACGGCGGAGGGATGCAAGCGTAGAGCTAACATGACCCCGATCATCACAGGGGAGGGAACTATGAGAGTGAGATTCCTCATTCGGTGTGTAATAGTTTATTACCTTCTTTATCAAGAAGGATTGCATTATCGAGCGTACGATGGAAAAAAGAAAGTGAGGCTCCCGTTACTTCGCTCTCCATGCTCGACACACCCGTGCAGTAGTCAGGGGTAAAGCGCCACCTTTTTTTCCTGACGTCGTTGATAATCGGTCTGGGGGATGCAACTCGACATGTGCGTACCTGAGAGAAATGGTCTGATGTGTCATAGCTATCGATTTGTCGAGTTTTGTGAGAGTGATAACAATTCAAGGCGGGATCAGGGGGGCAGTGCATTGTGTTTCTCTGATCGTCATCACAGAGCATTGCCAGCTACAGCTCATGATCTTCATGAAGGATCAAATTGCACTTCTTGGCATTTACTCGAGCAACTACTCGTATGAATATGTTTAAGATCAATATTGGAGAGTCGTGAGGACGTCACCGCCGCCCCGTACGATGCGGACTGCTGCTGTGTTTGTATCTACTGCTGACACTCAAGCCCGACTGGCTTATCACTCCGCTATCTTGAAACCTTGACCGCAAGCCTGACTGGTAGGAATCTTGATCCACGGTGCGTAATCTTTCCCCCCTGAGCAATCTTTCTCTAAAGTTAGAGTTGTGATCAACTCCGCGGATGGAACGGAGAACATGTCAAATGTGATAGAGTCTGGAGAAAAGCAAGACCTTAAACTCAATCACAAGACAATAAACCATTGTGACTGATTCATGTGAATGAATGCCGGATTCAAACAAAGGACTTTGTGACCTCGTCCGTTCCCCTTCGACGCGCGCTTGAGGCTGGGCGTACATGTCTTGATAGCCCCCACCTAGGCCGGCGGCCAATGGACGTGGGGTAGCTTATCAGCAGCTGAGACCCCGGACGTCATTTGAGGCTTGGAGGTTTTGTACATAGGTACCTACGTTTTTCCTTTCTTTTTTTTTCTTTGACAGGGAGGAGAGAAGAGGTAGCCAGGAGCTGGGGAAGAAGGTGTGCTCGATGAGGCCATTGTTTGCGGGTTTGTTAAGATTGAGTGTTGCTACATTCGATGTTGGTGTTGCAGGTAATGGAGGGTTCAACCGTGCAGTCGGGATGATGAATAGCTTCCTCGAGATAAGGCTAAGCAAACGTTTCCGTCATCCATTCCGCGTCTTCCGGTGCTGCCGTGCCGTCCTCTGACGGAGTCTCAAAGACATTACGGTAAGCTCGTGTTTACCATGAGCTGGCAGTAAGAGGAACAAGCAAGTTCCATGAAACGGCAGATCTGAGAGAACCTGGTCAGTGACGCAGAGAGGAAGGAACCAACAACAGCTGGGAGATTTTTAAACAATCCGGCGCATTTCGGCTCCTGGCGTGAAAGGGTAGGGCATGGAGGAAAGGGAATCCAGGGGCAAGATTTCAGTTCAGGGATCTGGGGTTCAGGTAAGGGTTCTTATCAGTCCCAAAGATCTGGGGTGTTTTTTTTGTGAGCCTGTCTATCTCCGGGTTAGTAGCCGTTTGTCTTTCTTTTACCTGAAGTGTGATGTAGCAGTAATTGAGGATTGATGGGAGGAAAGATGTTCTGGTGTCAGATAGGGCAGAGATTTGCGCCGAGACACAGCATGAATGGACGGTGAGGCGAACACAGCACAGTATTCTTTTGAAGCCTTGTTGTTTGATCTGTCATGGTGATGATTCAGCGGGTTGGTGTTTGACAATATGGATAGGTAGTCCTCTTCGGGTGTCGGCAATTGAAATCGATCGATGGAGATTGAAGCTTTTAGGATGAAAGAGTTTTTGTTGATCAAAGCGCGCGCAATGACATTTTCTCATACCTTGGATGACATTGAACTGCAAGTGCCTGAGGACGATGATGAGGCCCGGTAACGCAAATCGATAAGCGTCCGCCTACGCCGGGGGGCTAGTCCGGGGGAGGCAGGTTGCAGGGTGGGGGGAAGAAGAAATAAGAGGAGCAGATGAAAACGTTTCCTGATATGGTAGGTGTACGACTTAATTTGTCCCCCCGTACCCATCGCGCTGGGTCCAGTGCGTCGCCGGAAAACGCCACGGCCGTATCCTGATAACTCTGTTTCCAGTTTCTGGGCCGTCGCCCGACCACACTCTTCTCTCCTTCAACCACTCTATCCGTTTTCCTTATCGCTCCCTCCCCCAGCCAGCCAGCCAGCCCAGACATGCCCGCAGCTCATCAAGCTGGTCCTCCCCCCTCGGGGAGCCCTACTTATCAAGCCGCATCCCCATCCCCAGACCAAGGAGTGTTTGACTTGTCGTCCTCGAGGTTGCGCCCCAGCTACCCCTGTCATGAGAGAACTGCCCGTCGCAGTCTCTTCCAACAGTCCCGCCACCTTCTGCCACACGCGACACCGATACCGACGACGCTCTTGACCTTTGCGGTCCTGCACTCATCCATGGCCACATCAACCGTCGCTGCCATGGGCGGCGACGGCGACGCAAGAGGAGCGACCCAACTCAAGTACAACGGCACCGGCGCGACTGGCGCCAATCCCCTCGAGATGGACGTCAACATTTGGTATGAGGTGAGTTCTCTCTCTTCCCTTCCTCCCACTAAGCCCCAAGCCCCCCCCCGAGGGGTCCCTCTGCGCACAGCCTTTGGGCGCCCGCTCTATGGACCAGTGGGTCACAGGGGGGTCCCGCAGCCAACGCCCGCAAGCTGACACTCTGCGCCCGCAGCCTGGAGATATCGCTTGGATGCTCGCGTCCACTGCTCTCGTCTTGTTGATGATTCCTGGTGTCGGGTGAGTCTTTTAAAATTTCTCCTCTGGGTCCCCTTTTGTCGGTCTGGTCTCGGCGAACAATAGATCTAGATTGGATTGGCTGGTGGGCTAACATGCGTCATGCAGCTTCTTCTACTCGGGTCTCGCCCGTCGCAAATCCGCTCTCTCACTGGTATGGCTCTCAGTAATGAGCGCATCGGTAACATGCTTCCAATGGTTCTTCTGGGGTTTCTCTCTCACCTTTTCTCACACGTCCGGTGCCTTCATCGGTGACCTGGCCAACTTTGGTTTCAACGATGTTCTGGCTCGGCCCTCGGTGGGCTCCGCTCACCTCCCGGACATGCTCTTCGCCGTCTACCAGGGCATGTTCTCCGCCTTGACAGTCGCCCTTGCTACCGGTGCCGTCGCCGAGCGTGGCCGTATGCTCCCATGCGTCATCTTCATCTTCATCTGGGCTACTGTTGTTTACGATCCCATCGCCTGTTGGACTTGGAACCCCAATGGATGGTCTAACAAGATGGGTGTACTGGACTTTGCTGGTGGTACCCCAGTCCATATCGCCTCGGGCAGCGCTGCCCTGGCCTACTCCATGATGCTTGGAAAGCGCCGAGGCCACGGGACACACGAGCTCAACTACCGTCCTCACAATGCGACCCACATCGTGACGGGCACCGTCTTCCTCTGGGTTGGCTGGTTCGGCTTCAACGCTGGCTCCGCCCTCGCTGCCAACCTGCGCGGCGTCATGGCCGCCTTGGTCACTAACCTGGCTGCTTGCGTGGGGGGCATCACTTGGTGTCTGCTGGATTACCGCCTGGAGAGGAAGTTTTCGACGGTTGGCTTTTGTTCTGGCGTAGTCGCAGGGTTGGTCTGCATTACCCCTGGCTCCGGTATGTTCCACCACAAACTCAAACATACTCGAAGGAAACCAGCTAACATTTCCTAGGCTACGTTCCTCCTTGGGCTGCTGTCATCTTTGGTGTCCTCGGTGCTTCCGGCTCCAACTATGCCACCAAGGTCAAGTTCCTCCTCGGTATCGACGATGCTCTTGATATCTTTGCCGTCCACGGCGTCGGCGGCTTGATCGGAAACATCTGCACCGCCTTCTTCGCCAGTCCCTCTATCGCGGCCCTCGATGGCCACTCTCGAATCAACGGAGGCTGGATCCACCACCACTGGGCACAGATGGGATACCAGCTCGCCGACTCCTTCTGCGGAGGCCTATACTCGTTCAGCGTCACCTGCCTCATCCTGTTCATCATGAACCTGATCCCCGGTCTCCGAATACGCGCCTCCGAAGAAGCTGAGATTCTGGGTATCGACGACGCCGAGATTGGCGAGTTTGCCTACGACTACGTCGAGCTTACTAGGGAGGTGGTCAACGACGTCGAAGGCGAAGCCGGCAGCCGATACTCCGCGGATCCCACAGCGTTCCACCCCTACGAGAAGCATAGCATCCCTATGATAGACGCCCGCATGTTTGGCGGTCAGCCTCCACCCGCTCCCATGGGGTTCCCCCAGTGAGCTCTCTCTCGTTACCCTTCCGAGGCTTCTCCATCAAGGGGAATACCATGTATTGAACGCATCAATCGGCGTCATGTTTTATTTGTTCGGATATAGATACCCGGTGTTTTGGTTTACGCTTTTTGGGATGGAATCTTTGTATATTAGGACGACAAGATAATGCTACCATACTATGCAGGTTCAGGATATAGAAACCGGCAATTGGAATATCAAACTTACATACTCCAACTATACATGCTCACTAAGCTCTGCCATTTGTCTTGATTCTTTCTGTCACTTCATTTGTGAGTCTACCCTGGCCTCGTTAGAGTTTTGCCCGTCGGGTCTGACAAGTCTCCAGGTACCTAGGTGAAGCTTCGTGATCGTAAAGACCAGTCTACACCAGGAGTCTACCAACCCACCGCCTTTGTAGCCCTCTACCTCGTTTTCAACACCCACTGGAAACGAACAAACAAAGTCCGGTTCCAGAGGAGTACGTGACACGAGGCAGGCGGGTTACCTCAGCACTCGCTATTGGCAATATGCTACTTAACTGCCTACTTTAGGTAAATCTTAGGCTTCTCTCATCCTAAGGAATCTGCATATCTTGAGGGCTTCTCTCGCCTAATCTCATACAACGCACACATCTTCTCCAAAATCTGCTTCTGACTGCGAGAAACTTCACCTTTTCACAAAATCACCCGCCTTTCACTCGACGATGAGGCAGCCGCCGTCCACTCCCGCAGCGGCCATGGAGTCCGAACCGACTGATGAAGATTACTCAGATGATAACTGGTCACATGAGAGCGATTCAACAGAGAAGGACTCGGAACGCAACGACCTCGAGGACGAAGGGCTTGAAGAATTATGCCAAACGACCACGACTCCGGAGTTCCTTCAATGGAGGGAACAGGTCCAAGAGAAGCTATCCCTCCTCGAAAAGAGCATGGACCCTTTGGCAGCAAGGGCCCAATACAACTTCAAGAACAGTCCCATCTATAGCGCCCCGGACGAGATTCTTCTCATGGCTATGCGATATCTCAACGACGAAGACGAGGCCGCTTTCTTCTCTCTCCGCCAAGTCTCGAGACGTTAGAGACGTCTTGTTGACGCTAAAACGTTCCGAGAGAACCCTTTTTCAAGATACGACAGATGCTTTGAATGCAAGCTGTGCAAGAGAGAATTTGGTGAATCCGGCGAATTCGGTGAAGTTTACGGACGGTACAAGCACTGCTTCGAGGCGAAAGCTTGGAGAACACGCGGTGACCCTGTGCAGCTGGACGAAGCCGCGTCGCGACTCCGAAGGGACCTGCTCTGCGTGAGTTGCCAACGGGGATACAGCAACAGAAAGAGCCACGGTCTTTCGGTCACCTGCAAGTTCGATACACACAAACGGGACGAGGAATGGCTGCACTGCTCCGGCTGTAAAGTCGACCACCTTTCTACCGTCTTCACCGGCGAGGAGACAATGAAACCCTGGAATGAACGCCTATGCATTGGGAGGCAAGGTTACGTGCGTCTCTGTGAGCATGAAGTTATCACATGGGCGGATATCGAAGCATACATCGCTCAAGCCCGGAGAGAGCCCAGCACCCGCTCACGCGGGTTGGCTAAGGTCAGGGTTTGTAAAATCCCGGACTCGGACCATAAGCAGAGACTCGGCTACAACATAAGTGGACGTCATGAAGCTACACTATTTTATCCGTATACGCCAGAATACCGTCGGCTCGGCGTTTCCCTGCAGCTTAAATGGCGGGTGGACCTCAAGCATGCTACTGCGCCAGAGATGGGGGTGACCAGACCTCCCACTGCCGAAGAGATGCAGGCCATGGCACAAGTTCTCCGTCTTGAAGGCGCCGGATCTATCCTTCCAGCAGAGGGGCCATCCCATCTTCCGGAAATGGACTGCTTTTCTGCTCCTTGGGACTGCCGCCGCCTTGGGAGTCTCGTTCAAAAAGGGGCAGAACAGGCTACCTTAAAGCCGAATACCAGGCTCCCTCTAGAAGAAATTTGGTTATCAGAGCATAAGGGGATGGATGGCACATGCACCAGCCCACACACAGCTTCGATTCCATCATCGCGAGCAGGGCTATGGTTGACGATCACAACCTGGAGAGGGCAGCTGTTTCGAGAATCCGGCCTAACCTTTACGTATAGTAAGGACTTCACTGTTGACGATAGGAATACCAATGTCTCCGGCGCTGACGGGGTCACACTAACACCCAACCATAAATGGTATCACGCGATGGACCGGAATTCTTACCTATGGCAAGGAGGCTGTGGTGCACTGGAGTCGTGTGAGAATAGCTCTTGCCGAAACCACTACAACTTGGCGCCAAACTCCCACCACTTCAAACCAGATATTTCAAGGAACTGCGAGTGCGAGCTGGAGGGTACAGATGGTGAGGATCAAGCAGAGGGGCATGACACTGAGTGAACAAGGATGGAGGGGAGATAACATGTGTCAGGGGGATATTCACTCCGTCATGATTGTGCATAGACTGGTACCCCGATTGATAGTTCTAATTGACTCCTCAGCTATCAAAGGGACATGGCCCAGTGTGATTGATATGTGGTTGAGGTTAGAATACCTTGTGCTCGTTGCAGCCTGGGACAGTAGTGATTGGTGGCTTTAGCGCTAAGCAGCCAATCATGAGTGCCCTTCAGGCATCGATTCGGAAGGTCATGGTTCAACGTGAATCATTACCTGACAATCAACCAGCATCGACGGCCTCGTCTCCATCTGCGCGCTTCAACTCACGCTCACATGACCGTGGCTCTCAAGTGCAGGCATCAGCGGAGGCCGTTACCGACATGAAGGCACTTAAGCGCTCAACGCCGCGACTCGCAACCCAACACCAACATTCTTTGTCTCCAGGTCAACACGGTATAGATTCACGGCATGGCTTCACTACAGGAGAAAATAGCATTTTTCGACCAACTAAAACCGCTCTACAGCGATGACGAGTTTGATTCGAATGAGCAGGCCGAGAGGAAGCGCTGTCGCAAGTTCTTTAGCACCAGGCCTGTCTCCAATTCCTCAAGTCGCGAGGAACCTATCGTGCTAGACCTGACAGGCGATGAGTCTCAAAAGACGAGGGTCACCCCGAGAAGAATCTCTTCAGCTCCAACTATGGAGCCTACCGGGAGCTCCAAGGTCATCAAAGGCACACCGATGACAGCGACGGGCCAAAAGAGCAGGCTTGATACTCTGTTGAACCAACACAGCGCCGGGGCTATCCTAGTCGACGATACGCCTATCCCCGAATCCACGCGACAAGTCCAGAAGAGCCTCCTTAGAGGTAGCTCCACGCCACTCTTCCCATCTAGGCGGCATTTAGGCCAGGCGAAAGACGACTCTCCGTCGGCAAGCATCTCAATGAGGAAGCGAAAGCGAGAGCCATTGCTCAAACTCCGCCCCGAGAGAGAGCAAATCTTCAAGGACCTCACGTTCTTCTACGTCCCCGATGATGACGTTGCACCGGCTCGCCGGCTGCGCATAACAAAGGCCCGCGAGTTTGGTGCGACGTGGGTGAGGGCGCCGCGCATCGCAACACATATCATCGTCGATAAGCACATTCAGTTCAAGGAACTAGAGGGGATCCTGAAGGGCATCAACAAGAACCTACCGCCCAAGGTGGTCAATGAGGACTATCCGATCGACTGCATCCAGTTCAAAGCGCTTCTTCAGCATAATCAGAAGAAATACCAGCTCGTGGGTCAGCCAGTAGTCCAGGAAGAGGACAAGGTCTCGACTACGCCTTCGAGCTCCGAAGAGTCCATTCGGTCACTACAGATCAAGCCAGCACAAAAGAACCCGAAGAGATGGGACTATATCCCTCCTGGAGGCACGCCGAACATGAGTGGAGAGTCATCACGCCCAAGTCAAGTCTCTGAAACGCCTATTCCAACGGACTCGCAGCCAGTCATCCTCGACCTCGAAGCTATGGTATCTTCTCCAAAACAGGCCTCGGCTGATGATCTAGAGTTTTCTGGGAAGGCGGTTCAAGATGATTCGACGGGTGCTCAGGGGGGCGGAAAGAGTCGAAATAATGATACAGAACAACCACAAAAGATGATTGACCACAATGATGAGTTGTCCGAATACATCAAGCTGATGATGGAGTATAAGGACCTCCCGTTAGATGCTGATGAAGACGATAACCATACTGTGATAGAGATGGGAGACGTTGGATCAGACGAGCATCACCATTCAGGCTCAGAAGACGAGAAAGCTCCTCAAAGACGCAAGTCCCGGAGAAAGACACGATCCAGCCGCAAAGAACTCACGTTTCAGGATCGATTCGCCTGCAACTCAGCTGGGGCAAAAGATGCGAAAGCGGGGAATCCAAATGCCCGCACTATCGAGGTGCTCCAATCCATGGCTGACTACTACGATCGGATCAACGATCATTGGCGCACGACTGCCTACCGCAAGGTCATCAGCACTCTGAAGCGTCAAGAGACCAAGGTGACGACGGCAGAAGAAGCGCAGCGACTCCCCAGCGTCGGGACACGTCTAGCACAGAAGATTGAGGAGATTGTCACGACAGACCGGCTGCGACGGCTTGAATACGCCCAGAAGGAACCGATGGATGAGGCATTACAGTTGTTTCTTGGAATCTATGGTGTTGGCACCAGCCAGGCTCAACAATGGCTTGCCCAAGGATTCCGAACTCTTGACGACCTCAAGGCAAAGGCAAAGCTCTCACCCAATCAATTACTTGGCATCGAACACTACGACGACCTCAACACCAGGATCCCGCGACGTGAAGTTGAAGCTCTGGGTACAGTGGTGCGAAAAGGCGCGCAACAAGTTGATCCAAACGTTGAACTCATCATCGGTGGGAGCTACAGGCGAGGAGCAGAAACGTCAGGCGACATCGACTTTATCATTACGAAGCCAAACACAGAGTCATCGTCAGAGTTAAGGCCGTTTCTTGATGACCTTGTTCATCGTCTTGAGGCCGAGGGTTTTCTCGTCGCGAGACTGGCTTCGTCGAGATCAACCAACGATGGCAGCAAGTGGCATGGCTGCTGCGTGTTGCCCAAGATCAACGGTTTTAACGATGAAAACTACCGACCTATCTGGCGACGCATTGATTTCCTGCTGGTGCCCGAGACAGAGATAGGGGCAGCTCTGTTGTACTTTACAGGCAACGACATATTCAACCGAAGCATTCGACTCCTGGCGTCCAAAAAGGGAATGCGGCTGAACCAGCGTGGCCTGTACAAGGACGTGATGCGTGGGCTGCAACGAGTAAAGGTCACAGAGGGAGAACTTGTCGAAGGACGAGATGAGAGGAGGATATTTGAGATTCTGGGGGTCAAATGGCGGGAACCTCACGAACGGTGGTGCTGAGGGTCTCAAAGAGGGTCCCTCGGGCCATTTCTGGTCTACCGAGGTCAAAATTTACGGTATTTGGACTAGCATAGCGTGGAGTTTGGGGAATTGGAGATGATGAGCATGGGTTGGATTCGAGAGGGTCTCGAGGCATTTGTATCTTTTGAGATTGTCTCGTCTTGATGGAGACCTTGGATACGGGATATATACGTACCTGCCTTGGGTCTCAAAATGCCTGTCCACTTGCACATGTGAATCTACCTGTGCATGATTCAAGGTGGCATTTCCCCAGATCTTGGCCATGGAAGCTTCCTTCGAGCCGTGATGGATCACATGTGAAAGTCCCTTTCTCCATGAAATCGAGCTAAAGAATGCTCCAAATCTTCGCAGAAGACCTTCAGTGGACAGATCCCCTAGACCGCCCTGCGTCATAGTGTACCCTGTCCCCTAAAACCCGTCCGTCCAGCGGCGGGGGGGCCTTCCAGATGGGGGACGGGCTGCCGGGCCAAGCTACCGTCTCCGCAGCACAAGCCGAGCGCAACCCCAAACATCCGAGGCTCGCGAGACCAGGTGACGTGCGTCAGTCATGGGAGGCTCAACTCTATTGATAAAAATGTCTTGACACCTAACGAAGGACACAACCTCCGATTACTACATCCTAACCCCTGGCACGTGGAAATTCTCACGAGAGGAATCGAACGACGAACAACATCCGATGTGCTAAGAGAGGCCTTCTCTTCCCCTGCCGACCCTTTTTTCCCTTGCACCACCACCACCCGCCGCTGCTAGCTCGAGACCCTGCGACGCACCAGGTTTCCCTCCTGTCGGTGGATAAGGACCAGGTGTGCTTTCTGCCGAGGCTCGAGAGCTTGGGGGTACACGATGGCGTCGTCAGCGATGATTGAAGTAGTCAAGGTACTTCCCCATATCGATTCGTTGCGACAAGGAGGGTGCTGACGGAGCTTTCGGGCAGAACGCGCTGGAGGAGATTGTCAAGGACCCGCGATACCATGATCTCTTGTCGCTGATCAAGACGGCGCGCAATGGCGCAGTCTACGGAACCAAGGTGCGGTTTCCGCACGCGCTGGTGTAAGCATTTCTATATTTGACGGTTTGCGACGTCGCTAACTTTGTTGTTCGCAGGATGATCTTCCTCTTCCGCTCCGGAACGTACGTTGAACCGCCTCACGAGATCAACACTCACGAACGAGCTAACATACATTGCGCAACAGATTCCGACACAAGGCTGGATTGGTATTACGAGCGACGAGACACCATGCGAGCAACCTAGCGCGATTCGCCGTCATCTACAAGCTGACCATGTTGGCGCTCAAATACTTTGGCTCTGAGCCTGGCAAGGAGGGTACGTCATAGCTGCCGGAACCATGGACCACCAGAGGGATTCTCAAGTTCTAACAATGAGGATGTTATAGGTACATACGACTCGTTCGTCGGCGGCCTCGTCGGAGGCTACTTTGTCTTTGGCGGGCGCTCCAAGCGCACAGGCAAGATCTCGTCTGTCAACCAGCAGATCGTCATCTACGTCTTTGCGCGTGTCATGCTAGCCCTCGCACGCATCGCCGTCAAGCCGGGCCACGGGTTCCCCCTCGTGTCCTCGGAGCCTCTGCACTCGACCATCAGCCACTACGCCTGGCCGGCCTTCGCGTCCCTGTCGTGGGCCATGGTGATGCTTGTGTTCCGATACCACCCCGAGGACCTGCAGTCGAGTCTGCGGTCCAGCATGACGTACATTTACAAGGACTGTAACGATTTTGATTCGCTCCGGACCTTGCTTTGGCATAACAAATAGAACGGGTGTTGGTTGTTGGGGGTGGTGTTTTTTGTTCTTGGGTTGGTTAGGTTGGCGTTTTTGGCGTGGGAGGCAGTTGTCAAGGTAGGTATGTCTACCTGGGTATTTGCATAACATTGGAAGATTAACCCTACCTCGAGGTTTCAATGGTCAGCTGGGCCTTGTCTTTATAGGTGGCATTGTAGATTTTGGAATATGATAACCGAGTAGACTTGCAGTTGGCGCGGTGGTCTAGGAGCAGTATTGTTTCCGTATGCCTGTGAGCGTCTCGAATAACCACCACTGTATAACCCCGGATTCTTTTGTTGTGAAAGTTACAACATGTGTTATCCACTGTAGATACTGGCCATTGAACAATGGAAGAAGATATTTCTTCGCATGCCGTTGAGGGTGTCCACGCGGGTTCTTATATTGAGCTTTTATAGGCACTGTTGCTGCTATCACCAACGCCACTTCTCGATGAAGAAAGATATCTGCCTAACAAACCTCTCATGAAAACACTCTTCCGGCGGATATTAAAATCCATCAAGACCCTGATTTAAGCGTGGAGTCTCAGGCAGGCTTCCGAGGTCAGTTTGCCATCCACACCAGTCAAGAAATAAACGAGACACCGGGACAGCAGGTAAGTATTAGCTAACTCATCTCAAACTCAATAAATAACACTTCATAAAATATAATAAGATATTAATAGAGTCAATAAGTACTATTAATACTTTAGAGCCATTTTATATGTTTTTCTTTATTCTACTGGCCATCTTTAGACAACAATAACTCAACATGCTTGTACTTGTGTGTCGTTTTTTCCTTGACCCGGGTGCCGTGGTCAATATCTGGCGCTAATCAAGCAACCTACCTACCGAGCTACCCCGCTAAAGCTGCCCCCCTGCTTGCCCCTCCACACTGACGCCTGCAGTGAGCCTCAACTTCCAGGCTGGGTCCCGTCCCGTCCAGGCAACTCCACCTCCACTCACGCTCTCACCAACTTCCTATCGCTTCCATCCTCTCCTCATCAACCTCCCCCGACGACCGACCGACAACCATGGCGCCAAACCCCAAAGTCGCCGAGGCCATCTCGCGAGCCGAGTCCGCTGCTGGGGAAAAGGGCCCCCTCTACGAGCAGCTCCTCACCGAAATCAAGACCCTCTCCTCACCGGCCACCGCTACCGATGACCTCAATGCCGTCGTCGATTCCATCTTTAACCAGGCCCTCGGCGTCGTGGCTACGAGGTCCGCCCTCTCTGCCTTTGTCACCACCCTCCGCGAGCTCAAGAACGAGGATATGTGGATCGAGGTCGGAACCCGGACTCTAAACACCATCTCCGCCCAACCCTCGTCATCCTCATTCATCGACGCCGGCGCCACACTCCGCGAGCTCGTCGCTACCGCTCACGAGAACAATGAAGACTTTCTCGACGCCGCAAAGACCCTGTCCGAGATCCCCCTCGAGAGCTCGCAGCGCAAGGTCACGGACGAGGAAAAGGCCCGTACGTGGGTCCGCATCGTGCGTAACTACCTCGAGGTAGACGACTCGACGGTTGCCGAGATGTACATCAACAAGCTCAAGAACATCATGCATCTTGTCACAGACCAGGACTTGAACTTGCACTTCAAGCTGTCCCAAGCCCGCATTCAGGATGCCAAGCGAGACTTCCTGTCTGCTTCGCAGCGATACCACGAGATCAGCTTCTCCCCCGCCATCGCCGAGGAGGAACGCCTGCATACTCTTAGCATGGCCGTCAAGTGCGCGGTTCTGGCCCCCGCCGGCCCCATGAGGAGTCGCACGCTGGGTCGTCTGTACAAGGATGAGCGATCAGTGCAGTTGGAGGAGTTTGGCATTTTGGAAAAGATGTTCCTCGACCGACTCCTGTCGCCTGAGGAGGTGGACAAGTTTGCCGAGGGTCTGCAACCGCACCAGCTAGCGACGACTTCTGATGGTTCTACGGTGCTTGCCAAGGCTGTTGTGGAGCACAACCTCCTAGGTGCTTCCAGGCTTTACAATAACATCCGTTTCGAGGCCCTTGGATCACTCCTTGGCCTCGATGCCGATAAGGCGGAGGAGACCACAGCTCGAATGATTGAGCAGGGTCGTCTAGTCGGCAGGATGGATCAGGTTGACGGCATAGTATGGTTTGAAGGTGGTGAAGCTTCAGGTGAGAAGGGCAGTGGAAGAGCCGAGATCATTGTGGGCAAGGAGATGAGAAAGTGGGATGACAACGTCGAGAGTCTCGCTGAAGATGTGGAAAACATCACCAACGCTTTGCAAAAGGAGTTTCCCGTGAGTATCCAACTTCATTTGGTTCATTACTATGCCTGATGCTAACTATCCATCTCCCAGGAATTTGTGGCCGTAAATCTCAATGTATGAAAAAAGAAGGGATAGAAAGAAGCATCCAGGCTTATTGTTGCGCACGGCGTTGGGGGGTTGGGCATCGAGGATATTTCCTCCATGATGAAATGAATGCATACCTACGTAGCTGGCTCATTTGGTTTTAGACTGGCATCATGAATAAGGCCAATTACTCTAGTCCAAATCTTTCTTGCGAACAATGACATACCCCTCGCTGATTTTGCGAGGATTGCCCTCCTCCTCTTCGAAGACAAAGTCATCCTCGAATTCCAGCTGGGAAGGACTGCCGAGGGTGCCTTCGCGCCGCAGAATGTCTATCAGGGCGTCGGCAATGTGATTTCCCATCCAGTCGTAGCCATCATCACGGAGGTGCAGCCCGTCATCCCAGTACTTTTCACGATCCTCTTCCGAGAGGGAGTGAAATGGGATGTAAGCGTGGAGGTCAAAGGTGTAGCTACTAACTGTCAGCTGGGTTCCTCGTTCGGTGGTGGTCATTGATCCGAGTGATGTACTATATAGGTACAAAGATATCCCGTGACTTACTAGTTGGTGTCCCTGTTGTTGAGGATCATCTGGTTGAGCTCATCCCTGGCCTTGGTGCTTCGCTCACCCTTGGCCTGGCACTCGGGAACGGTGAGGGCGAGGACCTTGTGTTCTCTACTGAGGGCAATGTCGTAGAGGCCTTTGAGGGCTTCAAAGATCTGGGCTGAAGGGATGCCATATGCTATGTCACTGGATAGTCACATGTCAGAAGTGAGCGGTGAGAAAGGGAATGCGGAACTTACTTGGTACCGCCTAGAAGAATAGTCCAGTCATAGGTTTGCTTGTTCCCTATATGAATTGGTATATCGTTAGTTGTATCCTGTTGAGAAAGTGTGTAGCTACTCGAGCCGGTCTCATGGAGTGGCGTGAATGCCATCACGCATCACGACATAGATGAGTGAATTAGACATACAAGCAACCTCCATCCTCTTACGAAAGCGTTCAAACGAAGCAACATCCCCGGGCTGTCCATCAGCGACGACCTCAAAGTCAACATCAGGAAAAGCCCCCGTGAGACGATCCTCGAGCTTGAGAGCGTAGGGGTGAGAGTCCATGCCCCAGCAGAAATAGCCCGAGGTTAGCGAGTCGCCGAAGCAGAGGATTCGCAGGGTCTTGCGCCCCATGATTCGAGATTCCAGGTGGAGGAGGATGCGTGATGGGAGTTGGGTGGGGGGGGGAGGGAGAGGGATGGGACGTGAATGGCGTTGAGACTTTGAGTGTAAGCGGGCGAGACAGGCAGCAGCTGTAGCACAGCCTGGTTTGATGGCGTCTGTGCAGTGTCGTATCGCGAGACTTCGGGCTCAGAGGCTGGATACGTAATGTGGAGGTTGTTGGTGGATGGTGAATCGGTAAATTGTATCTTATACTGATTCTCGTTGTTCTAGATGACTTGCGCAGTTGGTCGATGAGACAAGGTGTTGATTGTGCAGTTGGGAGGTTGCCCGCTTCGGTCATGCGAGTACATATGAGTTAAAGATACAGAGTACGCATAATGATTGCGCCAGCCACAATACTGTTTTGGAGTATCCGGAGCGGTCTATTATATAACCGCACGGGTAAAATTATAGACATACAACATTCATCTCATACATCAATAAGAGACACGTATTGTTGTTCTTCATTGTCCCATCTCACCTGAATTGGGCTACCTTAGGGTAGGTAGGTAGGTAGTTATTTGTACGCCTCATCACGACCACATCAGCCAATTGTGGATAGTCACTCAATGTGCTGTGCAGTGTACCTTGTGAATAGAGAAGGAGCAGTGAATTAAATAGAAAGCAATTGAAGCCTAGGTATACGGCAACATGTATGAGCGTTAGAGTCAGCAGTGGGCTCTTTACTTGGACATTGTCAACCTGACTGCTCGTGACAGTGAGGCGATTGTACCATAATTATAACCTTCCCCTCGACAACCTCCGGTGAGATGGCCGAGTTGGTTATGGCGTCAGGTTAAGGTCACCTTAACAACCTAAGATTCCTGATGGAGCAATCCTCCTGGGTTCGAGTCCCAGTCTCATCAATCAATTTTTTTGCCCTTATGCTACATTTCTGGGATGATATTTCTTTTTGTTCAGCTTCATCATCAACGTGATTATCATCAGCGGTTGTGGCGCGTCATAGAACGCCGATATGTAGAGCCATAAACTCAATTCCTGGCTAAGGTAGCTTCTCCTCTGGGCTGCCTCCAAAACACCAAATCCATCCATCGCGGCTCTAATCTTCACACACCTCTGACCAAGCATTGGACATGTGATCTGGACTCAAGTCTGCTATGACCCTCACCTCAACGTGATAATGATATGACTTGCAAGGTCTAAAGGCCTGTCTTCTATTTTGATTGAAAGTATATGTGGTATACGCGATAACCCCAAACCATCCAGTATTATTCCTTTTGCTCCAGTCCCCCCGTTGCCGTAATCCCAGCCCCAATCGCAAAATCAAATCAAATCAAATCAAATCAAAATCCTATTCTTTTACACTGTAATGTTCATGCCTCGCCCCTGATTAGTCTTCGATATCATCGTCACTCAGAACCAACTTCTGAGCTAGCAGTCCTGTGACACTGCCGGACTGAATGCCTGCTCGTCGTTTCCGCGGGCTTGCCTCCTCGGATGGTTTATCGGTTGCCCACGTCTCTCCGGGTGCATGATCATCCTCTCCGTCCGAGTCCTGGTCTGGAGCGTTGATGCCCTGGAACGAGACCACCTTCTCTAGGTCGCGGAGCCGGAAGCTCGACGTCTTGCGGGCGCGGGCCATGTGAGCCATGTATGGGAGCCGTTCGAGAAGCATCTCACGCCGAGCTGCGCTGCCTAACGAGAGGAGGGGCGCGTTGTCGTGTTCCTCATCTGGCTGAGGTTTCGCAACAGGAGGGCGATTCCGTTGCTGGCGTTGCATCCAGGATGTTTCTGCCGAGGATTGCTGTTGTGGGCGACGGAAAGCGATGGCTCCATCAGTGAGGTTCTTTGTAGCCGCATGATCCTCGCCCTTGAGCAGCTTCGTAGACCACATATCTACAAGACCCTCGAGTTCCTCCTTGGCACGCCAGAGCTTGAGACTTGTGGGGTAAAACATCTTGAACGCATCGGTACCTTTTGTATACGATGTTTTCCGCTTGACTGGGTTCGGTAAGGCGAATAGCATACCGCGGACGGCGACTTGGAACGTCATCTCGTCTTGTCGTAGGAGATGGCTGCCAGAGTCCCGGCCAGAGAAGCCGCCTCTCCCACCAAAGAAGATGTCTCTTGAGGGGGAGAGGAGGTCACTCTGAGAAAGGTACTCGATGCATTCGTTGACATAGTCGATTGGAGTCGAGAGATCCATAGGATCTGTACTCTCGCACGAAAGGACGTAGTTCTCGTGCAACGCTGATATGAAGGTATGCGTGTCTGTTCCAGTCTCATCGATGAGAGAGTCGACCGAGACCTCAGAGCGCTTTGGCCTCGAGTGATGTGACAAGAAGTTTGGTAGGTTTTCCACCTTGTCATCTCGAGGAGCAACTTCATCTCGTTTGTTGTATACGACCTTTCCAACCGCATGGAAGATGCCCAGACTTGCCTCACGTTGAGATATTAGTTCGAGGCTCTCCTGCTCCCCATGCGTGAGCTTGATTGCATCTTTGACGCCCTTCTTTTGCTTTGTGAAAGCCACCTTGCCGCCCCAGTCTGCTTGCTGGTCACCTTTCAAGCAAAGGAACTCGAGAGAAGACGCAGCATTCCGGATATCTCCAATCTCGCCCAGACGCTTTAGAACCTGGGGGCCTGGTGTTTTCCTCCGGCCGGATTTCCTAGCTTCCTTTTGCACGATCAACTCGAGCGCTTTCAGCAATAAAGTAGGTGCAATAGCATTGAACTCGATCACCCCGACCCCTGGATGCCGTAGAATCTCGGGGCCCAAGAGTCTGTGAGCCGTGAAACTGTCCGCAGAGGCAGAGGTTGTAGTTAGGAGAGTCTCCGAAATGATCATGACCATGGGTGTTATAGGTTCTTGTCGCGAATGCCTTGTGAATGTGGACAATGAGGGCGTGTTATCGGCGAGGTAGCGTAATATGGTGTTGCGGAAGGATGTCAAAGCTGTAGAGGACCTCGCAAACGTGTTGGGAAACTCTTCAATGAGTATGATTCGCTTCGAGTCCTTCTTATGTGCCCCATGGGAATTGTTCTGCGTGGAAGGCCCGGCCATGTCTGTATCTAGGGCGCCGAATTTACCGCCGCGACCAAGAAACTCTTCGAATTGCGCTGATGTCGAAACAAAGCCAAGCCCAGAGCTCCCCGTAGGATTTCGCCATTCAAGAAGCTCACAGCCCATGTCGTTTGCTAGGAGCCGCATGGTCGTCGTCTTGCCAGACCCGGCCGCGCCCTTGAGGATGAGAAGGCGCTGTCGCATGCGCCCAGCCATGACGTCCTCAAGCCATCTCCTAACGTCCGAAACCTTCTTCTTGTGCACTGCCAACTCCTCCAGATTCTTCGGCCCAAAGCGTTCTGACCACGGACGCAGGTCGTCATCTGCTGCTGGTCGGTGTTCTGGCTTTGGGGGCCTCAAGAACTTCTGGCTGGCACTAGGAGCTTCCGATAAAGTCGTCTGAGAGCTGCCTCGAATCCTCTTCTTGGCGCGTTGACCGACCAAACTCGTAGTGCCGGCTGTCTGCACCGAAATCTCATCATCCTCAGAGATGGGATCGCTTATAATGTCGTCGAGAGGAACGGACCGCCTATCCCCGTTTCCTGACCTCGCAGCTCGCTGTGCCTGATTTGAAAACAGAGTCTTGAGATCTGCAGTCTTCCCCTTGTCGTCCGATTTCCCGACATCCTTGGTCTTCTTGGAGCTCGGGCTCGTGCCGTTCCTATGCGATTGTGGTCGACGAGGCAGGCGGTTCGAAGTAGTCGTGGAGAGCTTCCCAGCGGTGGATTTGCTCTTGGTGGGGCTCGGCGATGCGATAGGAGGTCGTGTCTTTGGGGGCGAGCTCGGTGAGGAGAGTAGGAAGTTGGTGAGCGTGTTCGCACGGGGCGGCTCGTCTTCGTCGTCTGAAGCGTCGACGACATTCCGCCGGCGGCGCTTCGCGGGCGGAGCCATCAACGCAAATTATGCATCTGCAGGAACAGCATACCGCGGCTGGAAGACTGCGCGATCGACCTAGAAGCTTCGAAAAGGTGATTGCCGTATAAGCTGATGAAGATGCTGAGTCTCGAAGTAATGGCGTCGTGAATGGGCTGTCGATGCGCTAGGTAGGTACCTAGGGACCCGCACTACAGTGTTTGTGGAGAATTCGCACCCCCATATGATCTCAGCAGGGCTCTCAACAATTGCTAATACAAAAAAGTCAAGAGATGGATGGTTGAATTGTGAGTCGGCAGTATATGCATGGAATAGTTCTATGAAGATATGTTCATTTCTCTTGTTCAAGCCATTATTTGAGTATTTTATACTAATACAATGCAAATATCTTTCGTTGCCCATTTCCAATGCCAACATATACATTTGTTCGTAGCCATCCTGATGCAGTTTTCGTTCAAATCGTACCTAGGCGTTCTGAAAACATTTTACGACCCTTAAAATGTCCATCCCTGAAAATTGTCCACAAAAGTGAGGGCAGCAAGAAGGTATCGGTTGTTGTCATCACCCCAAGTCTTCGATGCCTCCTTCATAGCGCGAATCGCTGTCACCTGTTAGTCATGGCTCAAACATGAGAGATGGCTGCCTAACCTTTGACGTAGTGAGAATCAGTGGACCAAGATGAGTTCAGAGCCTTGTCCACGACGTGTTTCCAGTCCCTGCCTTTTGGGTCACTGTCCACATTGTCCGAGTTGGGCAGAGGTCGGCCTCTGACAATGAAGATGGCCAGTACTAGAAGCCACCACTCTCGGACAAGAGTGATGTGGTGCTCTTTCGGGAAGAAAGGCAACAGGATTCGAACAGCGTGACTTGTGGTCAAGAGATGGACGAGGAAGAAATCGAAGGCATGAGTTCCTGGCTGAACAGTGGCAACCAGTATAGCCACCGCAGCTTCTTGTGACATCTCGAACTGCTTGAGAGGGTCGTTAATCTCCCAGGAATTCCAGTACTCCAGAATTAGATCCTCATGCTTTTCGAAGATGTCTGGTAGGTCGTCGAGAGCGGGGTGTTTTGGCAGAGCATTGAACCGCTCATCCTTGGACATTTTGATGAGTAGCTGAAGCGGTGAGTCGGAGGTGAAGGAAGCCTTCTTGGTGTAGGATTTGTTGTCAATGTACTTGTGGAAGAAGTTGTACTGCACGCAGGCGAGGCCTAGTGCTTCCATTGCAACCTCCTTGCAGTCCATCTCATAGGCATAACCTAGATGAATGAGAGGGTGTCCAACTGTCCATGTTAGTCAATGAAATTCGCAAGTCCTGGGACGAAAGGATAGTCATACGGCCACCAATTAGACCATGCCACAATGGCTCGTCACCTGTGAACAAGTAATGAACCAACTCTTGCCGCCAGTCATAGTTGAAGCGCATGACAAGCTTGTCTTCGAAATAGTCGACATAGGCACGTTGGTATCTTCGGTCTCCTCGGAGCTCCTCCCAATCGTCGTCACCAATCTCAGCAGGCGAAGGCACCCATGGCTCCAGCTCAACAATCTGCTTGTCGTAAATGTCATTCAGATGAGAGACACTTGCCCCAAGTAGGTACGCCGAGCTGAGGACATGAGGGTTGTGGTTGTCGAACTGGAGATTATGGTAGACGATTGAATAGTTGGCGTGATTGGCCTTCAACAGATGCTTTAGACATCGTGCCCTTCTGTCCGGGTCCGTCTCAATCGAGTGAACCTCGACCGGGGGAACGTCAATTGACTGACGGGCTGAGGCCAGTCCCAAGAGTCGGTTTACGACGGGAACCTGTGATAAGATGCCAGCCATTGTGTGAAATGAGAATGTGGAACTGATACGAGTGTGATCTGATAATGAGAGAAGGAGGATCACAATGACGTCCAACTGAGCCGTAGAAATGGCCGGCGCCGGTTCCGTTCCGTTGGGGGCGTTCAACGGACACTAACAAAATGGCGGGGCAAGCTTTTTCCTTTGGGGACTCTCAGGCTCAGATGTCACTCAGTGACGCGCACGGACCAAGCGACAGTGGATTATCAATCTGCAGTCTGGCTTCGCGTCTTCTCAACTTGAACATCACAACTTTTCACGTCGACATACGCCTTGCTCTTTCGCAATGGCAGCTTCAAAGGACATATCGATATACGCTGAGCTTCTGTCAAATATCAGACAAGTATCGGTTGTCGCGTCTTTGTCATCGCCTCCCGACTCGTCCACCAAGGCAGAAATCTCAAATGAAGGCCGACGTCTTCAAGTAACCCATCAAGGGCAGACAGAATCCATCTCGCTCCCGGCACAAGTCGCCCTCACTACGGCCCTTCCGGTATCGACAAATGGACACCCCGCTCTATCCTGGAGACTTCCCGTGTCTCCAGCCGAGGCAAGGCCCGCCCACTTCTCCCTGGAAAACCAAGCCCTACCATGGACCTCTATCGATATAGAGATTGGCTCGCGGATAGGCTGTCGTAATTGCGACAATGAATTCGTCACACAGGATGCCATAAAAGCCTGGAAAGATCTACCGAGCGAGAACTGGGCCGAAATGATGGAGTTTTGGCATTGTCATAAACCCCATGACCATGACCAGCAAGATCCCGAATCACTAGCGAGCAAAGGCTACGGCGCCAACCATGCTATATCCGCCCAGTCGGGCATTGGTTTCGTCGACCTCACCTCATTCCTTTTCTCGGAATCTGACTGTAAAGGCGTCAAGGTAAGAAGCGATTCTAACGCGACTGCTTTTTGTTCCATGCTTGACCTCGCCTGTACTCGGCCTCAGCCTCTAGACTGGGGAGAAAGAAGATGTCCATGTCGGTACCCAACCTTTCAGTGATCTGGCCATCGATACAACTCCCCGAGATGAATGCACTGTCGTTCCCATTCTGTGGGCTAGCAATCTCTTGGAAACCTTCTTTACGGAACGGTTTCCTTGCGTGACCTAGAAGACGCAGCCACTCTTTTTCATCCGGCTTCTCACAGATATGGGAAACAGGAGATTAACAGGAGGCATATTTGCTTACAGGAACAATGTGGATGTATCCTGGACTATCGATTAGCTGCTTACACCTTGTAGTATTCGTCATCGACAGTAGATGCTGGCTTCGACCTCTCCTCTTTGGCCTTGGATGACGATGAGACCAAGAAGTTTCTTCATGTCTTTTGCCAGAAATGCCAGACTGAGGTTGGTCTATACAACATCCTGGCATCGTCCGTGACGCTGTTCAAATGGCAAATCACTTGCCAGACCATCAAACCAAGCCCCAGGCCCAGTAGTTCTGAGTGTCTGGCGGCGACTCTTCTGGCTACAATCTCCCGGTCGGGATCCTCCAAGTCTATCATCACGCCACACATCCTGGGCCCGGAAATTGCAGAGGCAGACGAGACCAAGACGAATCTATTTCTCTGGGTTCTGAACCCAAATGTCGTGTACGCTTCCTCCTCTGCCACTGGCAGCAAAACGGCAATGAAGATACTATACAGACAGATCCCGGTAGACGAGGGCGAGAAGTTGACCACATCCATGATCTCGGATGTTCAAGAAATCAGTTTGCCTGCCTCAGCTATTAAAGCAGCTGAGGATTGTTTGGCATCTAGCAGTCACTTGCTGCCGGCCCAGGAGAGGAAGTTCAAGGCATTTGACGTTGGGCTTCTTGGAAGGTGGGAGGCTACTTCATGAAGAGTGGTCTTGAATGTCCATCTTTGAGGAGCATACCGACTCGAGTATGGACAGCAAGCACCTTCTAGAAAAGAGCACACAAATATCAACCATGCATCAATCGGTAGGTAGTTGGGGGATACAATACACTAATCTTTCTCAATGCATGTAATTGTCGCTATCATCGTTGCTGACTGAGATCATGTGACTTGCTGTCCGCTGGGGGAACCCCTGATAAATGAGCCTGGTTTGGTCACTTGAGAATGGCGTGTCAGATTTTTCACATTTATTTTGCGTCGTCAACTTGATCAATCTATTCAGAATTCCATCAATTTGAAGAGGTCGCGTCGTTTCTGCGAGGACTGGCGGATGCTTGAACAATGCCTTGTTAGCTGTACTTTCCTCGAGATGTTGCCTCAACGCACAGTGCTCTGATTCACGTGCACGGTGTATCACGGCCTCCACACTCCTAGGCATACGTCTGCGCCTCGACACCTCTGCCTATTCCATCACTCTCACTCACACCACGAATACGCCGAGAAACCAATCCTGTGTCTCACCCTTTGAGTTTGCGGCTTAGATGGACACTTGACATCATCTGGTCCCCCTGTTTGCGCCGGACTCGCCCTCTTGTCTGACTCTCTTGCTATCAGTCTGATGCATGATGCATTCTCAAAGTGAGGTTTTCATACCCGCTGGATGTTTGTCCATATCTAAAGAGGAATGTTCTTTGACTCCGGAACTCTGGTCTCTGGATGAACTTAACGACTGGAGGACCTTTCACCCGTTGCCGGATTCGCCATTCAATCTCAACCCTGACACTCAACAACGGCTCCTTCCCCAAAGCGTGCAATCATCTCTGCGAAAGTCCCGCAAGCTCTCACCATGTTTGAAATTACTTGAAGCATCATGGATCGGGCTCGAATTTCGCGTCCCGCATCGGACTTCGGAGAGAGGCACTTTCCGGGTTTACCTCCTCCCAGATGATATCTTGCGCAGCACCGTGAAACGATCAGATGCCGCATTAATGAAAGCAAGAAAGAAGATCCTAGGCCAGATGGATTATTCTCAGGAAGCCTGGCAAGGTGATACCCAATGTCAGCGCGCTGACATGCCACGTCTACACGAAGATGCACCCCAAAGCGACGGGTCTGACGAAGATGTGTCGCTGCTGCACTTATTCAACACCATACCATCCCCCAATCCCGATCCTGAGTCAATACTAGACCCCTATTCGAAATCTGCCATGTACGATCTGCTCCAGAGCCAAGTTCCCGGCCTCAAGTCTCAGCTCTACCCATACCAGAGAAGATCAGCAGCGTTGATGTTACAAAAAGAAGTTCAGCCAGGGACTGTACTTGACCCTCGTCTACTCCATGTGAAGGATCAAGAGAGCAGAGAATGGTATTTCGACCCCGTCGCCGGCACAGTTCTTAAGGAGCCACGTTATTATGATGGTGTTTCTGGTGGAATTCTGGCCGAAGAGATGGGCTCCGGGAAAACAATCATGACACTCGCACTCATCCTCGCGACTCGATCGTTGCCTTCTCAGCCCCCAGAACATTTCCGTGCCGGAGATGCACCTGTGAGAAAGCGCCTGGCTTCGCTGTCCGAGATGGCTGCTTCCTGCGCAACCCGAAACTCGGTACCATGGAGACCATACTTTGACCTCTTCAAGGAGCAGACTGGGGATGAGTACGAACGCTGCATCGAGGCCCTGGAAGGAAATCCAGGCTATTACTATCTCCCGCCACCCGTGCCTCATTACGTTGGGAGGCGGTCTCGTCAGCGCATCGAACCACCTAAGAACCTGCTATATCTCAGCAACTGCAGTCTCGTTATAGTGCCTGCGAACCTAGTCGAACAATGGGAGCAAGAGATCCGCAAACATACAGAGGGCCTAAAAGTTCTTGTAGTAACTAAGGGCATCCAGCTACCGCCAACCAAAGACCTATTAAAGTACGACCTCATTCTTCTCTCCCAGACCCGTCTCGAAACTCTGACCCGGCAAGGGGGCGGCAAACTGAGCGACTCTCCGCTGTCCAACATCCACTTCAAGCGATGCATCTTTGATGAAGGGCACAAGCTTGGCAATTCGTCGATCAGTAACCCAAGTAACCTGCTCACCATTTTGCATTCTTTGCATTTCTCATCCCGCTGGGCTGTGACAGGAACACCATCCCAAGGGCTATTCGGCGTCGATGCCCAACAAACAGGGAACGGTACTACCACCGGCAATGATGATGATGCGACTGGCACTGATACGGCTAAGCCCATTACTGGGAGTAGCCTTGAAATGGAAAAAAGGGATTTGGAGAGGATCGGGTCTCTTACAGCTGTCTACTTGAAAGCTCGACCCTGGGCGAACAAGTTCGTGGATGTTGGAGATACCACGGCTGACCCGAAGGTGTATTTGATGCTACCAAAGCACACGTCAGCTGGCCGTGGGCGCTCGGATTGTCTAAAATCGACACTCAACTCGCTCATCATTCGACACCAGTTCGCGGAGGTGGGCGATCTTCTCCCACCTGTGAACCACAAGGTGGTTGTTCTAGAAGGATCGTACCAGGATCAACTGTCTGTCAACGTCTTCTCGATGATGATTATTTTCAACTCAGTTCAGTCACAACGAACAGATAGGGATTACTTTTTCCACCAGAAACAAAGGGAATCCCTAAATGAACTGGTTCGAAATCTCCAGCAAGCTTGTTTCTTCGGAGGCTCTTTCTTCTCAAAAGACATGATTTCAACTGCGGTCAATACAGCAGAGGAATTCCTTCGCAGCGAGAAGGTCCCTATCAGCGCCGAAGATCGGTACCTCCTGGAGCAAGCAGTCAGGATCGGCTATGTGGCCATGGAAAATGAAGTGAGGACACTTAGCAATCGATTTCATGAACTGCCACTGTGTGTTAATGGCTTTCCGCATAATCTCGGCGGCGCGTGGTCTCTGGATGGTGACTTGGGAGATGCCATGTGCAGTTCGTCAAGCATGCTCTTGGCACTTCAGAAGCTGATCTACAAGTCGGCCCCGAAACCTGAGGAGCTTAACTCTTTGCTTAATGGTCGCTTGATTCAGGAAGGCGTTGTCGAGAGGCGTCGTATGCTGGATGAGTCTCTCAACCAAGCCAACGACGAGTCGCAGACCCTGGCTGGGAATACGAAACTGGGAAACGACAGTCACAAAGCCACACAGACCCTTAAGGCCAACATGGTGAAGCCCGAAGAAGTGGCAGCTGCAGATGGTGCTCTTGGCCCATTAGAAGCAGCGAGGATCACATCAACGGCATCGTCCAAACTGTCCTACCTGATTGATGGTATCATCAAGTATCAGGAGGACGAGAAGATTGTGGTGTTCTATGAAAATGAAAACGCTGCTTGGTATCTAGCCAGCGTACTCGAAACAGTGAGCACGGAGGTAACCCATGCCGGAGACTTACAACTGACAGTGAACAGCTCCAGATCCAACACCTCATCTATGCCAGAGGGCTAACTACCAAGAGAAAGGGCCAATATGTCAAAACCTTCCTTGTGAATCCCGATTTCAGGTAATCATCTTCGCTCGTAAGCAGGGTATTGTCTGCTAATGGAAATTTTAGGGTCCTTCTCATGGACATTACGCAAGCCGCCTTCGGCTTAGATATTAGAGTAGCCTCTAGGATCTACTTCATCAGCCCAGTTCTCAACCCTCAGGTCGAGGCGCAGGCAATTGGTCGAGCACGACGTATCAGCCAGCAAAAGCCAGTCTCGGTCGAGACGCTGGTGCTGAGCAATAGCATCGAAGAGATCATCATTGAGCGGAAGCAACACATGACGCAAGCTGAACATGATGCAGCCAAGACGATATTGCAGGTCGAACGAATCTACAACTGGATCAAAGACGCAAGAATCATCTCATTGCCCAATGATAGGATCAGCAAGGAAAGTCAGATGGCGCCTCTACATACGCCTCAATACGT
Source organism: Fusarium ambrosium (assembly GCA_003947045.1). Taxonomy (NCBI): domain Eukaryota; kingdom Fungi; phylum Ascomycota; class Sordariomycetes; order Hypocreales; family Nectriaceae; genus Fusarium; species Fusarium ambrosium. The sequence goes on from NIZV01000066.1 coordinate 154,316, forward strand.
GTTCGGAAGAGGCTTTGGCCGCACCATGCATCCAGACGACGGGTTGGTACTGGATGATTCTCCAACAAGGAAGAAGGATGGTGTGGGGGAGCCTCCCCAAATGACGAATGGTTTGAAGCGAGCACACGAAGCTGGCCCAGGTGCAAATGGCCAAGCTGGAGGAAACGCGTCGTCATCCGATAAGCGAGATCTTGCTGCGCGTCCAGCAAGAAGGGTGCGGTTCACGGTTGAAGCAGATGAAGAGTGAAGGAAAACCAAGTTGCTGCGGCTGTGGCTGCAGCTTGCGCCACCAGCCCCCGCGCCAAGTTGGAGATGGGAACCAAGTTTACAAGTTGGAAAAACGGAACGGCAGTGAAGGTGTTTGGAGCTGGGCGTCATAGACAGAAGGTACAAGGAAGGGAATTGGGATTTCTTGAAATGGCCGATATTTTGAACAACGATATTCCACAGCAGGGCTCTGTGTCCTAGTGGTCTAAAGCGTGGAACTCTCAGTGATGAACTGGAGATTTGCGACTCATCGGGGCGAGGGATGCTCAATAGGATACGATTCTGATGGTTGCTACAGCGGTGGCCTGGGACAACCCTCATGTCAAGGCATCCTTGTTGTCCGGTTTAGACAACCGAACTGCCGTGAGGTGACAGTAAAAGCAGACGATGAGAGGCGGGTTTGGATGAAGCCACGGCAAGGGAACTGGGCGAAGCAGAGCCGAGCACTTGTCACGACAGCAGTGAAGGTGCGGTTATCCCGCCAGGATCGCTCTCATGACAACTGGAACCCCCGCAGCGGATGCACAGAACAGGAGCCCATGTACAGATACGGTGAGCGGCCAGAAGGATTCGAATGCATCGGAAATCAGTTGCGGTCTAGACAAGACGGGAACAGCGGATGGCATGGCACGCACGCAGCAATAGCTCTGAGCAAGTTGACGACATGCCTTGCCAACAAGATGGCGAGGGATAGCTAGTCGGCCAGCACGGGGGCTACGTGAGTGCAATTTCGGAGGGTTTATGCCGTCAGCAGTTCGACAATATCGATTCTCCGCTATTCATTGCATTCTCAGTCAGCACGGGATGGCGATTGTTACTACTCTGAGTCCAGGGCCATGTTCCCGGCTTCCGCTATTAAACAGAGGGAAGGGAAGAAAGGGAAGCGGACAAGGGAGTCTCCCGTGGCCTGCCCTGCTCTGATCTTAGTAGCATAGCTGGGATCCCTGGCTCATTTGGGGCGAGCTAGGTTTGTCGCACAAGCAGATGAGGATGGTTGCCTGCTGTCAATCTGTCCCGGTCGCTGGAACAGCAAGACGCGCTGACAAGGAGGAGCTGGAGTTTGGTCGATCAACGTGATGCTAGCTAGCCGCTGCAGCGGCGCCCCCAAATGCTCCGACTGGGACACCCCGGGCGGCCCCACGGACTCGAGGGAGAACGACAAGTGGACGACAAGATGTGAGAACGATTCCACTCTGAGGGGCTGAGAGGACCCGCTGATTCAAAGGCGTGAGGCCATCAAGACTGGTCAGGTCAAGGTGGTACAGTACAGGGATGCCGCGGTGCTCCTCGACAGGGTACTATTTTTGATCTTGGGCGGGTGGTTGGCGGTACATGGTCACTCACCATGACGGCTCATGGATGGTTTCACACATTGGATATCTCGAACTGTGGCGGGAAGATGGCGCAAGAAAGGGCGCCGCTAATGAGGCTCTAGTCGAGGGTTTGATCTGTCCCGGCGCTTGGAGGGAGAGGAGAGGAGAGGAGAGGCTTTCTATTGCAGGGCCTTCTCCTGATTGCTGACCTTCCCTGGCGTCAATGCTAACTCAAACCCCAGGTTTCCATGATGGAGCAAAATCCAAAACACAGCAAAAAGCAGGGAATGGTCATGGGCGCCTTGGCCAAGGGGTGGGTCGTCATTGGCTCCGCCACGGACGAGGAAGAGGAGGAACAGTGGTTCTTTGGGAGATGTTGCTGTTTCTGGACGCGAGCATGGCTCCTTCGGCTGTCATTGTTGTTGTTTTGGAGATGTGAAGGATGATACTTAAGTTTGACGGTTCCCGTTGGTCAGCTTGATTTTGATGCTTCACGACGTGTTCACGACGCAACTATCACCAAACCACAGCTACAATAACTGGAAAGCAAGGTCCCGTGGTTCAGAGAGAGGCGAAAGGGGAAAATCAACGACTAACTGGCTACCTATTTGGTGCGGTACCTGCTCGACGCTTGCCATGCATGTCTGAGTTTTTTGTCCCGACGGCGCCGCAATTGATGCAGAGGCGTTTTATTGTGTGCTCTCCCGACCGCTCTCTCCCTGATTTCTTGCTGGCTGGCTGGCTGGCTGGCTGGTCGACCGATCGATTTTTATTCCCTTGTTCTTTTCTTATTTCAAGCCGTCTTCCCCTCTTCTGGACCCCTCGGGAGCCTCATTGTCCTACTCTCGTTTCATTATCCTCGTGGTTTACGAGCTTGTTCAAACGTTGATACGCCGCCTTCTGGGAGGGCTGAATGCAGACACCCATACGAACTCACATCTAAGCGCCATTGGAACATATACGATCGAGCACCACCCTGTCATATTGTGTTGACGTTCCGTTCCGTGCGGTTCGCCGATCTTACAGTACAACTAACTCCACAGCCTGCTTGGCCTGGCATCACCAAGACCCGACCGACCGCCATGTTCGAGGTTCCGCACAACCACCATGGCAAAGACTTTAAGCGCTTCTTCTCGCCTGGGCGCAGCTCAATGTCGGCCATTGAGGATAAGAGGGCCGACGAGTTCCGCAAGCATGTGTGGGCCGTCACCATGATTGACGAAGATCCATTGTCTGGCAAGATGAACCGACACTCGACCGACCTAGTGTGAGTCTTGATCTTTTTTCCTTTTCGTCTCGCTTCTTTTGTTCGTTGGAGATCAGGACCGAACCCCTTTCCCGCGCCTACATGTGCTGTACAGTGCAGTAGTTTGGCCCCAACAGAGGTGGCCCGTTGGGCCGTCCCTCTCTATATGCGGGCGTCTGCAAGACAGAGAGCGCCTCAATCCTACCAGCATCTGGCCATTACCCATTTTTCGGTATCCAGCGGCAGTGGCAGTGGTGGTTTGAGCAGTGTATGCATATTTCCTTCTTGCACTGAAACCCCCTGAACCAGCCTGGAGGATGAGCTGCTGCTAGTTGCTGAGCCAGACAAAGCTGTCGAGCCGGGCAACTGCTAGTTGATGAACAAGGAGACAACGAACGCCTCCATCATGTCTCTCCTCGTTCCGTCTACCGAGCACCGGAAGTGTCTCACGGGCTGCACATGTTGCCCCAGCGCTTTGGGCTTGGCTGCCGCCAACACCATGGAACTAGCGCTCAACTCGACGACCTTGGTTTGATTACCTGTCCACAATTTCCCCTTGGTGGCGTCCCCAGGTGCCTGGCAGCCTCGCGCTACGCGGAGCCAAGAGATCACCCAGGCTCGTTCACATACGTCAGAACTGTTCTAGACGGATGGACTTGAAGCCGAGTGTGCCTAGCCCGCGCCTGTCTGTGCTTTTGAGCTGAAGAGCCTTTCATGGATGCATCAGGGAGTTTTCATTATGTATACTTGCCTTTTTTTTTTTTTCCCCTCCCGCAGTTGTAGAACTTTGTGTGCCTTTTCTTCTTCTTCTTCTTCTCTTCTTTTAAGCTGATATATGTGCATCAGTCGTCCTGGACCCAACAAACTCAGGTCGAAGAGAGCATCTGCCTACGCTGGACCACCACCGGTGAAGCGAGGGAATGACAAAAAGCACAAGGAAAAGGCGAAATCAGCAGATCTCACTATGCGAGAGCCTACGATTGCAATTCAGCCAATTCATCCTCCATCCTTCAAGTCACCGACGGACCTGTACCCGGTAAAGGAGAACACCATGGACGATTTCTTTGCCAATGAGTCCAAGGACAACTTGCCTCGCACATCGTACCCGATACGTCCTACCTATGCCGTCCTGGAGACACGATTAGCCGATCCTACGAGGGGTGGTGATGCTCATCCTGGTGTCAAGCTCAACCGACCTCGAAAACTGAGCAACAACTCGATAACCACCATGTCATCTCTTCAAAGCCGGGACAGCATGAGCACAAGACGAACTCCGTCCTGGGGAAGCAGAACCAGCATTGATACTTCGGATTCCATGGGCCATTGGCGGCCTGATTACATGTATCAACGACCCATGCCCATCAAGAGACAGGCACCCGTCCGAGACCCATTCAAGCCGAACGAGCTCTTTTCGATGCTTCCTGTGGAAGTCCTCTCTGTCATCTTGGAGAAGTTGAGGGAACTCCATGTCGGATACAAGCGCGGGAGCTGTGCAACTTGCTGGATGCGAGACGTTGGCAACATGTGCGTCGTCTCTCGCAAGTGGTACGGTCCCGCCCAACAAGCCTTGTAAGTGTTTTTTTTTTCTCTCTCTTTCCCATGATCGGAATGCGATCGCCAGATATACCGGGTGGCGTCAAGCTAACAAATTCCCGTCTGGTTCAGGTACGAAGACATTCAGCTGGTTGGCCCAGACTCGGCCGCCCACAAAAAGAAGTTTAAGCTGTCTCAGGGCGCCCGAGTCATGATGCTCCGGCGCCTGCTACGCGCCAAACCCCGGATCGCCGCAATCGTCCGCCGGCTCAAGGTTCCGGCCCCCGAGCCGCTTCCGGGCAAGGGGTCCACCGTTGCCGACTACGACAACCTCGTTGCTTCGCTTGTTATGGCCTGCCCCAATCTCGAGAGCCTCTCTGGTCTGTCGACTACATACGATCACTCGTTCAAGAAGATCTTCCATGCACTATCGACTAGGTCCAACCTCAAGGAGATGAATTGGTTGATCCAACCATCACCGCTTCAGAAGCAGCAGAGGATCCAGTCGAGCACGCAGCAGCTTGGCCTAGTCATGCCGGGAGAGCTCAAGCCCTTCCAGGAGGCCACCTTCTTGAGCCATCATGACAACTGGTCCCAGCTCGAGACCCTCACCATCCATTGTCTCCCTGGAGCAACTCTGACGCCCGAAAGCCTCCTGACATCGACTCTCAGCTATCTCCCGAAACTCAAGCACCTCCACTTGTGCAACCTTCCTCCCAACAGCTTCAACGACACTACTCTTCTCGCCCTCCCGCCGCTAAAGTCCTTGACCCTCTCTCACATTAGTGGCATCTCCTCTAGCGGCCTCTCTGCCTTTGCGACTCACTCCTCGAGTGCGCCCTTGCGCAAGTTGACCCTGCGCCATACACCCCTCACCTCCCTGGCCGCTCTTGCACGAATTCTCTCCAACCTGAGGTCACTCATCACCTTCTCGCTTGTGCAGGCCTTCCCACCTGTCATGCCTGAAGACGACACGTTTTCCCTATGGATGATGCCCTATCTCGCATCCAGTAGCGTCAAGAAGCTGCATTGGGACATCACAAGCCACGCATCTTGTGTCAACGCCGCCGATGACATCCTCGCACGGAGCATCGCGGCCGGGGGCTTCCCCGCGTTGAGAGCCCTTCGCGTCCTCAATGACCCGGACGGAATCTTCCAGGAGCTGTGCTACCCCGTGGAGAGGATCGACCTCCATACGGATCGATTCCGATCCATGGAGCAACCTACCGATGTGTCCCCCTTCTCCGCGGCCCCAAGCTCCAACACCAGCCCCATGTCACCAACACGCCTCTTCAAGTCGTCCAGCAGCTCCTCCCTCCCCTCACCACGGACCCCAATGTCATTCTTTGGCGATTTGCGCCACGCGCCATACACCAGCCTCCATACGGCGCGCCTCGCCGCTCAGGCCCGTCTCGAGGCGGCCCGTTCCCGTCCCCGCTTCACCGTCAACGTGGTCGACGAGAACGGCACCACAACCGAGACGTTTGCCCTGGCCGGCTTCATCGGCACGCCAGGCAGTGTCATCCGCTATTACCTCATCTCCGACCCAGGCACGACAGACGACAAGGGCGGTCTAGTCGATGTGCGTGACCTGGACGGGGATGGCGGTGAGAGTCTTGCCGGAGGTCGCGAGGGCTGTACTGGACGCTGGAACATGCGCGACGGTGTTGTTGCAGACAGGAAAGAGAAGGAGAGGTGGTACCATACCGAGAGAGGCCGCTGGACAAAGGTCTCTCTGTCATGAATGATTCTTGTCTTTTTTTTATGGCGTTTTTTCCAAAACTCTAGGATAATTGATAGGTCGAGACTTTGGCTCTCGCATCGGCAGGCATGGTAATGAGTTCACGGCTGATATATAGAAAATGAATCTTGGGGGAACTTCCCCTATAGGTATTGGGCATTTTAACTTGGAGTTTCGAGATTTGGATAATTGGAACAGAGTATGAAAATTGGGCAACTTTTTTTTGGGATAGGTAGAGATTGAATACAAAACCTGCATGAGTCGACAGGAGTCGATGGAAGGACATCATGACAACTCTTGATGCTATTCCCGTGACCTGTTCTCCAGAGGCAAGATACAAGTGACTTCAGACGGTGCTAATAGCATGATAAGTACATCATGTTCAAAGAGTCATCATGAATTTAGGTAAATATCAAGGTAGCCTCTTCTCATGATAGACGTCCAAAGATATATCCAAGTGTACCTACGCAGGTACACAGTATCTATATACACACATACACACCAAACTCCACGCTACAAACGACCAAACTCAATTCAAAAAACAATTAAACATTTTTTTTATCCATCCAATTATGTGGACATGGCTCTCTATCAACTCTAAAAGTATTCCTTCCGACTACATCTGTGTAGATTTTCTCATGCTAAGTCGTTAAAATGTTTTGTTCTGCGCGCCCAGGTCTCCTGTCCAAAAACAAAAAAAGTATCTGCGTGTGTGTGTGCATGCGCGTACGTATATGGTAAAAAAAGCAGACAACACCTTTAAAAAAAAACAAGCCTTATCCAACATGTACCTTAGCCAACCAGCTCTCGTCAGAATAGAAGAAGAAAACGAGCTCGAGGCCCAAATTACGGTTGCGATGGTAGAAGAGTAGCAGCACTCCAGTGCCGGTAAGGTAGAAAAAAAGAGACGCAAGAGAACAAGTCTGAGACCCAACCCAACATGTACAAAACATTAGGAGCTCTTCACCCTTTTTGGGAGCTCCCAGAGAGAGGAAATGGCAGTCCATTGTTGATTTAGAAAAATCCCTTCTTCTTCTTTGGCTTCTTGTCTTCGTTACCCAAGATGTCGTCAAAGGTGGCTCCAGATGGTTCCGGAGGAGGAGACTCCTGTTGAGAGCCATGGGCGTTACCCAGCGCGGCCAGGTTACCGACAGACGCGCTTCTCGAACCGCCGAGCATGACACTAGCAGGTCGTCCTCCCAGAGAGCTGCTCCGCTCTCCAAAGGGGCTCGGGGGCTGGAGAGGTACCGGCTCAAGACCAAGGGCAATGCTGGATCGCCAGGCCTGGTTGGCTCGGCTTCCGCTAGGAGAGTGTGTTCGGGGTCGCAGGGCAGACTGGGGACTACCCATAGGCGAGGGGGGAGTGTTGAGTCCGCCGAAAGATGGAGGCGGGGTTGGAACAAAGTCTTCACCGTCCAAGAACATGGAGCGAGGAGGCTCGAGCGGCGACAGAGGGGGCTCCGTCGCCTGTACCGGAAGCGCTGCACCGCCATTCTCATCCCACTGCGCAGCAGCAAGCCAGCAGTGACTTCGGTGGTAGGTGGCTTCCACACTAAAGAGAACCGCGTCGGTCGATAGCTCCACCAGGCCACCTCCTCCAGCCACTTCATACCACATCTTCTTGACCTGCTGGTCTCCGATCCATGGAGGGTTACCCATGGGAGGCTCGCAAAGGAAGTACTCAACTCCCTCGGTGAACTGCATGCCTGGCGCGTCCACCACGAGGACGGGCAGCGACTGGATCACCGTGTAAAGGAAGAGCCAGTAGCCAATGCGTTGATCAGCAAAGTCCTGTGGCGTCTTGCCTCGGGCCTCTCGCAACTCAAATTCCTTGAACTTATCCAGGAAGGGGACCTTGATGCTGTTGGTATCGTAGTTGTACGCCTTGTTGAGGATGAGGATGAGCTCGTGCTCCTTGATATTCTTGTCGAACTTGGCCTGCTTCTTGGGAGGAAGCGTGTCGTACGTCTCCAGGATCGATGTCGCCACGGGCAGCTGGGGGCAGTCGTAAGGGACGGGAGGGAGGACGGGTGGCTTTGAGCGGTCAAACTCAGACATGATGTTTCGAAGGGCAGACATGATCATCTTGTCGGCCTCTTCAGAGAGAGCGGGCACCTCGTCCATGATTCTGGATGTGCGGTTGGTTCGGTCCACAATCAGGTCATACAAGGCACACATGTCCGAGTACAGTACCTTGAGCACCAGTCTGTTCAATCCGCTTTCGGCGAACGGGTTCTTCTTGCTGCTAGCCTTGGGGGGCCAGTTACCAAATGTGTGTTTATAGTAGCTCATGACAAAGTGTCGCATCTTGCTGAACGAGTTCTTCCAGACCTTGAAGCGCACGTGTCTAAGTTCCGCCATCGAAGTCGAATTGGCAATACCCGAAAAGATGGCCGGGAAGTCAAAGCTTTCCAGGTGTTGGTTGGCATTATGCTGTCGGTTCAGCAGATCCAGATGGGCACGTTCGAGGCTCACGCGAGTCTTGGGCGAAACCTGCTCGAACAGGGGCAGTCGGAGTTCCATAATCGCCGCGTACTTGCCTGCAGCATGAGCAAATGCTTCATTGTAAAGATCCGAGGATCGCATGCGTTCGCCGAGAATCAATGCCTCTAGTGTCTTTTCCCTGCTGTGTCGGCAGTCCGCAAGAGCGTGCTGGTCCATGTAAAAGCCGAAGCTGAGGTCGACCGCGTCTCCAAAAGTGGCGCCATCGAAACTCAAGAAGCCAAACTCCTCCAGGAGCGCGGCAATCTGAAGAAAAGCGTGGAAGTTTGTAGGTCGAGTCTTGGTTGCTACCAGGGGCTGGCCGGTCAAGAAGGCGAACAGGTTTCGGATACCGATCAGTCGATCTAGGTCCGGCTGTGCACCGGGGCCAGGCGCCGCGAGCTGCCCGGAAGTAGACGGGGCCGTAGGAAGGTAGAGGCGAAGGTCATCGCATCCATCGTCAGGGGCGGGAGGCGAGTTTGGTGGGGAGATATATCGGGCCGCGTCTTCGGCAGTCAGGCTATCACGGCCACCAAAGCTCCTAGCTCGGCTTCGACCGGCGGGCGCGTCTCGCTCTGTCTGGATGAGTTCATTGAAGATGTAGGACGAGCTAATGGTGAATTCCTGGACCTTGAACGACGGACCGCAGCCGCTGCTCTTGGGGTACAGATAAACGAGCACAGCTCCGCTCTCGTTCCAGAGCTCGGGGACCTGGTGGAAACCATGATTAACTCTGAAACTAAGGTGCAACAGGGGACAATGACACCTACCTTTTCTCCGTTCTTGAGCAACGAGACATTGTACTCGGCTCGTGTGTCGTCGGACAGGACCCAGGCGCTCGAATCGTTTGCGTTGGAAACTTCGACAGAGTTTGAGCGGGATCTTCCGCCTGGGAGCCAACTTCGGCGGAGACGGCCCCGGGTCGGGCTCTGGCTGGCCTCGCCCTTGGATGAGCCGGGTCGAATGGAAAGCGGCGTCGAGACAACGCGGCTCTTGCTGTTGCTGTTGCGCGCAGTGGGAGACTGGACAGAAGATGATCGGCGGCCGCGATCGGGAACAGGAGATGATGTCCGCGTCTTGAGGTTCTGAATGGGAGGCTCGCCGCCGTTCGCGATGTGTTGGAGGGAGCCGCTCCTTCGCCGAGCATCGGGGTTCTCCTTGCGCAGCTTTCCACTGTGCTCCACGGGAGCCGTAGGGGGAGGAGGAGGGGGAACCATGGGTTCCTGAGGAGCCATAACAGCCCGTTGCATCTCAGGTGATGGCGGGATCGGGTCCATGATCAGAGGGTTGGGGCTTGGCTGAGGCATCTCGAGACTGTCGCTCCCGCGTGTCGGAATTGATGCTTCACTGGGCGGGGAACCACCAAGCCCGTGGAGGTGCAGATCCTGTGTGGTAATGGCCAAGCCTGGGCGATGGTCCTCAGGCATGTGGGCCTTGGGCTCGACGATGCTCGGGGTGCTGGACGATGGGCTGTCGTCGAAGGTTGTGGGAGCCGTTGCGGCCGTTGTCACCGTGTTAGTGGTGGTGGATGTGTTGGTGGGAGAGGAAGATTTGGTGGGTGCAGGAGAGGGTGCGGCAACGGGAGCGGGAGCAGTGGCGGTTACAACGGCCGCAGGTACGGAGTGCGTTGGCACCGGCACGGGTGGTGGTTGTGCTTCAGGTTGTGGAGGTGCCGCAGCTGGAGGTGCTGTTGTTGGCGGTGCAGGTGGTGCCGTTGTTGGCGCTGGCACGGGCGGTGGTGCTGCTTGCTTGGCCGGCATCTTTTTGGGAGAAGCCGGTGAGGAATCGGATGGCAGCGTGATCAAAGGGAGAAGTGACGAGAGTCGAAATCTAGATTTTCGGTTTGCTTGCTTGGCAGGTTGTAGGTTGGTTGTGGACTGAGACTTGGGCAGAGGTGCCGACTTGTTAGAGTCCCCGCCGCTGCTGCGCTTGGTGAGGGTCTTGGGCCGTTCGGGTGAGCGAGCGTCTGAGGTGCTTTGATCGTCGTGTCGTACAGCGTCTTTCTTGTTGGAGCTGGGCGCAGAGCCGGGATTGGAGCTGTCGTCTCGCAGCTGGGAAAGGTCGACGGTGTTTGACTTTTGCCAGGGCTTCTTGCGGGGATCGTGGGATGTCGAAGTCGATGTTCCAGCGGTGGAAGAGGCCGAGGACGAGGGAGTCGACGACTCCGGATCAGTGTTGGACCGCAGCATGGAGAAGGACGCGGGTATGAGGGATGCCCGGAAGGACTTGCTCGACGTCATGCTGGGCATTATGAGCAGCCAGCAAACGCCAGCGTTACATGCAGCAGCGAGATGCTGCTACTAAGAATGGAACTTGGAAAGCTGGGGAGTGGCGAGGTACGGTTACGGCGTGGTCAAAAAACGAACGAGGACCTGAAGGGGGGGGAGGAGAGGGTTGGCGGGTCGCGGCCAGGCTAGAATATGTAGGTATGGGATGTCCGCAGCCGCAAGCTGAAAGAGAGCGCAGGAAGCAGCAGTTTTGGAAAGAAGGAATCAGCAGAAACGGGCAAGGTAGGCAGGCCCTCGTTCTTTTTCTGCCAGAGAAAGAGGGCCGGCCGCCGCAAGGAGGGAATACTACTGCTAGGCACGCCCAGGGCACACAGCACAGTACAGTATTTTAGTCTGTGGCTGCGTGTCAGATCTAGGACGGGTCTTCCCTGCGCCAGGACAAGCCCCAGAGATGGGGTCCTTGGGTCCTTGGAGGAGCCCCCGAGAGCGAGGGGACCCATAGGCGAGCTCTTCTCTGAACTCTGGATTGGCTGTCATGTCTGGATCCAGGGAGTACTCGCAAGGTACTTCGTATGCTACTTTTGGGGCGACAAGACGCCGGTCTCTGGATCAACGGGTTCGGGGGCTCGGGAGCGGGTGGAGACGCGATGACGTTGGCTGGCCCAGCGTGAGTGGATGAAGTTTCTGTCTAGGTCTCTCTTTTTTTTTTTTTTCGTGCTCTCTCGTTCGCTGCTACGTAAGAAGTTGAGGTATACTCTCCTGAGCTTGGGACAAGGGGTGTGTTGTATATCCCCTTGTTCCGGAATTAAAAGAGAGAGCTTGAAAAGAAAGAAAGAAAGAAAGCATAAAAGGAGAAACAAAACACTCCAAGAGAAAAGTGCAGGCGGTCGTCAAGATGCATACATCCATCCGTGTATCCAGACAGTGCGTGGACTCTTATTAGTGCTCTGTGCCTGTGTTGTGTCTCTGCTGCTGTCTCGTCCAGCCCCAACCGGGCTCGTGCTCGTGCTCAGCGCCTTGCTGCTCGTGTCGCAGGTACGCAACACGGAGCCGTGGGATTGGAGACAAGGCATAGCAGGCGGGTCCCCTCTCTGGCTGCTGGCGTCGTCTTTGGGGCCTGGGCTTTTGGACTCTTGTCCTCTCTCCCTCTCTCTCTCTCTCGCGAGACGGCGGAGTGAGTTGAGCTTGATGAGAAGTGGAGTACCTCACCAAAAGACATGTGCCGGATGAGTGAGACCGATTGTAGGAGAATTAAGTAAGGGAGCCCGCCTAATAACAGGTCGCAATGAAAGCCTCATCCAATATCGGCAAGGAAACGAGCAATAAAATCCCGTCATGGCTGAAAAAGCAACCTTACGCAACGGCAACGGAACGGGGCGTGAGAGGAGAGAAGACGAGAAGCCAAGATGAATGATCTCAGGGTTTACCATCCTTGGTCAAAAAAGCCATCCCAAAACATCATTGTCTGGGGTGTGTTTTCGTATTCCAGCGATGGAATGGATCTGTTGGAATCTATGATGTGCAGTTCACTAGTCCCCTTTTCTCTTCTCCATGTTTTGTGATGAACGTATGGATATGGGTGCTTCTGCTTCCTCCTGTATATCCAGCAGCATGACAAACGCCTGACTCTCGTTCCCGCACCATTGACCGTTGTGGCAGGTACAGAGTAATACTGGGCTCCAGCTGAGAGAGAGGGATTCGTCAGGGCCAAATCTCGTCCACTTCTCGTTCAATGCTTCTTTCCGGGGTGGCTTTGGGCAACCGCTGGGATCTCCCATCAGGGATTGTGAGTATTACAGTACAATACAGTACAGCACAGTAAGAAAAAGCCCATCCTCCTTTCTCAACCCCCTGGACATGGAAACCCGGGGATGACCAAGAGACCGAAGATGAGGGGGGCCTTTTGAGAGACAGAGAGGGGGGAATATGCAATTGGGGACGGCTATGGCGGGAGCATGTGGGAAAGCGGCAGCGCGGGATTGAGCCTCATAAGGAGAAGGGCGTTGAATTGGACCTATGAATGAGAATTGCAAATGGATGGAAAGGGAAATGGGTGGGAAGAACCCTTTTTCTGACTGAACGTTCGGTGGTACTCGCTCGGTACCAGAGCCCAGTCCCGGCGTGAAGAGCCGGCAAGGTACCTGACGGTGACTTGCAGTTGCAGCCCAGCCCAGCCAGCCCAGCCAGCCCACGCCGGAGAGCGCGTGCTGTTGTGTTGCATGCTGTAGGGTCCTGTCCTGATCTGGTCCTGTCTCCTGGTTGTCTTTCCTGTACCAGGCTGAATTGGATGAGACGGCATTGGCCTCTTGCGTGCGTGCAGCGCAGTGCGAAGCGCCTGTTGTGTTGGTTGGTAGCTCAAGTATTGGCATCGACACCACCAAGCCAGGGCGGCGCCACCAGGGATCAGGGACTCCGGATCAGTGAGAGCCAACCGTCAACCCCACGGTGTCCCTGCTGCACACAGTGCTTGGTCGTTTCGTGGTTTCAGCTTTCCTCTGGGCGACGCGGCGGGCCAAGAAGAACAGCAACCGAAAGCGACTGTCCTGTACTGTACGTTGCCAGGGCGTTAGGGGAGAAAAGAAGCTTCTAGGAAAAACAAGATTATCAGTTGTCAATCAATCAATCATCCGCTAGCATGCAGTCGTGGTGCATTCAGCTCACCACCTCCTCTGACGCGGATGATACCCTTCCAAAACTAATTAGTCGAGCTGCCTCCCGAATTGCAAAGCAGCACTTGCCGAAATCCACGCGGCCTTGGCCGTTGGCTTTCGTAGGCATTTGTCGTTGCCGGTTGCCGTTGTCATCGTTGTCGTTGTCGTTGAAGGCGTCGTCGTCGTCGTCAACGGCCGGCCAACGGGCATCAATTCTCACCCGAAACTTACGGCAGCTGCACGGCGCAGTAAGGCGGGATGGGGCTGGCTGGCAGGCAGCATCATCGTCATGGCTCAGGTCCTGATACAGAGGTGCACTCTAAGATACTCTATTTCTACTTAGATAAATGCTAAGATATACTTAGCTTAAATTATTAATTATTTATACTATAGGTATAAATATAAGCTATCTAAATTATATATAGGGGGAAAAGAGATATTATTATATATATTAAGCTAAATTAAGGCGCTAAAGCTTATTTTTTTTATTAAATAAGGCAATTATAATAATATTTTATTATTATCCTTAAAGTATTAAAAGAAATTATTAATTAGAGTTTAATAA
>NIZV01000067.1:0-168287 GCA_003947045.1 Fusarium ambrosium
AATTTAAATTAATAATTAATTTTTCTTTAAGGTATATAAATTTAATTATTTTTAGTTTTTTCTTAAAGATATAAGTAAAAAGGTAATAAAAATACCTAAGAATATATTAATAAGTAATTTTACTTTAAGAGATAACTTATAATATTTCTCTTAATTATTTTTATTAATTTATAAATCCCCTTAAGGCTTTTTTTAATAGAGGTTAATCTTAGTTATATCTAATTCTAGATATTTAGCCTTATCTTATTATATTTAACCTAGCTAATTAGCGCGGTCTATATTACTTATAGTCTCTTAGATATAAGGTAAAGGCTATATAGAGTCTTATAGGGTAAGTATAATAATAATAAACTCGCTAGAGAGTATTATTATATAATAAGAGAAAAAGGTAAAAAAAAAAGTAGAGTTATATATAGCCTTATTAATATTATAATTATAAGAGAATAACTTAGAGACTAAAAGTTAAGTTTTAACTATATAAGAGATAATAAGATATTTACTAAGATAAGTAATTAACTCTCCGTGAGGTAATTATAAAAGGGAAAAAAACCCCTTAATAAACCTTCTAAGCCGGGAAGTCTATTATATAATATAGTTATTACGTAAGGTAACCCTAATAAAACTACTTCCTTATGGCGTAACGCTATCGCTCAATCAAGGAAACTTGTTGATTTGTAACGCCTAGATAGCTATCTATGAATGCGGTTAAGTCGAGTTTGCAGATAAACCTTGTTCGTCGCCATTTCGAGAGGATGCAATGCATACGATCTTGTGGCTCAGTAAACCCATCAAGAACCAGGCTTCAACTATAACAAAAAATACATTGTCAACACATCATAGCATCATGACCCAATGCTAACATAGTCGTTTTCTTTTAGCCTTCTCCTGCCTGCAGTAGAAGAGTCATACCTAGCTGCATCATCATGAAAGGTTAAACCTCTCATGGTGTATTTAACTGCTCTAGCCACCGCACGAGAAACAAGGGAACTGTCCCTTTCCACCTCAAGACATGCAATGCATACAGCCTTATCAGACGCCCTCGTTCCTTACTATCTACTTCAACCGACGGAACTCTGAGACGGAGACGCGCTTGAACGGCGACTGCAATCAATTCGGAAAGCTCCTTTTCTGCAATCGACCCGCCTCGATGCCGTTCATATCTGTCTTCTCCTACCAGCTGTCAAGTTCCCAAACAAAACCTATCTTTTCTGTCACCTACCCTAGGCAAGGCAAGTTCTACCCGGAAGGCTTCTCGCAATAGATGTTATTGCGAGGGACTGGATGCAAATTTCTCCAGTATTCGTGTTATTCATGGATAGAAATCGTGATTGTTTCGTAATACACCATATTTCATTCATTCAACGCTGTTGCTTCTGAAGAAACAAGAGTTCAAAAAACTCTCCATCAGGGCTCGCCATATCAGTGTCTCCCTATTATACACCCGAATCCTCCTGCTCAATCTCGTGCTCCTCCTCAAAGGTACTCCAGGCATCACAAACGTCTGAAACATAGGACGAGTCAGAAATGTCGGGGATTTCACTCGCCCGCTCCACGAACTGTAGAGCAAACCCTTCAGAAGTGTGCCACCCTGAAATGTCATTTAGCAGAGGCTCAAAAATGAGATTAACGGTTTTTGGGGGTGTTCATACCGATGTGGCAGTGGCACAGCCACACACCAGGGTTGTCAGTCTCCCACGCCATGACAAGGTATCCCGCCGCCGGCAACATAGCCGTGTCACGACGAGGCGGGTTGGCAGTATTGAGAGTCACAGAGGACGAGTAAGTGCCAGTCCCTTGCGCGAGGATGAAAAAGTCGTGGCCGTGGAGATGAATAGGGTGAGGAACCGGCAAAGTAGTCTCAATGACAAAGTAAATCCACTGGTTGGCCTCGCTGAGCTCAATGACGGCATCGTCAGTCTCGTACTCAGTTGACCCGTTGAGGACCTGCGCAAGCGTGGGATCCGACCATTCAACGAGCATGCTGGTGCTGTTGAGCATCCACTTGAACAGGCCGGCCGTGTTCCTGCCAACTGTGGCCGTATCTAGGTCACTCCAATTTGCGTCGTCGACCGTCTTGGAGATGTATGGCACTATGTCCGTCTCGTCGTCGCAGCTATCGGTGTAGTCGTACGCGGTTGTGGATGGCGTACTGGGGCTGTCTCCGTAGTAGACAATGCCCTTGATGTTGTCAGTCGAGTCGTTGTCGGAGCATGCGGCTTGAGGGATGGCTCTCATCCAGAAGTTATCGGCAACATCGGCTTGGTCGGCAGTCACGATGATATCGTAGCGCTGGCCTGGGATAGAAAGTTAGTAAGAAGCGCGTTTCGGGGCGTGGTAGGCCACAAACCCATAGCTATATCCAGAACAGTCGTCTCGTACGGCTCAATAGGCACCAGATCAGCCGCAATGACCATCATGGTGTGGTTATCGATGGAGAACTTCCAGTGAGTATCGACCGCCGCGTTTACCAACCTCATGCGGTAGGATGTACCAGTGTTAAACGAGACATTGAAACGAGAGCCAGTCTGGGACGAGCTGCCGTCATCACCATAGACATTCGTTCCGTTGATCAAGCCGTTGTCGAGGGTGGGTGGCCCGCTAGTCTGGGCAGTGGAGTACAATTCATCAACAGTCTGATGGTCCCAGTCGTTCAAAAAAACCATTCCTAGGTCTTCATCATAATCGGCTGTAGCAGGACCGTTAATGATGATGCCACCGAAAATACCCTGCCAGGCTTGAAGCGCAAAGTGTGAGTGATACCAGCTCGACCCATACTGAGCAGCCTTCCATGTGTAAGTTATCGTCTCCCCAATTGCTAGGGGACACTGCGTGATTGACGTGACACCGTCATTTTGATTGGTGTAGTTCTGACGTATACCATGCCAGTGCATGCTGGTACCGTTGAGAGAGGTGCTGAGGGAGTTGGTGACATGCACCACAACAGTATCGCCCCAGTCGGCGAATATCGTTGGCCCAGGAATGGAGCCATTGACTGCCATTGCTGAGCGGGAGACGCCATCAGGGGAAACAGTAACATCAGTCAACTCAAGCCAGTATTCTTTTGTAACTCCAGTGTCGACGGCCTCGGTCGTGTAGTCAGTGTCAATGGAGTAGTCACACCATTCTGACCTGGTGGATGCCGTATTCCCGCTGCAAGCGGCGCGAGGTTTGAGCTGGGAAGAAAGGCTGGCGGCCCTGACATGCTGAAAGGCAAAGCAGCTTGCGAAGAGAGAAAAAAGAAGCATGGTGTTGGAAAGGGGCAACCTAAGCGTGCCCGGAAGAAGTGCAATGATGTCTTGTGGATAAGGTAAAGAGAAAGAATGGTCTACAACTAATCTCTCATATTCTAAGTCTACGTCAGTGCCTTTAAATAATACGTTCTTCAATGGAAGACCTCAATAGTCCAGCATACGCGGATACTACAATTCAGCCTTGACGGACTGCCCCCTCACCCCGTATCGCCAAATGCAGCCTAGCTATCACAGCCTCACGATGTCGTCGTCAGTATCTATGTAGTCGCGTTTCACGGACACTCCGTTCATCGGTATATGAATGATTGCCATCCGTCCTTGCCGCTCAGCCGCTTATCCACCCACATCCCGGGCTTTCTATATTGGGCTTACGTAGGGTGATTGACGAGTCATTGCGCATTGAATGAACCCTGAAAGATCCAATTCTCGGCAATCTAACGCTTATTTGGTACGTAGCCCCGGGTAAGGTTGTATTGTTTCAGGCCCTTGAGATCGTAAAACACTCCGGGCATGCCCCTGCTGAAGAGGCTGAGTTCGTTCTGCATTACACCGGCAATCCCAAAATTACGCGTACAACGAAGAGGCCGCGTTGGCTTCCAGAGAAATTTCACTTGGGTATCATTTCTATTATATCCCTTGACCCTTCCCACCGGCTAGGTTGTGATATACTGCAGTTCAACGAAAGCATACTGATACATAATTTGCCCATTCTAACATTTTTTTCCCTTTTAAACTAGAACTTCAGAACTATGCGCTCTTACGAGTTTACTACTGTCGCGTTATCAAGTTTCGTGACTTGGGCGTATGCAGCGGACAGCTTCTCTCTCTTTGCCTATGGAAATGGCATTGGTGGCCTTCCTGTATTCTCTACGGGCGGTAAGAGACCCAATCTTGACTTCTCATCTACAAGGCATACCATCATGAACAATAATTAACTTCCTCCCAAGGCGATGTATTTATCGGCAACTTTAGCAGTGTAGGCAACCCCGAGGCTGCGCCGGTCCTCTGTCAGTTTCCCTGTCTTATGATGTCAGCAAAACCCATTTCACTAATACAGAAGCAGTTACTACTGGAGACAACACTTGGTCCGGATCTCCTAACACGACTGGCTACGCCAGTGACCAGAGCCCTACCTGGTCGAACCTGATTTTTGCCGTCCCCGGCCCTTCGTCGTCTTCCCACAACGTTACGCTGATTAACGGAACAGCTAATGCTGGCGACCTCGTCACGAGCTTCAGCTTCTACGGCTCCTTCGTCTTTGTGGACGAGGATGGTACATTGGTGTCTCTCTGGTACGGTATGCCCTCTGATGTCGACGGTGTATACTCGTTGGGTTGGAATGCTTCGAGCGATGATGCTTCATCGGATAATATCTTGATCACCTTGAAGAGAACGCCCCCTTCCAACCCTTCCAACAATGCCGTCTAGTCTCGGGATTAAGGTACGCCATGTTTCTTCCCATAAGAGTAGCACGACTTGCTAACATAGTCTGTCGGAATAGCTCTTGACGAATAGAGGCCACATCTCTTCACTACGTGACTGTTGAGCTTGACTTGGTGTTCCGATCCAAACAGAGTGTACGATTTGAACTAGGGTAAGGGAGAATCGTATACCAGGTATCTCCAAGGTTGGGACTGCCTACAGGGAATCCGAGAGTTTGGGTACAGGGTTTAGAGGTCGGACTGTGAGCGGGAATCAGAGTCTGGTGGCTCAGAAACTATATTTTCCTTCAATTTGTTTTTAGTTCTTATCTTTTGGTGCAAACACGCGTTTCCGCGAGTGTATATAGAGCTGTCCGTTGAGGTGCATCGAGTTTGACTTCTCAAATATCAGTACCAGTCTAAGTACTTTTGCTCCTTCGAGGGTAGGTTGCTTCCACGACAAGAAAGACTACAGTTTTCTACACATCATTCACATCACTCCCTAACATTAACGCATCTGCCGGATCTTGATTTCATTGCTACAACTTTGCCCGGCTCAGGGTAAGGGATCTGTTACTTTTCCCTCTGATACGCTATACTGCACTTTTTCATGTTTGTAGCTTCGTACCCAAACGCAACCATAGAAGTTTCATAACAGGCCAAGGAGACTAAATATCTAGCCCAGATCGCAGAAAATCGTCATTGAGGACCATAGATGGCGTGGCTCTATTCCCTAGGTATAAAGAAAGACGCTTGATGATTCCAGTTTCAGGCCAATCCCTTCCTTCCGCTGATACCTGGTCATCAAGCCTGACGGTCCACAACTCAAGTCGGCGATAGTTTCTACTCCCGGGTTCCAATAACACGAGAACCAAGCCAGCGGTATCTCTGATAACTTCGATGTAGGTAATTGATACCTTTGTCTCGCCAATTCGCCCTTGGGCTGGTAGACAAGCATAAGCCGAAGGAGAAGGCCAGCAGGCGCAGGAGATACCGACTTGTAAAACCTTGATAACCGCAAGGGGACTGAATTTGCGATCTTGTCTATCGGTTATCCCGACTTCAACTATAATAAAGAACATATTTCCAACACATCATAGCATCATATCCCAATGCTAACATAGTGGCCTTTTTTTAAGCCTTTCGGCCACCTATAGCCGCAGGAGTCGAAGACTCATAGACTGCCTATCTACATAGGTATTTAACTACTCTAACCTCCGTACGAGAAACAAGAGAGAATTGCCATTTCCCACCTTACTAACTGCAATCCCTAAATAATACGTCTTTTAACACGATGCTAAGAACCATAGTCAATCAAGCAATGGCGGTCAGCCCGTCGTACGATATAGGACTGAATTTGCATTCCTCCATCCAGAAGGACGTTTCAACGAGAACAGGCCCTGGTGCAGTCGTATTGGCCCTGTACTCTCGTGTGTTGATACTTTGCTGGGAAACAGACGTTCCAATTTGATGCGGAGGGATGTTGGTTGAGGAACTCGTGTATGTCATCTTTTTCTGCTTCATTTTGGAGCGAATTAAATAACCGGGCAAGATTAAGGAAGTGCTAGCTAGTGGGTTCCGTGAAATTGTGAACTACCTCAATGAAAGTGTATTGAAGGAATAGCGCTGACTGTTTTTTGCTATAGAGTATCAGACCATCCATACAGCTAGGAAGCCAGTTCCATTTTTGTCGCCGCAAGTTGAAGACTCAATATGACTGTAACTTGGCCTGATGGGATTTGATAAGCGGAGAGTGGATCGCTTTAGGACCTTATGTGGGTGTTCATGGCAACGTCAAGAAGCCCACCGTCTCACTGCTATGGGCAGTGTTCAGGAGCCGTATGGGGTGAAAACTTGCGCGAGCCTAGGCACGCATCACACCTCAGCTTGACCCTGGTTTCTTGTGGTTCAACGGCGTGCGACACTTGTGCCCTAGCATCGTGTACACCGACATATAAACGGGCTTCGTCTATGGAAAAGACACCAGTCGGCCGCCGCCAAATGCCACCGGGGCTCCGGTGGTGTGAACATGTGTTCTTCCTCGCTGCGCCAGATCTGTATTACGCTGCGGTGGCTCTATTGATCGGATCAGCCATGACCAAGGCAGCATATCAAGTGGCTGCCAGTCTTGATCCGAAGCCTCCTGGCTGGACCTTGTCATATAACCCTCCCTAGGTACGACGAATTCAATGAGCCGGCATCGCCCGAGTGGATGACCGTCTTCCGCTTCGTGCCGGGCCTCTACTACCTGGTCAATGTGCCGTAGCAATATCTCTTGACGGACTAGAGTCATCTGCCTCGAGAGAGCCTCCGGTTCTTCTTCATTGATCACAATTGGGTAGATGCCTCGGTAGACGGGGCTTTAAGCCTGGGTAATCAAGGGGGCGTAGACTCCAGAGGCGCTGAAGGGGCCGCGGCTGATGATCCAGTTCGTCGCTCAATCAAGAAAGCTTTCAGCCGACTCTAAAACGAGCCCGGCTGCGCCAAAAGGAGGCCCGCCATCCCTCGCTTCGGTTTCTACTTGCGATCCTCAACTTAGCGGGGCTGGTGTTAGAAGGGGGTAAGGCGCAATCGTCTTAGGGGAAGACGTATACAAGGTTGTGAAGTGAAGTCGTGGTAGGGCAGTGAGGGAAGACACTATTGGGCTCAGCCGCAAGTGCGATCAGGTTCGAAATCATTAGCCCGTCATTATCAGCCCAGTGAGGAGCTGAAGCCATCGCTTATCCCGCACACCTTCTCAGATCAAATCATGGGGCACACCGGCCCGCCCCGTGCTGGTCGCTTAGAGCATCCTAGATGGCCTGCATTATCTAGTCGGCCTCAAAGCAAAATCTTGCTGCAAGCTTGCTGTTATTCCTCACACAATACGAAGACCCATGACTTGCTTATCTGCCGGCAGCAGCCAAGGCGGATAAAACCGGCAGGATGCGGTATAACCCCAGCCTTATTGCCTAATGCCCAAAGCTACAGCGACACCCAAATAGTCGAGCACTTAGCCGTCTAATCTGCGCATCGCTTTAGGGCCTGATGCAGAGCTGCACTCGACTTCACTCGACTGCACTCTGCGCCTTGTTAGTCGCATAAGTCTGCATAAATATGCGCTTAACGGGGCATAGCCCGTTAGATACATAAAAAAGAATTCAGATAGCATAGCCTAATATACCGATCTATATACCACTTTAATGAAGGCTATTTTGCCCTATAATAATGCCTCTTTTAGTAATCTTAATATTAACTATATGGTTTTCCCTATTGGCTGCGTTTTTTTGATAACTATAGATAACTAACGTAGTTATTAACGCGATAATTACTAGGCTATAGCGTATTAACCTATTAACCTCTAGTGGCTATAGCGCATTGACTACTATTCTTTAGTAGCTATAGCGTATTAACTATTATTCTTTAGTGGCCATAGCGTATTAATTACTATTTTTTAGTGGCTATAGCGCATTAACCCACTAACCTTCAGTGGGCTAAGCGCTATACTTCAGCGTATTACCTACTAAGGGAAAAAAAAAGGCTCTCTAAAATAGGCTAAGAATACTTACTAAGCAATTATTTTATTATAAGAGATTAAAAGTATATCTAGGGTTAGGGTTAGGGTTAGGGTTAGGGTTAGGGTAATGGTATAACTAATTGCTGACTAATTAGCTTTTGTGGCTATAGGGTACTTATGGTTAGCCCTGCCGATCGCAATGTAGCTTTTGAGTGAATCAGAGTGAAGAGAGAATTTCAGAGTGCGGCTCTGCATCAGGCCCTCAGTCGATAGCCATATAAGTAAGGTTACTCTTTACTCTCTTAAACAAAAACACAAAAACGAGACGCCTGGTCAGGTGGTTAATTCTCAAAAATACTCTCTAAAAAAAACCCAAAACCTCTCTTAAAATCCGCAAACCTAATAAAAAATCATCACTTGGCCGGGCGTCACCCAAAAAGGGTTCTCTTTTTGCCATTTTCAAACACTATAGACTGAGATAATAGCTATATAAATAACATCACTCTTTACTCTTCCATCCTAAAAGCACAATGTGCTCGGCGCCTGGTTAAGTGGTTAAAATCTCAAAAATCTACTCCTAAAAAAACAAAAACCACTCTTCTGATCCGTAAACCTGAATCCCACCTCTGACCAGGCGCTACATAAAAAAAGCCATCCACTTAAAAACCTCTCTTTTTGGTGTTTGTTACTTCTATGAGATTGCTAGGCTGTGATAGTGAGGGTCGAGCCGGCTTGGTGTTGAAAGACCATCCCGAGTGGCTTAAGGCCCATCACAACAACCATGATAACGTAAGCTCTAATTTTTTTTTTTTCGTTTTGGAGATCATGGCTATTATAAATAGTAGTCTGTTTGTGACCCTGAGTGCCGTTGTTGTCACCCGTTGTTGTTCTGTTGCCTCAATGCATCCTCGTTCATATCACCAGTGTCTCAATCGTGATCATGCGGTGATGGAGGAAAGCCTAGCTGTCACACAAGACCAAGAGGATGCAACGAATGATCCAAATCCAATTTAGAAGAAGGCCCCAGCAAGAGTTCAACTCACTTTCATCATCACAAGGTTCCATCGTGTTATCACACATCAATAACACCAATTCGCATTAAACCCCAACAACTCCAAATTACAGAATGCCTAACCAGTCTCGATACAGCTAACACCACATCAAGAACCCCAACCGCCCAAACCAAAAACAGATCATTATTGCCTCGACCTTATTAAAAACCCAAACTCCATAAAATTACAGCTTTAGCTTCTGAATCGCCAAAGACAACCTATCCGCCACCCTCCTAGCCATATCCGACTTCTTCCCCAACAACCAAAGCCCCTTCGTACACTCATCCGCCCTCGCAAGACTCTCCTGAAAGCTTCCCCTCGTCGTGAGCCCAAACTCGAGAAAGTCGTTGGCCTCGCTGATGAGGAGGACAGCCGCCTTGGAAAAGGCCCGGATGAGGATGATGGTCCAGGGTTCGGTTAGGATGGTGGCTTCGTTTACGGCGTCGTGGAAGTGTGAGAGCGAGGGCGATATCATGCCTGTTGTTCCTCTGTCTGGGGTTGAGACTTTTGCTAGGTCTGATAGCTCTCTTGCGCTGGCTTCTCGTATTCTTGAGACCATCTTGCTTCCAAGACGGCCGTAAGATACAGAAGGAATACCCAGCTCGTTCTCGTCCACGTATTCGATCAGATCAGCTAGCATGAGAGCAGCCAGATGCCAGTGACACGATATACAGACGAACCAACTCTGGATGCGCCCTGGTACAGCCTCGTAGTCGTGGAGAAGCTCCTTGAAGAAGGCTCCGTGTGTGAGGTTCCAGTATCTGAAGACAGATATCGAGTTGCGGATGATTTGCTCAACCTTTTCTCCCCTGCCTCCCTTTCGGAGAATGTTTTGCAGGTACGAGACGTGCCGGTAGAGTAGGACCTTGACAGGTGCCGACTTTGTGACAGCTTCTGCCGCAGCTTCGTATGTGCAGGGCCAGTGAACCATGCGATATGGCTGCTCGAGACTGTCCTGAATAAACAGAGGGACGTTCCACTGTCCATCTGCACCCTCCGGGTGTTGACGAGCATCGTCATGTTGACTCTCAGCGTCAGAAACGACAACCGGCCGCTCATTCATCGACGACGACACCGTGTCAAACATTATACTTAACCAAAACAACAAGCCAACAGTCCCTCTATCTTCTGGACTCATGACAGAAAGAGAGTCGCTAGCCTTCTTCCCACGACGGAACCCATCCAGGCCTCTCCTCGTAGAGTCAAACTGGAACTTTAACGCATGCATCTTTCGAGCCGCTCGTTCCATCATGACTGGTGCGCCATCGCGAGCAATGATGTCGCCTAGCTCAGCCATCATGGAGTCCGCATCGAACCTCCTCTCTTGTCCAAGCAAAAAGTCGAACCCATCAGTCGCAGAAGTCGAATCATCGTCGCGATTCCATGGTTTCTGCGTCAGACCAAAGACAAGCTCCGCGCAGGCTACTCGATATGACTCGATGTCGGCGACATCCTGAAGAGCCTTTTGCGCCTGCTCCCAAAAGTGCTTCTGGATGTTTCGATCAAACTCTTCCGAAATCTCGTCGAGAAAGTCTTCTGGGTGATCGTCCTCGAATGGATCGCCAAGGGGATGATAGCGCTCTCGTTGACGACGACTCCCCTGAGCCCACTGGGTCGCAAAGGCCATGATGGCAAGGTGGAGGGCTCTCGTGGCCGCTTGGTCCTCGGATCGGGTCAACTGTATGAGCTTAGCAGACTGGGCCACTCGGTCAAGTCTCTGTGTTCGGATGTAGATGCGATTCGTCCATGAAGCACCCCATTCAGCATGGGGGCTTGTGTTGGAGCCAGGTCTATATGGACACGTCACTTCGGTCAGCCAGCAGCTAAGGTTGTGCTCCAACACGTCGTGATAGATCTTCAACAGGTTGGTAGAGATGAACTGAGTGTTGGACCGCGCCATCATTGACTGGTCGATAGAGAAGGGAGAGAGGGAGCCTGGTTGGTTCGTTGACCAGCTTCGTGAGGTGCGACGGCGTTTTTGCCTTTGCCGACTCTTGTCACTTCCAGGTCGACTAGATCCGGAGCGAGAAGAGCGACTGGGAGGAGGAATCGGTTCAATCTGCTGCGAGGCAGAGAGTTGTGATGCAGAGAGTTGCGATGCAGAGAGTTGCGATGCAGAAAGGGAATCGTCGAATTGAACTTCAGGTGGCGCTTGCGAACAGATGCTCTCCGGTCCAACGGATAAATGGTGACTCAAGTTGTCAGTCAAGTAATCCGACGACGACGACGTGGCTTCCTCAAACGCCGACATGTTAAAGTCATGACCAGGGACGTTACTGTCTGGCGGCACGGAACCAAACGGTAGAGCACCGAGAGATCCTTCGGGGAACGATAGATTAAGGTTGGGCAGTTCCTGGCTGAACAGACCCTGCGGTGGGCCCTGATGAGACGGCCCCGGTTGACAAGCCGGAATGCTGAAGCTGGCAGTATCTGTTATCACAGGCTGAACCTCAACATCCTGGCTGCTGCTCTGCCTCTGCTTGCCCGGTATGATGCACTCCAAGCTCGAGTCCTCACGGGCAGCGGCAGCCAAAGCGGCGGTGATCTGGACCTGGGACCAAGCCCAGTTCATGGTGCATTGCTTCTTGGTCTTTGTACAGTACGAGCAAGGCTGAAGCTCAGCTTCCGAGGCTGAAGCGAGGCATTTAGTAAACTGTCCTCGGAAACACCGGGGGAAAGGCGGGGGAACCCACCAGGCCTCTTTCCCAGGACTATGGTCCCGTTAGAGAAGCTGTCGTGATCGGGCAGCTCAAGGGGAGGGGCATCGCAGGCCCTTTTAGACCTCCTGCACTGGTCGCATGCGAGCTTTGTCTGACGCTTCATGACGCGTGTTGCGTGTACCGCGACGGACCTTGCGATAAGGTGATATATATGTCGATAGAGGAAAGAGACAAGGAAGAGAAGGGGGCATCAGCCAATAAAAGCACGCGATATGAATATTATCTCTCTTCTCAGCATTTCTCAAGCAAGGAAAAACAAGATTGCGGAAGAAGGCCGAAAAAAAAGCTGGGGACAATCTGCGAGTTGAAGGGCGGGGGGAAAAACCCGAAACCGAGAAAGCAGCCCCTTATATTTTTTTGTGGAGTCGCCAAGCTCCGCTTCCCCGGGGGAGGGGTATCCACCAAGGATGGGCATCTTCCCCGCGTTTTGGACTCTGATGGATGGTTGATACGTCACAGGGAGGGCGGAGTATGGTTTCTTTTTTGGGTAAGGATGGCATTGTAAAGGAGAAGAACCGTCGAAACCTTGTTTCTACAAAGAGACTCGTTCATTGGATCTAACAGGGCAAGGGTTCTGAAGGGACCCTGTTCTCCGACGTTGCCGGACTCATCCACGTGTCCTCGAGCCTGACATGTCTTGGATCTTGTCTCGAAGTAGAAAGGCAAGGCTTGAATTCATCCGAACGGTTAAGCGAGGTTACTCTAGCTACCGTAATTGTGTGGGTGGAAATTGGAAAAGCACGTCTCATTCTCACGCCTTGATCTCATCGAGCTATGGTATCTGTATCTACTTGATCGCCTTGTAAATCTCAGCCTCAACCTCGGCCCAAAGCCCAAGAACCTTGGCATCCGCAAAAGGCAGAATCTGAGTACAAACCATCCCCGCAACACCATTCTCCCTATCACACCACCACCAGAGATTCGCCAGACCAGCCCAGTGCACCGTGCCCGTTGATCTACCCGTACCTCCGCCGTTGGACATCATAAAGGTCAATCCCCAGCCCTGCGGAGGATTCCCCGACACGGGGTACAGCTCGGGGATCGGGTTGGTTAGATCCGGTTTGGCAGCTGGGATGAACTGCCGAGACGCGTTGGGGAACTTTTCAATCTGGTTGCGGAACATTTCATCCACCGTCTCTTTGCGGAGGATCTTGGCCCCTGTTCGAGGGCATGTTCCATTGTTGAGGAGAACAGCCAGAACCTCTGTGACAAAAGGTCAATAACCCAAACCTCAAAGCTACAGTAACAATGGAGGGGGAAAAAACTCACTGCAATACTCCTGTGGCTGCGCAAACATGCCTGCTCCTCCACTGTTAAAAATGGCACCCGTTTCAGACTTGTTATCAGGGTCCACAACCAGTGGCAGCCTCAAGAGATGATCTCTTGGCCGAAGCTTCCCATCCGGATCCCGCGCGTGCATGTACGCCAGCTTAGATCGCATATCCTCGCCGGGGAGCATGGACATGTTCTTGATGCCCAGGGGCTGAAACACGTGCTTTTGGAGATAGTCGTTGAGCGACAGACCACTGACTCGCTCAAGAGCCAAGCCCGCCCAGTCGATGCCCACCTAGGGATGATCAGTATTTTATGCGGTGAGATCGGTTCATGCAGGGGCCACTTACACCGTATTCCCAGCCTTCTCCAGGCTGAAAGACCAGAGGCATCTTGAGGTCTTCAAGACGACCCGAAAACTCATCATACCCAGCAGGAAGAGTCCAATCCCTCAACCTCTCATTGAAGAAAGTGTAAGCACACCCAGAAGTGTGCGTCAACAACATGCGAAGCGTAATGGCCTTCTTCTTCTCCTCCAACTTGCCATCCTTGTTCAAAACCTTGAGCTCCTTGAGCTCAGGCAGAATCTTCTCCGTCTGCTCCCCATCATCAAGCTTGAGCAATCCCTGCTCGACGAGCTGCATGACAGCGACACCAGCCAGCATCTTTGTGCAGGAAGCAATCCAAAACACATTCTCGAGCGTCATGGGTTCTTGAGAGAT
The DNA here is from genome assembly GCA_003947045.1 of Fusarium ambrosium. NCBI lineage: Eukaryota > Fungi > Ascomycota > Sordariomycetes > Hypocreales > Nectriaceae > Fusarium > Fusarium ambrosium. The sequence goes on from NIZV01000067.1 coordinate 13,935, forward strand.
GACTCCTCTCTTACCCGCCGCGTGGGCAAACAGCTCTTCGCCGTTTTTGCCGACCACGACGACAGACGTGCCGGGGATACCTGTGCTTTGATCCGCGCAGGCCCCGTCCACGATGCCTCGCAGCTTGTTGACGACGTTTGAATCGAGGGGCATATTTGGAGTAGAAAGTGGAGTTTGATATGTGTTTGAGTAAAGAAGAATACGAATATTAGTGAATACTTGCTACAATAACAATATGCACTCCAAGTCTCCCTATTTATCCTCTCCCACTCGCAACACAAACTCTATTTCTCACAACCTTGTCATGTGCTCGGACACCTCACACACACACATGTCTCAGTTCGTGTATGTACCCAACGACGATCCCTTTGCCCCGGCCAGCGGACCCGCATCCGCAGCTACGTAGTAAAAATGCGGTTTCACGACCTACCCTAAGCGGAGGTCAAACTGAGGGGTAGCTATTCAGGACGCGGCGCCGCTCCCGGCCGGGGGATGATGATCCTAGCTCGGCAGATGAACAAATTCCCCACGCCAAGGAAACCGGGGAAAAGACGCGGGGAGGGGAGGGAAGGGGGGCTAGGGATGGTTAGAGACGGGCTGAATCTGGAGTTGCACTGCGTTGCAGCAGCAGCAGCAGCAGCAGCAGCAAGAAGACGCAATGCATCCCCCTCATGAATGTGACCAAAAGTTGCGGCGGACGGGAGCCCGATCTGTTGCAGGACAAGTCCGCAATCTTCTGTGCCTACAGAGACGGGGGAGGGAACAAGGTTGGTATTGGTATCTTTGCGTGTTTGATGCAGTGTTGCGAGTCGTGAAGCAAAAAAAAAAAAACATGTTAAATACCACGTCTTGATCCTCTTTCAAGACATATCTCATCACTCTCAAACTCATTCCAAACAATACAATACCAACTTTCAGCACCCTTCTACTCCTTTTTTAAACTCCTCTTCACAATCACAAGTCTTCAAAATGGGCGAAAACGTTCCTATTCGATCCAACGAGTTCAACACCAAGTTGACTGCCTACTCGACTACTCAGCATGGCAAGGATATCGAAGTTGACGCTCTCATTGTAGGAGCTGGCTTTGGTAAGTCATCATTGCACTTTTTTCTTTTACGATCACGATCCCTTCTCGATTACATCATACTGACTTTGCCAGCCGGCATCTTCATGCTCAAGACTCTTCGCGACCGTGGACACAAGGCCGTCATCTTTGAGGCCGGCAATGACCTCGGAGGCACCTGGTAAGTACCCACGTCGGTCAAGGCTCCTTGCATACACGTCCTATGGGGCGGAATGACCTTGTGATCCCACACCTGCATACCCTGCCCCATCTTATCCGAGTACAATCTCCACTAACAAAAGATCTTCAAGGCGCTGGAACTGTTATCCCGGAGCTGGTGTGGATTCCGAGGTCCCAGAGTACCAGTTCAGCTTCGAAGAGACTTGGAAGACTTGGAACTGGTCGAACAACTACCCCACCTACGATGAACTCCGCGCATACTTTGATCACTGTGACAAGGTTCTTGACATTAAGAAGGACTGTTCTTTCAACACTGTCGTCGTCGGTGCAGAGTTTGACACAAAGACCGGTCGCTGGAGCGTCAAGACTGAAGATGGTCGCACCGCAAAGGCAAAGTACCTCATCCTTGGAACCGGCTTCGCTGCCAAGCGATACGTCCCCGATTGGCCCGGCATGGACAAGTTCAAGGGTGTCATCCATCACTCGTCCTTCTGGCCCGACTATGAAGTCGACGTCAAGAACAAGCGCTGCGCCATCATCGGCACCGGAGCTTCCGGTGTTCAGATAACCCAAGCCTGGGGTCCAGTCGCCGGCGAAGTCAAGGTCTTCCAGCGAACTCCCAACCTGGCTGTTCCTATGCGTCGAAGAAAGCTCAACGTCGAAGAACAAGAGCGCGAGAAGAAGTGGTACCCCGAACTCTTCAAGCTCCGCGAGACCAGCTTCGCAGGCTTCCATTACGACTGGTACGAGAAGAACACCTTTGACGACACACCGGAGGAACGAGACGCCTTTTACGAAAAGGTCTGGGCTGACGGTGGTTTCCGCTACTGGGTTGCCCTGTACAAGGACAATCTCTTCAATGCGGAGGCCAACAAGGAGTCGTACAACTTCTGGCTCAAGAAGACCCGCGCTCGCATCGGTGACCCCCGAAAGAGGGATCTTCTTGCTCCTGTCGACATGCCTCACTACTTTGGCATCAAGCGTCCTTGCCTTGAGTACAACTACTACGAGCAGTTTAACCGACCCAACGTTGATGTTGTTGATATCAAGAACAACGCCATCAAGGAGTTTACTGAGACTGGTATTACTCTTGCTGATGGTACTCACCACGAGTTTGACGTCATTGCTGTTGCCACTGGATTTGTAAGTTCGTTGATATCTATCTGTTCAACAGTTACTAACAAGATATAGGATGTTGTCACTGGAGTCATGACCCAACTCGGCCTCAAGTCCACTCACGGCACCAAACTCCAAGAAGAATGGGTAAAGGGTGCCAAGACCTACCTCGGCGTGACAACCAGCGGCTACCCCAACATGTTCCACATCTACGGAGTCCACGGCCCAACCCTCCTCTCCAACGGTCCTTCCACTGTGGAAGTCCAAGGCCGCTGGATCGCAGACTGCATCGCCAAGATGGAGAATGACGGCATCAAGTACATCAACCCCAAGCAGGATGCCGCCGACAAGTGGAAGGAGCACGTCGTTGAGCTCAACAACAGGAGCTTGTTCCCTACTACTCGTAGCACTTATATGGGTGGTTCTATTCCTGACAAGGTTTATGAGCCCGTTTGTTACTCGGGTGGTATTCCGGCTTACAAGGTTGAGATTCGGGAGGCTTTGGATAATATGAAGGGGTTCGATGTTGTCAAGGCCTGAGTTGATGAACGAAGCAATTATTTATCCTTGATAGTTCTGATTATGCTTAAAGTCTGAGTTCGATTATATGCAGTCTCGCATGTGTGACTATTGTGGAAAATCAGCTTGCAACTAGCATAGATTAATGAAGGAAGCTGAAGAATCTTTTGTCGACGCAGCTCTAGTTATGGCGGAACATCCTTTCCCTAGTCATAGAGCTGACAACATTATTTCTTACTTCTTTGGGGCTGGCTTGTGGAAATGTCATCATCGGCTATTGGTTGCTTGGAAGGTAAGCTTAAATTAACCGTTGACTCGGTACGGAGTGACGTAGCTGAGGGTAGCCACAGATGCTTGCGAATCTTGAATGCCAAGAATAGCTTCAATTGCGTATATTCAAACGCATAAACAAATTTAAGAAGCGCCAAGCTTGTTCCTAAAGGGGGTTCAAAGATAACCACTCTGGGGACAGAGGTATTTGCTTGCGGAGGGGTGAAGAGTGAGATGTCAGATTCGACAGAAATGAGGTTGCCCATAACGCCAATCACATGAAGATCCCATGGTCCAAACACGTTCGAGGACCCTCAAATTCCAAAAAAAACGCAAATAGGTTCGGAAGTTATCAATGGCGTGAAATACTCAGCGAATCTCCATGTCGCTCGTGTGGTGGCATCGTCGCCTTGAGAAGTTTGTTGCCAGATTTCAATATTTCCAAGACATATCACCACAGGTCTGTTGAAAATTCTCGTATCTCTCGGATGAAAAGAGACGTTTTCAAAGTATGCCTAACACACTTACTGTCCCTTATTACCTACCACACAAGCGCAAGAGCATAATACGCGGAGCAATATGTTACCTAGCTTTAGCAATATCGAATCAGCTTCCAAATGTAGCAAAGCCAGCAGTGCAAATAAATCCATTTTGTTTCACCTCCAGTTCTAGGATCGGCGCTTCACAAGGTAAGCCGGGCCAACATCCCGCCAGAGAACGCCTCACAGCCCAATCCAATTTCCCGCACTGCTCAGCCGCACCAGCTGTGCTACCTGCCGGTCCCCAATTGGGTAACACTAAGCAGGGAGCTGACCCTCCGTATTTTGCTCGTATTTCGCATTCCTCGGGAAGACAATCACAGATCCCGATATTTAAGATCCCCGTCGGCCAAGCTTCCCTTGGCACCAACTTTAATTCTACTGCATCATATCAAGCAACCATGGACAAGGCCGATACAGAAACACATGTTCTCAACAATGTGCAGCAGCCCCTCAAGACGCTCCAGCTCTATCGTCGCGCTGCACTCGGCAAAAAACACCTCTTTGCAACCTCAACAGCCGACGCAGCAGAATATTTCGTCGTCAACCCCGTCCCGCAAAAACACCATGACACATGGCGTCCCATCTTCTACAAAGGCGACAATCCAAAGTACACGTCTACCAGCACAGCCATAGCCCGCGCACGTCGCACAAGCATGTGGAATTCATTCCGTCTACAGGTCGGCGACGGCGTGCACGAGATCATGGAGAATAAGAGGAGGAAGAAGGAGCGGAGGGATTATAAGGTTAAGCAAAAGTTTAGAAAGTGGTTTTGTATGGGGGCTACGCCGCCGAAGAAGGAACTTGAGGAGCAGAAGGAGGTTGAGGGTTTTGTTTTTCCGGTTGAGATGAAGAGGAAAGGGTTTTTTAGTAGGACTCTCAAGTGGGAGTTGGGTGGGCAGGAGTATCGATGGACTGGGACGAGGAGGTTTCGAAGTGGGAAGACCAAGAACTGGAAGGGCATCAGTCATGACTTCAAGGTATGATCTCCAAACCGTCACAATTATCAACACTAACACATCTTCAGCTTGTCAGCTCTGACGGTACCGTCATTGCAACCCTTGAAAAAGACCGATGGGCCACCTACAAACGGTCCGAAAAGACGGGACAACCACCAAACAAGAAGAAGTTATTGCTTGGAGCACTCCGCATCTACTCATTACCAGAGTGCAATACGGAAGGTCTCCAGGTCCCGCCTAAATACGAAGCTGCAATGAATGAAGAAGCTTCAAAGAAGAAGCCCGAGGTGGCAAAGCTGAACCCAAAGGGCCCTCATTCGCGTAACCTCACAGAAGAGATGATTGTGTTTACTTGCTGGATCGCTGTAGAGGGAGAGCATCGGCTTCGGTACAAGATCTTTGATTTGCTTGAGGAGATTGCAGAGTATTTCAAAGAATGACGAGGGTAGGAATCCATCTCATGGCAGCATGGCGGGCTCAAAGCTAAGGATTGGGAGGGATAGTGACGACTTGCGAGCGACAGTCGACCACGGCACATTTTTCATTTGTATAGCATCAGCAAAATTTCCATTTGTTCATTCTCTTATTCATTTCTCAGGGATGTTTTTCAGGTAGTTTATTAGATTGAACATCAAGACAAGGGAACCATGGACCGGTTCATATTCGAGTCTGCCCACGTGAACAATTAGAGCTGTCGAATAAAATGTTGAGCTGTAGCTTCTAGAAAAAAATAATAATTATGAGTTACAAGATAACATACTTTCTACAAAGCATTCAATATTTCACATCTTAGGACGCCTACCTTTGGCAAACACATTACCTCATTTTGCGATGGTTGAAGTCTAGGGTAGCGCTTCGACCTTCCACCCCAACCTCCGCCTCGACTTTCCATCCCTGTAGTCCACGACATCGATAACTCCCTGGCTGATACCACACAACTGCCTATATCCTATCGTTAGAATAATGCACATGACACGATCCCCCAAATTTCGGCCTTTTTTACGTATCATTTAGTTATAGAAATTTGGAAATTCCCACGTTGATTGTGGCCGCCGGCGCGCCGGCCAAGATGGGGGTGAGTGCCTCGATTCAGGGATAAATACTCCTGACAACCACTTTCTTCCTAACCAGAACTCCAACCTCAGAATCATCCCTGGATATACTTTCATTGATCCTCATCTATCTCTTTCATTCTCTAAAAGTCAAGCCATGGCCATATCCCGCATCAACCTGGTAGACGCCAACATCGCCGACCTGAGAAAAGCCCTCGACTCAGGCTCCATCACCAGCGTCGAACTCGTCTCCCTCTACCTCCACAGAATCGGCTACTACGACTGCCGCGGTCCCTCTCTCAACTCCATCTGCGTCCTCAACCACAATGTCTTTCAAGAAGCCCAAGAGTCAGACAACTACCGCGCCTCTCATCCTCCCCGTCCTCTCGAAGGTATTCCTTACACCGTTAAGGATAGCTTCAAGGTCAAGGGTATGACCGTTGCTGCTGGTTCACCTGCTTTTGCGGATCTTGTTGCTTCTGAGGATGCTGCTATTGTCAAGTCTCTTCGTGAGGCTGGTGCTATTCTTATTGGCAAGACCAATATGCCACCCATGGCTGACGGCGGTTCTCAACGCGGTGTCTACGGAAGAGCAGAAAGTCCTTACAACCTTACCTATATGGCTACTGCATTTGCATCTGGGTCATCCAACGGCTGTGGGGCATCAACAACAGCGAGTTTCGCCGCGTTCGGACTCGCCGGGGAGACCGTCTCATCAGGTCGAGCCCCTGCGTCCAACAACTCTCTGGTTGGCTACTCTCCTAGCTGGGGTGTTCTACCCAACAGGGGACAGTGGCCTCTTTATCCCACTTGCGATGTGATTGTGCCTCACACACGGTCCATGAGAGATCTCTTTGACGTTCTCAACGTTGTTGTGGCCGACGATGTTGATTCAGCCAAGGGAGTCGACTTTTGGCGGAACCAGACATACGTTCATGTCCCAAAGCCCTCAGAAGTCCGTCCAACAGATTTCCACACTCTCGAAGATGTAACTTCCCTCCAAGGAAAGAGAATCGCCGTTCCAAAGTGCTTCCTCGGCATCAAAGGCTACGAACCAACATCCTTCTGCTCAGAGTCAGTCCTAAACCTCTGGAAGATTACATGCGCCAACCTCCAAGCCCTCGGAGCCACAATCATCGAAACATATTTCCCGATCCTCGAACAATACACAAAAAAGGACTTTCCAGGCCAAAGCTCCAACGTGCCTGGCATGTCCAAGGAGTGGGTGAGCATTGAAAGATGTCAGATGATCGCTACAGCCTGGGACGATTTCCTCCGAGAAAACAACGACGCCAAGATTCCGAACCTTCCTTCCTCAGATCCCGATAAGATTCATCCGCTCGTTGCGCCGATGGATGATCCGACCTTGCATACCGAGTCCCAGAATCAAGTACGATACGTTGACATGATCGAAGCGGTTCGCGAACGAAACGGAACGTTGTATACCTTTCCTGAGTGTGAAGATGCGGCAAAGGCCCTCGATACGATGCGAAAGAGATTATATGAGGAGTGGATGGATTTCAACGGGTATGATCTCGTTGCTTTCCCGACCAACGGTGACGTGGCGTATGCAAATTCAGATGAGACATTTGAATCCATGACGGATGCTCTTCGTCCTGGTGTTTTATACTCCAACGGAGGACGAGCATTCAAACATCTCGGTATCCCTTGTATCACCGTGCCAATGGGCAAGATGGCAGACAAGGGCATGCCCGTCGGTGTCACCTTTTGTTCCAAGGCCTGGCAAGATCAAGATCTTTTGAGATATGCTTTTGCGTATGAGACTGGATCTCGAAGAAGAGTCACTCCCCCGTTGGCACCTCCTCTGGCCACAGATGAGATTTCTCTTTCCCCTTCCATTCAGGAGACATTCAAAGATGTCGTGCCTGTCTTGGCCATCACCTCAACAACCACTCAAAAAGATGAAGACAAGTCGAACCACACCCGAACTGTCGAAATCAACGGTACAATCGAGACAAACAACCCCAACGTTCAAGTGACATCCGTAACAGCCTTTGTCAACGGCCAACCCTCCGATGCTATCACCGTTGATGGAAGCACCTGGAGATTCAAGGATCGTCTTACGAGACCGAAGAGGGCGGAGCGGTTCCCAACGGCAAGGACTGTGCCTAAGGATCAGTTCATGGTTGTTGTGGTTGCCAAGGGGTCTAATGGACGGTGTGCTGCGGAACTTGTAGTGATTGATTGATTAGACTGTTTGTTTGCATAGTTAAGGAGTTTTTGATAATACTACTGGTTTTGTAAAATACCAATCTCAACATAGACGTGTTTGTGTGATAGATTTGTGTGTTGGACTCTAGAGTCTTCAATTACACACAGACTTGCCATCAACCTTCGTTCGGTCAAGAAATGTAGTACGACTGCCTGTAACCGTGCTAATTCGCAAAATGAAAAACGTTAATGATTCTTTCCAGACCTCCCCAGCTTGACGATAGGGAGTGTTGCTGGCTGACTCCACACCTCCTCTCTGACATAACAAGATGTGACTAACACGGTTCATCATGTCACCTGCGGGACGAGTCAGTTCTATCTTCTGGGGATAATCTGGTGGTCCTTTGAGTCTCTCGTCATCAATTCACTTCTAATCAATTCACTCGTAATATCTGCTGCTGGCCAAAGCTCCTTGCCTTGTGCTTTTCTGAAGTCCACCATGCCCAAGGCATCATCATCATCGGCTGATGCATCCACCGACGCATCCACCGTGTCACAAAAAAGGTGAAAGCCTCCCTAGACTTGACGCACACTCACCGCTAACAAATCAGGTTGCGCAACCGATTGTCACAGCAAGCATTCAGAAAACGGCAGAGCGCTTATATCAAGGACTTGGAGAGACGCCTAGAGATTAGGGGTGGCGATGAAGATGGGCGCATCGCTAGGCTGGAGAGGGACAACCAGGCTCTGCGAGCCCAGCTCACGGCGGCTATCGGCAAGCTTGAGCGCGTACAAATGACGCTGAGGTCGCTGTCGAATTCAATGATGAGTCAGGTATCCCACGGCAAAGAGACTGATCCCCGACCCGAGCCATCTCTAGACCATGATGATGAACCGACAAAGGTTGCCGAGTCAGCAGCTCAAGGCCAGCCCTCGACAGACGCGTTACCCGGCCACGATAATAACGACACGTCAATACTCGAGCCTAGACAAGTCGACGACTTTCTCCCCTTAGTACCACCGGACTCTTTACCAACAGACGACGATGATGACATGGGGCCGGGAGACAACCACAACAGCATCGTCGTATCCAGCGGCCAAGAGCCATACGCAGACTTGGACATGTCGCTCTTCGTTGAAGGATGCTCCCCCGTCAGAAGCTTGCCGGGGGTCTGGGCACACCACTATCAGATGGGCCCTGCATGTTTCCAGGCCCGGAGACCCAGCACGGGAATGACGACCTTGGCACTCGCGAGCACCAACTCTTCATTTTCGGATCACATGCAAATGATCAGAGCCTGCCTCGTCAAGAAATGGACCAAACTCCATTCCACACCGTAAGCTACCTCTCCAATCGTCTTTTATCCCTACTGACCCTCTACAGAGACGGGCTTCGACTGTCAGTCACAGTCATGCTATCTCTCTTCCACAGCCTCAGCCGTCCCGCAGCCCTGGCTTGGTATACGGCCACCAAGTTCCAAGACAACGTCGCAGACCTACTCCTCTGGCAGATGGATCGATCTCGTGTCATTTACTCGCGCCTTCACGCAAGCTATAGACCCTCTGCTCTGCAGCTCCTAGAGGATTATCCCTCCGTCATCGATTGGTGTCCGTTCCCCACCATCAGGGACAAGCTCATCCTGCTACACTCCGCAAACCCTTGTCTGGATCAGATTATCTGCGATATTGCCACCGCGTACGTGGTCGAGGTTGACGCGGGGAGGTTACTTCTTGGTCATTCGGGTCAAGGGTACATCCGTGTTTGGGATCTGGTGTGCGCTCTGGAGGCAGACGACGATAATACCAACCCGTGCGATTCGATAGATCCTCAGCTGCCTTTCTTCCTTCCCGCACCTAGCATTGAAGACCTGTTTGAGGCCCAATGTGCCAGGGAAGCCTTCAAAGTCCTCGGCCTAGATGACGGGGTCCCACGGTTCAAGATTGATCCCAGTTTCTTCATCCAATACCCTGAGCTATATGACCCCGGCGCCGACATCATAGCTGCGGGAGCTCCAATCGCACCCAAGGTCCAGACGACGATTCCTCTTCCAACATTACCAAGGCAAGAGACAGTCGGCATCTACCAGAACGTTGCGGATTGGTGCGTCAGCGCCATCTCCAAGGCGTCTCTAACGCAGATAGGATCATGAGACTTCGCAATGTAGAAAGGGATGCAAGTAGACTTCAAAGAGACACTTTGACAATGATCTACAACTGACCTCGATGCATATGTAAAAGCCTATAGCCTTGCAAGTGGTCCATCCCTCGACACCACCCCGAGCATCGCAGGAGTAATATTAGCGACGCTCTTGCACCCACAGAGCTGCATGCATCGCTTAAACTCGTCGTAAAGCATATCCAGAGCCTTGGAAACCCCTCCTTCTCCATCATACTATACGGCGTTAGCTAGGTACTCTCTATCATGGGATGCGAGGACTCACCGCCAGACCCCAGATGACTGGGCGCCCAATCCACACGCACTTGGCCCCAAGAGCCAGCGCCTTGAAGATATCTGTCCCACTCCGGATTCCACCGTCAACATGAACCTCAATCCTACCTCTAGAAGCACGCACGCACTCGGGCAGCGCGTCAATGGTGGCCGGCGCCTGATCAAGCTGTCTACCCCCGTGGTTACTAACGACGACGCCATCACACCCATGCTGCACCGCGAGCTCAACATCCTCGGCAGTTAGGATACCCTTGATCCATATCTCCATCTTGGTCACACTCCGAAGCCAGGGAATCTCCTTGGACCACGAGTGCGAGGCAGAGTTGAAGCCGGTGAAGCCATCGTCGTGAGTCTGAGCTTGGATCACCTCCGACGTTCTCTCGAGCATGGGAAGCTGTAGGCCTTGGGGGACTCTGAAGTCGTTACGGACCTCGTTGTACCTTACCCCGAGTACTGGGCTATCTGCTGTGAGGAAAATGGCAGCGCATCCGGCCTCCTCGGCGCGTTTGATGATGCGCAGCTGCGTCGAGCGATCCCGCATTGTGTATAGTTGCATAGCATGCTGCAGAGGCCCAATCTCCAACCCAGCGGCCCGCACATCTTCGACTGTGTAGTTGGAGAAGGAAGACACACCCATATGGATTCCTCGTCTGGCACAAGCCCGACTCGTGGCGAGTTCTCCGTCAGGATGTGCCATGGCCTGAATGCCAGCAGGCGCCACACAGAGCGGAAAGGGGATTCTCTGTCCAAGAACAGTCGTTGTCGTGTCAACTTTGGACACATCAACAAGAACTCGAGGCCGTAGGCGATACTTTGAGTAAGCCGCCGTATTTTCGTTGACCGTAATTTGATCAAATGAGCCAGCATCGAAGAACTCTGCGAAAGCCGTCAGTCGTCATATTCAAGTGATCCAGTGGCCTCACCTCTTGCAGTGGTCGAGAGTTTCTCCAAGGCTGCTTGCCTGATGTCTTCGATGTTGAGCATCAGCTTTTGATCGACGTTGGAAACCATTTTGGTGAAGGTGCTTAGCAACGAGATGGCTGCTAAGTTTTGGTTCTCTGCACAGAGGTAGTCATACAAGTTTATACGAAGTGCTTTTCCATCAAGCCCTCGAATGTCGGCGTGATGCGCTTCTGTAGGCGTGATAATGACTAACAGTTGGTTACGTGGTTATGGCCAAGATGTCACGAGTGACTACACCAAGGGTGACTATCAGGACAAAAGTCCAGACACTCAAGAAACACAGCATTTACCAATCTTTCCATCACCAGCCCAAAATTCTCCCCGAACTGTTTCGTCATGTCCGCCAAGGCAACCATCTCCCCCCAACGCGCCAACCCCGCCGCCCTTCCTCTCGCAGGCCATATCTCTGGGGAACTTAGTCTTTTGTTCCGGGCAGGTGGCCATCGATCCGAAGACTGGAACTCTTGTGACAGGGACAGTGGGTGATAGAACCGTCAGTCCTTGCTCGCACCATCTTGGGCTCTTGCTTACGCGGTGCATCCTATAGGGGCAGATCCTACTCAACCTCAGTGCTGTCCTTGACGCAGCTGGTTCTAGCCTGGAAAACATCGTCAAGGCCAACATATATCTCACCAATATCCAAGACTTTACCGAGGTGAATGACGTCTACGCTTCTTTCTTTCCAGGTCTGAAGCTTGTCAGTATTGCCGAGCTCAAGTAGTCCTCGTCGCTGTATTGACTCTGTGTGTACAGGCAAGGACATGTGTGGGGGTGCGTGAGCTACCATTGGGAACTGATGTTGAGATTGAGTGCATCGCGAGCAAAAGGACGCTGGTAGCAGGTCACTTGTAATCGGGTCTAGTAGGCCGTCTGTTTAGTACCATTATTGCAGAGTTTTTCCGATTTCTCAAGCTGGTCAACATGCTCTCGCTCCTACAAGTTTTAGTGCTGCTCTGCAGTTTTTTACTGTCCGTCATTCAACATAATTACATCACTTCATAGTCACTAGACAACTATCACTCTGCGCAGTTTCATCCTTCCTTATTACTAGATACAGCATGACCTTACGATATCGCTCGGGGGTATAGGCTCGGTCTCAGACTCTTGCTTCATCAATGACTAACAAAATGTTATTAATGAGACCTTACCGTGACTCTATAAAGGCAAATCAGCATCACCCCATCAAACTGAACCCTTAACTACTCCAGATAATATCCAAAATGACAACCGCCCTAGCCAGACTCCGAACAGTCGCGTCAAAGCGCAAGCTCGCCTGTGTCACAGCCTGGGACTTCCCCAGCGGCTTGCTTGCGGAGACGGCGGGTATAGACCTGGTTCTGGTCGGTGACAGCCTTGGAATCACGGCTCTGGGGTACGAGAATACAAAGAAGGTCACGTTGGATGAGATGGCGCATCATACAAGAGCAGTCGCCCGAGCTTTCAAGACGGGGTTTCTTCTGGCTGATCTTCCTTTTGGCTCCTACGAGAAATCCACAAAGCATGGTGAGTCCGCTACTTGCGATGAGCATCGTTCTATAACTCATAATACCATAGCTATCGAGTCTGCCGTCAGATTAGTCAAAGAAGGGGGAGCTCATGGAGTCAAACTCGAGGGAGGGAGCGACGTGAGCCCGATCATCCAAGCCATCTCCAAAGCGGGCATCCCTGTCATTGCACACATCGGCCTCACGCTGCAGAGGGATCTGGACGCTTCCAAGCAGGAACATGGCAGCAATGGGGCCTCGGCAGAACTTCTTTCTGACGCCAAGAGCGTCCAGAGCGCCGGTGCTGTGGCTGTAGTCCTAGAGGCCGTCGCTTCACAAACAGCAGCGGAGATCACCAACACGCTAGAGATTCCCACCATCGGGATTGGGTAAGAGTGACTCGAGGAGGAATTTGCTTCGTATTACTGGGGAATGGGCTGGACCCTTGCTAACGCCCTTTGTTACCATAGATCCGGTCCCGAGTGCTCTGGCCAGCTCGTGCTGCAAACCGAAACGCTCGGGTTTCAGAAATCACTATTTCCCGAGCAAGTACACCCGAGCTTTTATTTGCATTGTCAGGCTAACGAGGACAAACACAGATGGCACAAACGATATGCCGAGGTTGGCGACATGAGCGTGCAAGCACTACAGACATTCTCCAGAGAAGTCCAAGATGGCAAATTTCCAACAGAATAGTCGGTCTGCCTTGCTTAGTCTCTCCTTCGAAAGTAATCTTAGACGCAGTATATTGTGTGGCCTACTACGACCTCCAGACTCTTGTTAAACAGATATGAACCCCAGGAGTTTCAGCAAGTCCACAAGCTTGATTAGCTGGCTGCCTCTGTCGAAGAGTGGAGCGTTGTAAATAACAAGTTTGATCCATTTCAACATTCATCATACCAGTCTGAAACAATCTACGATATAGAAACTTTCAATCTCCTGCTTGCCATGGGTGACAGATAAGAAAAGGAACAACACAAGTGATTATTCAAATTACGTGTCAACGCAATCAACCACATTGATATGATGACTTCAATGAACTCGAATCACCTCCACGTAGGTAGTTATACAGAGTTCGAGACCATGACTAGGATCAGGTGGTTTGTCCGAGTCAGTGACATCCCAGCCACCCAATACTATACCGATGCTATCCCCTATCTCTAACCTCGGACCATGACGAGTCAAAACCTCCCTAGTCTCTCCTTTAACTAGGTTCACCAGCCAAGACCATCAAAAGCTCCACAATCCCCCACAAATCTCAATTCCCACCTTGAACCTGCCCATTTCCCACCTTGCATCCCCCGAGCTTGAACAACCAGAGACACACAACAATGACACGAGGTCGCAGGGGCTGCTGGACATGTCGCATCCGCCATAGAAAATGCGACGAACAAGTCCCAGATTGCAAAGAATGCACCGACAGACACATCAAATGCCACGGCTACGATATCGACGCCCCAGGCTGGATGGCCGACGAGGTCCTCCTACAGGAAGAACTCAGACGCATCAAAGCTGCTGTAAAGGAAAACTTTCGACGCGTCAAGAGGGTCCAGAATAGGAGGCTCGCACAGGTGACTGCTCAGGCTGCGCAAGCGTCGAGGGAGGCGAGGCTCAAGGATGATGATGCTGTTACCACTTCTACTCCGTCAGATTCACAGGCGAGGAATACGACGTTTCGAGAAGCGCAGTATCTTGTTCATTACTTGGATTATATATTTCCTATCCAGTATACATTCTACGTTGATGCGCCTGAGGAAGGAGGACGAGGATGGTTATTCTTTCTTCTAGAGCGAAGTACTTATCACTCCTCCAAACCACCCGAACATCTACTAATATGTCGAAAGGTGCACCTTTACGCAACGCTGCTCTTACACTATCTGCATTCCATCAACACATCTCCTCACCATACCGAACCGAAAACCAAGAAGATGAGCTTCTTCGTTATCACACAAAAGCGCTACAAGAACTTCGACAAATAATAGGTCGTCGAGAAGTTGGTGGATTCACCAATAGTCGTGAAGAATGGCTCGAGTTTCTAGCAGGCGGCATGTTTCTAATAAGTTTCGAGGTAAACCTCTCTCCAACCTTCATCTACTCGTACTGATGATCTAGGTCTTCCAAGGAGGCACGAGCAACTGGGAACCTCACTTCAACGCCCTCGTATCCGTCGCCAACGAACTAAAACCCTCCGAGTTCAACTTTAACCCACCAGACCCATCAAGTCCAGACTTTGACTTTCTCCGAGGCATGGACACGGCACAAAAGTTTCTTCTGGCGAATCTCCTCTGGATCGACGTCCTCGCTCCGGTTTCAACGGGTGCATCTCCGAAATTGCCGTATCGCGAGTGGCTTGATGCTGGCAAGATTGACATGTCGAGGGTTATGGGGTGTCAGAATTCTATTATGATTGCTCTTGGTGATCTAGTGACGATTGATTCAAAGGCTGGTTCTATGAGTACGGAGACATTACAGGAAAATATCCTCGAGCTTGAGAAACAAATATTTGACGGAATGGAAGCGGCCCTAGAAGCTGAATCAGCGGTAAATCCATCACTGTCTCTAACCATCAAAAGCTAACAAATACCAGACAAAGCACTCAACCTCAGTAACACGCTCAGTAACCCACCTCTTCGCAACATCAGCCCTCGTCCAACTCTACACCTTAGCATCAGAATACGGCCTAACAGCACCTGATCCACACCAAGCAGTCCTACGAGTAATCGAAGTTCTCGAGCAGATGCCCGCCAACATTTCACTACGCGGGACGCCGTGGCCTTTGTGTGTAGCTGGGTCGATGGCACTTCCTCCACAACAGCAGTACTTTGATGATTTACTCAAGGGCTTGCTGAGTAGGTCGGAGGCTGGGTTTACGAATTGTGGGACTGTTTATCGCATTGTTAAGCATGCTTGGAAGCAGAGGGGGCAGTATCCGGATAAGCTTTGGAGTGCGAGACATGCCATGGCGGATATGGGGGTTTGTGCCATTTTGATATGAGTGGTGATGAAACTACCATGATTTCACGGGATTAACGGCAGTGTATGATTAAATTACTCAAGGTAGCGTGTTTTGGGGGGGTTTGAAGAAGTCTCATCTGGTCTGAAGACTCAAGCAGACAGTAGCCATATATCGAGCACCAACGTGGGAGATAACCAACTTGTCTAATGCAGAGGATACCATTTTCCAGGTATTTTAGTGCATAACATGGTATTCCATAATGCAAACAGTTTCTAATTCCAAGATGAATGAAGCGTGAAAGGAACTCGTAGTCTGAAGAGGTTTCTTCTAGTGACCGAAACCTGCTCATTATCAAGACCATAAATATTTATGGATCGAATATCACAAAAGAAGCTGGCCATGAATACAATAACTTGCAAACATGTGAAAGTCGTTCACATGTGTGCTGATCACAAGGGTATTCAAGTGGGATATCATCCCGCTTTGTGACATGTTGATCTTATCACGTCTTACCCTACAGACACGCGTTATTGGGGAATTATTAATAGGACTCTTTCTCAACGTTGCGTCGGGGACTTTTTAATTTGACGTTTAATATGCAAAGTATGATGTCATTCTCTCACATGGGGGCCCATCTCTTAATACTGCCATCCTTTATGGTTGAGCAGCAACGGGGATATCTGCAAGCTGACGCAACTCTTAACAAGCATGCATCTGTATAACAAAACAACTCTCTCAAATCATAAAGAAACACGTAAATAATTAATAAAATTCACCTCATTCATATACTTTAAGCCATGAGGTTTCACAATCATCTGAAACAAAGCTTACGACACGTGTTGATGCCATACCACCCCAACCGATCGCGTCATCCTCATCACGCCTGACGAACAACACCAACACAGCCCATCACAAGCCAAGGAACTTTCGGATGTCTCGCAGCTTATCAACCATGACCACAATCACGTCTTCCTTCCATCCTCTTAAAACCCCATCTCTCCCAATACTCTGTAATGAGGGACCATCACAAATGTCATGACACGAAACGCTCCTCAAAAGCAGCCGCTCCTGCAGCGCCCATCAAGTCAAGATTCATATGGCTCCCTTGACAAGACACCCACAAGCTCCATAGACGAAGGCGAAATAGCCGTCGGAGCCGTTGAACCTACTCGTTCCCTCGAAGATGACGTACTCCCCGAGACGTCCCCGATCGGTCGGACACTCTCGTGGCAAAGCGCCTACATCCTCGTCATTTCTCGCGTCGTCGGGAGCGGCATATTTGCGACTCCAGGTACAATAGTTCAATCTGTTGGAAGCCCTGGTTTATCTCTGCTTCTGTGGGTCGTGGGCGCTGCTATCGGCGCTTGCGGGTTGGCTGTATCCCTTGAGTATGGATGCATGCTTCCTAGATCTGGAGGCGACAAGGTCTTTATCGAGTTTACATATCGACGACCACGATTACTCGCATCAACACTCTTCGCCATATACGCGGTGCTTCTTGGCTTCACGGCCAGTAACTGCATCATATTTGCGCAATACACACTCTTCGCCTTTGGTATCGACAAAGACGATGACTTTTGGAGCAAAACCCTCGCCGTCGGGCTTTTAACAATCGTGACAATAATCCACGGCGTATTCCCCAAAACAGGAATCAGGATCCAAAACTTTCTAGGCTGGATAAAGATCGCCATCATTTTATTCATGATCCTCTCGGGCTTCTACGTCGTCCTCTTCCGTCCCAACATCGACGCCTTACCCCAGAGTCAACTCGCATGGGAGCATCTCTGGGATGATAGCAGTTGGAACTGGGGCGTTATCGCGACTTCACTCTTCAAAGTCTTTTACTCTTACGCTGGTCTTGATAATGTGACCAATGTGATGAACGAGGTCAAGAATCCTGTGCGGACTTTGAGATCTGTCGCGTTGACTGCCCTTGCGACGGCGTGCGGCATGTATCTCCTTATTAATGTCGCGTATTTCCTCGTGGTACCTATCGAAGACATTAGAGGTAGCGGTGAACTCGTTGCAGCTCTCTTCTTTGAGAGACTCTTTGGAGAGAACTTTGGTCGCAAAGTTCTTCCTCTAGCAGTTGCTTCATCTGCCATCGGAAACGTCCTCGTGGTAGCATTCGCCATGGTACTGTACTTCTACCAACCGTATCAAACACAACTAACACTCCCAGGCCCGAATCAAGCAAGAAATAGCCCGACAAGGCTTCCTCCCCTACTCCTCCATCCTCTCCTCCTCCCTCCCCTTCAACTCACCCCTAGGCGGCTTCTTAATCCACTACATCCCGTCCTTCCTAGTGATGGTGCTCCCGACAGGCGACATTTACTCCTTGGTGCTTGAGATCGACGGGTACGCCGGGCAGATGATCGCGCTGGCTGTGGCGATCGGCCTCGTCAAGCTCCGGGTGGAGAGGCCGGACCTGAAGCGTCCATTCAGGGCATGGCTACCGGCCGTGTTTTTGCGGATAGCGTTGAGCTGTGCGTTGTTGGCTGCGCCGTTCTTTCGGCCTCCCGGTGAGACGGCGACGTATGCTGTTGTGGGATTGAGCATGTAAGTTTACTGTGTCTCTACGTGAAGGTCATTGCTAACAGTTGCAGCTTTGCTTTGGGTGTTGTATACTGGTACATCTGGACGATTGCTATTCCTCGCTGGCGAGGAACTACACTGGAGGAAGAAACGCACGTACTAGAAGATGGGACCACCATTACCAAGCTCCGATATCAGTAGGCGAGACATCGGTGGCATCCGTAGAACACAGCCGATAGAAACAAATGACATCTCCCGTACTCTGCCGTCTTACCGTGACCCGGTTCTTGGCAAACTAACAAACAAACCAGCTCATATTAGCGTAGGAAGCCCAAAACGAACAGGGGGTGTAACCCAGCTCGTGTGTTTTCTCTATCCAGATCTGGCAGCGCTTATCATTTTGTTGATCCGCTCTAGACCTTGACTCACGCTGAAACTTGTGCGCTCCCCCCTCCCCCTTATCTGCCGGCAGTACGGAGTACTGTATGATTTGCTTCTTTTAGAGAGTCCCCACAGGAGCAAACGTTGGACGGGGCAGAAGAATCCGTGCCTTATGAGTTCAGCTTGGCAGAGCTGAAGAGAGGGAACAACATCCTTGCCAGAGAAGAACAGGGCAAGGCAGACTCGGCTCATGCGATGACCCGTGCCAATAAACAAAATCTTGCAAAACATTTTGCGGGCCCCTTCGGTAGAAACATCAATATGCCCTCTCTCTTAAGACATGGGGAAAGGGCATCATTCGGCCGAGTCTCTTTTTAATGAATCGTACATGATGATGATCTTCCCCAGCTTGAGACTGTAGTCTCCGATAAAGACACTCAATAGACCCGATTGATGATGACTCTGACAGGAGACAGTCTCGACGCCGTTTACCAAGCCACAAAACGAAAAAAGCCTCCTGGCGCCGACTTCATTTAAAATTAAAGAGAGCGTTTTTGGCCCTGGTCTAAATCGGTCTTGTCTCCACTTCTTAGACCCAAGACACTTGTAGGGCAGAAAGAGAAACAGGTTCCTACGGGAGATGGGCAGGTCTTGTTTCTGGAATAAGCTGGTCTTTGCTCGCTATTCTCCGAGATTGTCGGTCGTCGGCCATCGCGGTTTACGGTAGGGCGAGATCCTCACTAAAATTGTTAGTGCTGTGTATTGCAAGCTGTGATGCTGTGAAAATACGCGCCCAGTCCAAAAAAGTGGTGGAGATTCGTGGCGTTGGAACTAACTCACTCGCTTTACCTCTATGGTGAAGGTTGTATCAGCTTGTCAGGAGTAAAGAAGAAGAAAGAAAGGAGCCAGACTGCTTACACGAACTGTTCATAACTCGTAACCATCATCTTTCACAAACAACAGCCACAAACGACCACTGTTCTAACATCTCCATCTTCCATCCAGCCTTCTGTTTCAGACTCCGGTATGTCTCTCCCTACACAGCCCCCAACACCAAACATCCCCCTCTTTCTCCATCGCCCTCTTCCTTCAATTTCACGGTCTTACCAAGCCGTCGGTCCCGACGTTGACAAAAAACCTTTTCGCCCCAGCTCGACCTTTCTCCCGTTAACCGACCCCTGACTAACTAAGCGGGGGAGTACCCACGCTTACAGGGGTCACAAACCAGGGTTTTACCAGCTTCCTAACCGCCACCCAGCTGAACTATCGATTCTTCCTATTAGGGAGGCGTCGATAGCTTCAGCGCGTCTGCAGCTGAATAACCAACCCCTGACTCCCCCTTCTTGGTGGTGCCTGGCTAGACTCCTCCTGAACTAGAGCCCAGCGAGCTTTCCGTTCGCCAGACCCTCGCCCGTCCAACCAGTGCATCTCGTCCTGACCT
This sequence comes from Fusarium ambrosium, assembly GCA_003947045.1. Taxonomy (NCBI): domain Eukaryota; kingdom Fungi; phylum Ascomycota; class Sordariomycetes; order Hypocreales; family Nectriaceae; genus Fusarium; species Fusarium ambrosium. The sequence goes on from NIZV01000067.1 coordinate 34,014, forward strand.
CATTACCGCTTCTAGTCGGAGAACCGGCGTCTTTCTGTTGGCGCTCAAGTTTCTGGACCCGCGGGTTTAGTTCCACCGTTTGACCATGAGTCTGGAAAGCGAGCCTCCTTTGCACTAAGCCGGATGGTCCGATTCGGTTAATTTCACCCAGTGGTGATGGCAGACGGACGAGAGCCGCGGGACTGAGTGGTATATATCCCGCCAGAAGCCTGGCATCCTTTACACAAGTTTCCTCTTTTTCACTTCAGCGGTATCATTCTTTTTCTTCCGTTGTTGCTGTTGTCGTTCGTTAGACAGTTCACACTCGCTCATTATCACCAACCGGATCTGTTATCCTTTCAGTTCCTACCACAATCGTTTCTTTTAACTTAGTCTAATCTCTATTCGCAACAATGCCTTCTGCCAAGGTCTTCACGGCCGTCCTGGCCGCGCTGGCCGTTCCTCTGGCCAATGCTTCGCCTTGCCGTCCCAAGGTCACCACCAGCTTGACTGCCTCTAGCACCGAGTCTGCTTCCAGCACCGAGTCTGCCAGCACCAGCGGCACTGGCAAGGGTACCGATACCACTGCCACCAGCACTACTGCTTCCGAGACTGGTAGCACCACCGTCTCCGTCTCTACCACTGAGACTCAGTCCAGCGAGACCCAGTCCAGCAGCACCGTCTCTGCTTCTGCTTCTACCACCTCCTCCGGAGCTTGCACTTACTACACTCCCCTGGAGCCCCAGCCTGAGGACTGCGGAAACCTTGGTTTCGCCGATGACACGGAAGGCAAGGTCATCATTGACCTCAACACTGCTTACACCGTCAAGGACTGCGGTAACGTTTGCGGCATGACCATCGGCTGTGTGTCCTTCTCCTTCAACGACTACGCTGTCGATACCTCCCCTTGCACACTGTACACCGTCCCCCGTACGGATCTTGGCTTCTACGGTGACGACTCTGCTGGTTCTCAGAAGTACTACGATCTTGAGAACTGCTTCGGATGTGGACACGAGACTGCTTCGTCTACCACCGCTAGCAGCACTGAGTCTGCTTCTCAGTCTAGCACCGAGACTGTCTCTACCACGGCTACTGCTACTGCCACTTCCTCTACCGAGACCGTCTCTTCTTCCACCGAGACTGTTTCCTCCTCGACTGAGACTGCCTCCTCTTCCACTGAGACCGCTTCTTCCTCAACTGAGTCTGCTTCTTCTTCTACCGAGTCTGCCTCGTCCTCCACCGAGACCGCCTCCAGCTCTACTGAGACCGTCTCTACCACCGGAACCACCACGGCCTCTACTGAGTCCACCACTGGAACCACTACTGCTTCCTCGACCGAGTCCACCACCGCCTCTTCGACCGAGAGCACCACCGCTTCTTCCACTGAGAGCACAACTGCTTCCTCTACCGAGTCCACCACCGGAACCACCACTGCTCCTCGACAGAGTCAACCACTGCCACTTCCACCGAGAGCACCACCGCCTCTACAACCTCCGCCGCCACCACCACCACCGAGGACTGCACTTACCAGACCCCCATCTCCCCCGCCCCCGAGGGCTGCGGCTCCTACGGCACCGTCGTCAACGACTGCGACAAGCACTGGCTCGGCGTCTCCTTCGAGGCCGAGGACGAGATCCACTGCGGCAAGGAGTGTCTCGCCAAGCCCGGCTGCAAGGCCTACAGCTTCACCACCTCCGGAAGCCAGTGCCAGCTCTTCGACGCCTCCCTCACCACCCTCGATTTCTACCCTGCCTCCATCATCACCGGTCCCAAGTACTACGACATTGAAAAGTGCTACGGCTGCTCCTCTGAGCCCCTGCCACCACCACCACCGCCGCCACCACTACCTCCGAGGCTCCCAGCAGCACCTCTGCCGTCTGCCCCAAATACACTGCCTCCTTCAGCCAGTGTGATCGTGACTCCAACTGCGGAACCCGAGGCTACGTCAAGAACGGCGAGACAATCCCCGGCGGTGACAACGACAACCTCGGAGCCTGCGCCAAGAGCTGTATCGAGTCTGGCCCCATCTGCGAGTTCTTCATGTTCACCAAGAAGCAGAACGGCAACGCCGCCAAGTGTATCCTTTACAAGGCCGGCCAGGTCAAGGAGAACAACTACAAGGTTGACTTCTTCTACGAGCCCAAGTGCTTCAGCTGCAAGTGGCCCAAGAAGAACAAGAAGAACAACCACCCCTAAAGCGTCTGGCTGGATTTCCTCTCGTGAGGTTTTTGTGGCCTTCAAGGCTTTTGTATAAACGATAAAAACCCTCACGAGTGTGTAACTATTTCACCTTCTAGGACAATGTTGCTTGTTGATTGAAGCGGAGGAAAACGGAGTGCACATATATGTACCGTAACTAATTTCTAAATCGTCCATTTCCAGACATGAACATATACCCTTTGTATGACTACAATTGCTCTCTAATAACATCGCTGTCTTGTGCTCAAAGAGTAGGGCAAACTTGCTTCTCCTGTCGTGACCATGGCTTGACTAGTTCACCGTTTTCACCAAATCTCTAGCCGGTCGGAAGCGGCGTCTTGGTTCTGCCCGTCAAGCTGAGCCTGGGAGATTGGAATTGCCATCTCTTCCTCCGTTTCCCCTTATCCAGTGGCGTCTCACTTTTTTGCCTCTGTTCCGTCTTGGCGTTTGTCAAACGGATAAGACGGGTTACATTGTAGATTGACACCTCTTGTTGACCTGTGCTCGGACTCTGACTCTGATTGAGGGAACCGATGTTTATCGGACAATCATGTTCAGTCAGTCCATGTCCACGCGTCTCGATGTCTGAGCGGCTGACTTCAGTCTCATACGTCACAATCCTCCTGTCTTGGAGACATTCAACGCGGCTCTGGCAACGCCCCCAACGCCGATTGCTTTGGCATCTCCTTCTGCTTATTCCCTCCAACCACTGCTCAAAGTCAGCTTCAGTCACTCATCCAACCTAGTTGGAACAACTCACATCGATCAAACAAGTAGTAACTCGTCACCAGTAGAATCGGCAGCGCAATAATGGACGCTGTCCACTTCCTCGCTGCTGACTTGTACCGCTTCTGATACTCCTTCTCCTTCTCAGCCTTGTCTATGCCTTGAAGCGACTGATCCTTTGCCAGCTTGGCCTGTTGTAACCGTTTGACGCGCTGCATAGTTTCGTTGTCTGGTGAGCGCCGTCGAGGCGCACTTGACCGTGTAGCAGTTGTTGATAGGAAGCATCGTGGCGAGGGCGATTGGAATTCGATGCGAATCGCGCAAGTCCGGGGGAGGCGCTTCAACAGCTGTCTTCGAGGCGCTTGAGGTAACGACATGATATCTTGAGAATTAGAATTCGATCTGGAACGTAATTGGTCAATGCGACGCCGTTGAAGCTGCTTCAATTGCTGTTGAAGATGTCAAATGCAGTTGGCGATGGTGGAAAAGATGGCCACTCTCAGTAGCTTGTCTTATCGATAAGCCGGAAATCCTCGGGTCAAGGGCTGGCGTCACATCAATTATCTACAAAGGCATCACACAATGAAATATAGTCAAGACAGTCATCTTCACTGCAAACTAGCAGCTTTACTAAAATGTGGTAATTGAGCCTAATTATACAATCACACTTCTCTCTTCACCCAAACGCCTTTTGCATCCTTCCTTGCACCTTGTTCATCCTTCTCGAGTCGCCTCCATCAGTCATCGTCTGTGTATCGAGGACCAGACGCTGCGGGAGTCTCTGGTGCTCCATAGGCTGCAGGCGTAGGAGCGCCGTAATAACCACTTGCAGCCGGCGTGGGAGCTCCAGCAGCCGGAGTCGGGGCTGAGTCTGCTCCCCATCCACCCTGCCAGCCTCCAGGAGTAGGTGCGTTGACTGCAGGTGTGGGAGCTGAGTAGGCGCCTGGAGTGGGAGCGTTCATCGCACCGGGAGTTGGCGCCCCGAGAGGTCCGCCGGGTGTAGGAGCATCGTAACCCGAACCAGATGCTCCAGGTGTGTAGCCCCATGAGTCGTTGCCGCTGGCTCCTGGGGTTGGCGCCGACACTCCCCAAGCAGGAGTCTTGGAACCTGATCCCCAACTGTCTCCTCCACCGTAAGCCGGAGTGCGTGATCCAGCACCAAAGGCATCTCCAGGAGCAGGAGTTCTGCCTCCAGCTTGCCAGGCAGGTGTGCGCGAGCCAGAGCCGTAGGCAGTTCGGTTCCCATCGTAAGGGTTAACCGTTCGAGAGCCATCAGCCCAAGCGGGTGTGCGCGCACCAGACATGTCAGGAGCCTTCCAGGCCGGTGTTCGGCCACCTGCTGCGGGTGCTATTGAGAGTTAGCATCAAGAAACATTGTTTCAAACAACAAAACTTACTTCGTGATCCCCACGCAGGCACTCGATCCGAGCCACCAGAGGCCATGGGCGTGCGAGAACCTCCCTGCCATCCTGGCACTCTGTCACCACCACCTCGTCCAGCGCCTCCTGAGTAGCCTCCACGGCCTCGGCCACCGATCTCAATTGTCGCTCCTGTCATCTTGTTCTTGAAGCTCAGGCAGTCTTTCGGAACTGTGATCGTCTTGCTCTTCGTATGCAACTCGACACGAGCATGTGTGTCTGTCGTATCCTTGACAATACCCAGTAGACCCTTGTAGGCGCCCTTCTTGATAATAACAGTCTGGTCAATCGCCTTGTCACGGCCAAAGGATTTGACAGGTTGAACGGGCTTGTTCTCATTGCCGTTCTTGTGGAGCTTGAGTGCCGGGTTCATGGCGTTCAAGTCAGGCCCTGATGATCCTCCACTAACTCGACCACCCTTGGCCGCAATAGTGTTAACCATGCTAGCCTTGGTGACAAAGACACCTGCATTCTCCTTGCTGTCGTTGGTGTGCAAGAACACATACGAGCGATGGATGTGGATGATCTTGCCCTGACGTTGCTGACCGGTGAACTCCTTGACGACATCTTCAAATCGAATTTCGGAACCATTTCGATCGGCAGCCACGGCATTCTTTCGCTTCGGCAGCTTATTGGCGATCTGCGATGGCATCACCTGGCGATTGTCTCCAAACTGATCAAGAACAACGAGCGACTCGCGATCGACCTTGACAACACAACCCACAGTGGTAGGATCCAACTGAACAAGATCGTGAAGAGAGTACTGGCCGAGAGAACCTTGTCCACCAATGTCACTGGCTTCGCGAAGATCCTTGCTGAAGACGGTGATTTCAGCGTTGGTCTGATCCGACAGGAGAGTCACCCGATCGTCCTGGATCTTGACAACCATTCCGACCTCGTCTCGGAACTTGCTACCACCAATGACCTTGACATGGTCACCGACTCTGAAACGCTTGCGCAGAGCCCTGATGGGAACGTCAATCTCCTGACCCCTGAGGTCACCCTCTGTGACCGTGATGGACACGACGTCAGTCTGAACTCTCATCGCCTTACCCACCACACCCTTCTGTTCACCCGTGTAGACCTCGACAATGTCGCCAGGCAGATACGTGGCTCGAGCTCCACTATCCTTCAAGCTGGCTGCCAAAGCCTTCAGGTCAAGGTTCTCAGTGCCATCCTCAGCGTTAGAGGCGAATCGTGTCACTTCCTCAAGTGATGGCTCGACTCCGGCAACGGTAAGCTGCTGAATCTTGATATCCTTGACTTGGAAGCCATTCTCGAATTCGTCACCCATGTACTGCCAAGTGTTGGTAGTGGGGTTTCCCTGGATGTGTCGCGGGTGTCTCTTTCGAGCTTCGATCTCGCTGAACAGTCTCTGCGGTGGTCGAGGGCCTGCGCTGGCGCCAAAGGGTCGCTTACGCTTGCCATCTGCAGTAACTCCTGTGAAGGCGTCGTCACGCATACCATAGTCCAGTCTGGGAATGAAGCGAACACGAGCCTCCAAACCATTCTCAGTAACGTCAATGACTTGCGCCAGATCTCCGCTGTGCTTCATAGGCCTCTTGAGACGGACCCAGGCACCAGGAGCCAGAGTAGGTGTCTTTTGCACTCGGAAGAGCTCAGGCATATCCTTGATCTCGACCAGTACCATCTTGGAGTGGGGATACACATTAAGCATATTGTCCAACGCTCTCATGATGTCGGTCTGGCGTAGCGCCTCGACGTAAATGAAGCCCTTCATCACCGATTCGGTGCCGCCGCGCTCAAAAGCAGCAGTGATGGCAAGCTCGTCCTTGGTACCAGCTCGCTCCTCAATGCGCTTCATAATAGAAAAGACAACCTCTCGCTCCTTGCCTTCCTTACATCGGACGGCCCAGATGCTGGGGTCATCAACACTGGGGAGGAGAAGTCGCTTCGGCACGATGGTAGCGTCTCGGAAGCCCTTGCCCGAGCGTCGGTTGCCGTATCGCTGTCGCAGGATTTCTGCCTGCTTCTCAGCATCCATGCTCGACTCCATATCTCGGCGGCGATCGAGTTCGCGATGTCGTCGGTCGTCATTGATTCCAGCAGATCCAGGCATGTCGTCGGGATGTTCGTTGGCGATAAAGTCTCCTATCTCCTCGCCAAGGACTTCGTCGTCCTCTCCTTCATCCTCGTCGTCGACTTCGGCCTCGATATCGAAGAAATTGGCGCCTCTCTCCTTGCGGCGCTTCCGACGATGCCCCTGAGGACAATTAGTATAGCCCTGGGGAGGCACCCGCTGGCGCAAAAGTCAGACTCACCTGCTGGACATCCTCGTCTTCCTCGTCTTCCTCCTCATCCTCTTCATCGTCATCATCGCGGCGTCTTCCACCATCATCTTCTTCTTCCTCTTCCTCTTCTTCTTCATCGTCGTCGACATGTCGCGATCTCGCAGGTCGCTCGTCCTCATCGTCGTCATCATCACGATGCGCAGGGCTGCTGTCACGAGCTCGCGATCTCGATTGCTGATCATCACCATCTTGCTCGTCGTCAGAAATATCGGCTGGCGCGGGATTGAAATCCTCCTCATCCTCCGAGTCGTCGAAGCGCGAAGGGTCGTGGGAAGACATCGTGGCGAGGAGGCCGCGACACGTAGCGCGTCGAGGATCGGTTTGGGGGGTTTGCTCGAGGAATATGAAAGGAGGAAGAAAAGAGAATTAAGAGGCGACGATGAGAGAGAAAGAAAAGAGAAACGCTTTGATGGATGACAAAGAACCTCGAGCGATGAGAGGTCTGAGGTTCAAGGTTTCTAGAGCTCGATGATGGACGGCAAAATCCCGGCCTTGTGCAGGCAAGTCAGGCGCTGCACAAGTCGCATAACGCGTTGTGCGACGCGTGTGAGGTGAGTCTAGGCACTGTGTCGCACACTGTATTGACATTGATCCATTCTAGAACCAGGGACTCGCTCAATAGTGTTAAAGCGTTTGGAAGCCAAATCTTTGCAAAACTTAAAGACATTCTTGTGCTCGTAGTACAACTTCACTAAGCCTACTAGCCGGGATTCCATCTTAAATGGGTGAAGTCGGGCAAAAGGAGCACTTCTTGACGACGAATTTCTGAAACCACAAGATTGACTGTGATTAAGATATCCCGAAAGCAATCCATTAAGCATTCAAGGATTACAAGTACTCCATTTCAGTACCAATAAGGTGTTGTGCTTCTCGGAAGCCTGTCTCAGATGGTAGGTGTTACAGGGACTACAAGAGTCAAGACTTCGTCCTGGGGGATAACTTGAGAAAAAGGTTCACAATGGATATAAAGTCAATTGGACAAGTAACTCGTAAGCACCTATGTGGTTGCTTGGATGTGCCTCAAGATAGGCATCACCTCGCAACACGATCCCTATCATACAGAGCATCCCCTCCTCTATCCCCTTTTCCTTTTCCTTTGCCCATCGACAGTCTGTAGTGCATGTTGAATCAAGTCTATACCGCCACCCACGTCTTTGTTCCAACTTTCTCCTCTTGGGTTCCTCTCACCCTGTCCTCTATATACCCTCACCGGTTGGATGCCCCATCCCTTACTGGCGTGTCCATGACTCACCATAGGAACTGAAGCTTTCAGGCCGTAAAGTGACGTCTGCCATGTCATGACTTTGCAAAACTCATACATCGTCTGGTAATCACGGCTGTGCGATCCGAGTCCGTTGAAAGATCGCCAATGTCCATGATACACCTCTCATGTTGTTTTCATCAACCACTAACCTGACCGAAACCAACCCGCCACCGCGCCGTCCACGTTTTGATCCAGCAATCCGGCAATGTCGCAGATGCTCCGGAAACTTCAAAACCCTCGAAAAACTCCAGGCTTTGCATAATGCATGTACCATACCCTAACCAACCTCATTCTACATGAATCAATCATCAGTCCTCAGAGTAGACCCTGAGTTCTACCCCATGCATAACAAATGACACCGCCGGCCCATTATAGGTCTTCACATGACTCGAGTTCCCCAGATGCCACGTCCAGCACTCACTCCAAGCCACTCGCCGCAGTCCGAGTTGGGCAGATGAGGCACCCAGCCAAGATTTCCAACCTCGTAATCGCATTGCCAGCTGGCCACAGGGCTTCTAGGGTTATCCTGTTGAGGCGCGCCGTTCATAGGCTGAGATCCATGGTTGTTGGAGTTGAGGAGATCCCACAGGAGGACCTGGCAGTCGTCACCACCAGAAGCAAGCATACCCCGCCGTAGAGGCGACCATTCGATGCAGTTAATAGCTCCACCGTGGCCGCGGAGTTCGAGCAGAGCCTGGCCTGGCTGTCTCACGTCCAAAATGCGAATTGTGTTGGAGTCCTGAGCAAACGTGGCGAGGAGATGGGTATCGTGTGGTGAAGTGGCAAGTCGCAGCAGGGGTGGAGGGTTCGCCATTGTCTGCTGAGCCAGCGTTGGGCTGATTCGACCGCCGTTGGGGTCTAAACATCTGTCAGTAAATGTACCAATATTCAAGATCAAGACAACCCACCTCTCTCCTCCTTGCCAGTGGGTTCGTAGATAATGGTCGAGTGCTCCAAGCTTCGCAAGTCGAACATGCGAACACTTCCATCCTGACCACAGCTAACGAAAACGTCTACGCTCTTAGCGCAGAACCGCACATCGTAGACCTCCTTATCGTGGGCAATGAGTTGAGTCTTTGCGGTGAGCGAGGGAATATCCCAGATAGTACATGTCGTATCTATGCTAGACGTAATAATGAGACTTGGAGAAACGGTGTTCCAGTCGAGTGAGGTGAGTGGTGCCGTGTGGTCTGGAGTCTTGGAGTTGGATAGCAGAGCAAGAGGTGTCAGCTTGGTGACAGCGTTGTCACGGCGGCCAATCGTACTGCTAGGAGTCGAAGGATTCTCGTTGGGCAGAGACCATAGACGCAGGTGGTCGCCCGAAGTCGCAAGCAGGTCAGTAGACTGCTTCTGAGAAGAGGGCGGCTCCCACAACAGTCGAGTCACGGGGTAAGAGTGGGTGGCTTCGGCCACTTTGGTGAAGTCGAGGCTATACTTGGATGTGCCTGGCGTGTAGACGTCCTGGGGAGTTTGAATGATGTGACTATCGAGAATTTGGATCTAAAAATGTCAGCAGGTGGGCAAAGATGCGTTGGCATGTCGGCAACGCACAAAGTTGTGGCCATCCTCAAGATAGCTCCCCACGGCCAGCTTGCCGGCACCATTGCCCTGAGGTGGCCATTTGCACCAGTCAAAGGCGTAAATGGCCCAAGGAGCCAGATAATTGCTCGTTCCAGGTTGCGCGACGGCTGAGTCGTATCCTCCTATGTTGGCTGGAGCGCCATCAGACATGCTCGAGTCGGCTCGAGGACGAATGTCGGCTAGACCAAGCGGGGTGTTGGAGATGGTGCGCTGAGAACCGGGAGCATTGTACTTGGAGGGGTCGAGAGGCGACATGAGGTGAGAGGAAGAGGCGCCGCCAGGCGTTGTAGGAGTATAGGCGTGGTAGTTCGAGGAGCCGTCGTAGGCAGCGGCCGGGCTCGACCGAGAGTAGCTATGGGACATGCTCAGCGGGGGTTTGCTGGGAGTGGCGGCAGACGCGCTGGCGTAGTCGTGGGGCTGTTGGCCGTGCTGAGACTGATGATGCAGTGACTGCTGCGAGTGGTGAGAGTGCTGCTGGTGTTGCGGCGGCGGCTGGTGAGAGACAGATGAGGCAGGAGAGGCCTGTTGCATCGGCGAAGCCAAGTTGGGCGAGGCTGGGGCACCGCGAGCGGACAGGCCACCGGCGGGTTGGAGGACGTTGGGCACCGAGGACGCGGAAACGGAAGCGGACTGGTACTGGGGGTTGGCAGGCGACGCCTGGAGCTTGATCTGGGGCGCGAATTCGTACTCTTGCGGCGACATGGAGATTGGAGCACCGGTCTGGCTCAAGCCCGGCATGTGCAGTTCGTCTTGCTGAGACTGGGAGCCGGAACCAGAACCAGACATGTACGAAGAGGAGCCCACCTGCGTCTGACGCAGTGAAGGGGGGAACTGCTGTGATTGGCTCATGGTGATTGAGGTGTTCTAACTTCTGGCTGGGGGCCTTTTGGCCAAAGAAGCTCGGTGGGCTGGCGCCAGAGACCGGAACAGATGGTGGAACAGTGGCTGGACGAGGGGAAAAGAGTTTAAAAAAAGAAGCGCGCAGACGACAACGGGAGATGCAAGTCGGGAACTGGACTGGAGTCAGTCAGAGTGGGTTAACAGTATCTCCCTCGGCCGTTAGCTGCTGAGGATGCGAGGGTCTCGCTCGGCAGTTGATGGCTTGCAGTCGTCCGTCCCATCCGGGTGTCAAGCGCCTTTTGCTCAAAGGAACAGAGGAAACGAACCCTCAGCCTTGGTTGTATTATTGGGCGCGCATCAGAGACAAGAGAAGGTTGAAGAAGGAGAAGAGAATAGGTTGCGAACGATGCTCAGCGGGGAGTTTGGAGAAGTGCGGGTGTGGGCGGCGGAGACAGTTCCGTTTGAGTCGATCGGGCGAGGCTACCAAATAGCGCCCAGGCAGAGGTGAAAGACGCGGATACGAGGGTTTAATGAATGGTTCGCACCAAGAAACAGCCGAGTTCTCGATGTCGAGGGCAAACAGATGCGCCTCGCGAGAAGATGTTTGCTGCAAGTTGACGGCCAGGCGGCAGTTGGTGGTGGTGGAAATGAAATCCAATCTTTCCCGGTTTAGCAGTCCTACCTGCCCAAGGATGCGCCTTCCACTCCAACGTTACCACCTCCCTGATATGACATGCGCCGGAAGATTAAAGCCACAGTAAGGAAAGGCGATCAAGGGACATGTATTATGATCAACCGTTGGCATGCTTATCAACGGTAGATATCGTGTCTTAGATCTCTCATCGCTCGTGCAGACAACCTTAAGCTTTCACATCTATTCTGCGAGTCTCTGATAAGGCGCGCCATAACTAAGAACTAGAGGAGCATATGATAGAATCTGCCTGCACGTAAACGCCTTTAGCTAAGGTTATTCTGACATGCTGATAGGCAGGTGTCACGGTAAGCCAACAGAGCTCACCTTCACTTTAATCACATGGAGGGCAAGTGAAACCCCCGTGACGCGGCCGGAGGTCCCCACTCCCCGCGCCTGTGGATCGCAGGAGCTCCCAAACGGGGAATCATGGCAGGTGCACCCCAGGCGGGCACATGCCAACCCTGGGAGCTTTCAATTCTCAGCTTCAAATCTCCTTGTGACCTTCTCCAACCCGTCATACGCCATTTTCGACGACGCATTCTACTTCGACAACTGGCCTTTTCGGAATCGCGACACTTGGTGCAGCAAATCTCACGGATTGTAGCAGGCAGCGCTCGACCGATCCTGTGTGAGACAACTCTTACCCGACTCTGAGCGCATGTAGGCGACCGTCTTCTCTTTGCGACGCCGGTCCCTTCTACCTCTCCTCACCGCATATCACTTCTCGCGATCGAATTACCCCTCCTCAATATGCCGTCGCCGTCTATTCTCGACCGCATCTCAAGTCCGCGCCAGGGATTCTCCAGCTTATCGATACGCAGCCCTCCTGCTCGCGAAGTAAGCGAGTATGACTTGGACGACCTCGAACCGCGAGCCGAAGATCCTATCCTCGATCAAAGGCCCCCAGGCCCTAGACTCAGAAAGCCACTTCAAGCGACTTCCACCGTGTCAACTCGACAATCCTCTTCTCCATCCTCGCGCGATGGTAAACGTCGCTATTCCGATTCTCCCTCGCGAACGAGACCGAAGCCACTCTATGCCGGACCACCACCTCCAATTGCTGCGTCGGGTCTGATCCACCAACGTTCCTCTCAACAACCAATTCCTTCGACCCAAAGCGACAGTGTGTGGGGATATGGACTGCTCTCACCAACCCGGTTCGGGATCGGAACCAGTTTGTTGGACCAGAAGCCGCCTGAGAGCCACCCTCGTCGTGATTCAATATGGCGGAGTATGCAGCGAAGAGAAAAGGCTATCGAGCGCGAGATCCAAGAGCTTCTGGACCTCCAAGCATCGGGGCTGATTGCTGGTAGTGGGAATGGTTCTGAAAGGGACTTTGAACGGGACAGTGATACTGGCGAAAGCACCTTTTACTCGACAGCCACCTCCAAGTCACAAATGGTCAACTCTTTGCACATTCCGACTAGATCGACGCGAGAAGGAAATGTCATTCCGGTGCGACAACCTCCTCCGAAAAAGCCGAGAGGATTGAAGTCGGCTCGAACCGGCCTTCACCAATCCATGCATGCATTATTCCAACTAAAGGCAGAAGAGGACGCCCATCTCGACACGGCTCTAGCGCAACGAAAGGATGCTCTGGCCTATCTCGACAAGATCAGCACAAGAAGAGATGAGATTTATACCGAACTTGACGCATTGGAGAATAACGAGGAAGAACCCCTTGGTCGAGAGTTGCGCGAGCTTGGCGCAGAACGTGAGGCTTTGGATCAAGATATCCGCCTACTTGAGGAGAAACTGGTTGGAATGCGGAATCGTCGTCGGTGGGTGCGAGAGAAGATGGAGGATGTGAAGAACCGAAGAGAAGCAGGCTTAAGCGGATACCGAGCTGCTGGACGAGACGTGGACATGGAAGTACGAGCACTGATGCAACGACCACCAATTACTCCCTTGGATATCGACGCTCTTGGACCCAGCGCAAAGTCACAGTCAAAAGAAGACGTCGAATCACTTCGGGGAACGGAATTTCTACAACTGAGACCGGAGCGTCGTACAGCAGAGATGGCCAGAACGTGGTGGCAGGGAGAGATTGGAATCCTTGAACGTCGCAAAGCGCAGATATCAAAGGATCGCCAAGCTCTCGACGAGGGATCTCGAGTGTGGACCGAGGTGACTGGCATCGTCGCCGAGTTTGAAGCGAGACTCCGGGAGCTGATAAAGACTGGACCAGTCGACGATTCTGATGAATCTCAGCAGACCAAAGTTCAGGATCATCTAGCAAAGATGGACTCTGTCGTTGAAGCATTGGAAGAACGGCTGCGAATAGCTGAGCAGAAGGGTTGGAACCTTCTCATATGTGCTATTGGCGCTGAGCTGGAAGCCTTCTTGGAGGCTAGGGCACTCCTCAAGGACTCACTTGGTATATCAGACGAGCCTCCAGTCACGGAAGAATCTTCTGATGTCAACGAATCAAGAGGCGAATCCGAGGAACCAAGCCAAGAGGATCATGACGAGAGTCACGATGAGAGTGACAACGAGGTGCCGGCCGACTTGTTGGTATCTCATTTCGAGGACCACGACCATGATCCCCCAGACAGTCCTCAGCAGCAGAGCGTGGTGCTCAGACGGGATAATTCCGAAAACAGTGACATTCCACCAGCGTTTCTAACAGAGCCTCAACAGAAGGTGGACTAAGGGAGAGGAGTTTTTACGTTTTAATATGATTCATGACATTGTACGGACTTGAATAGATATCAGACTACAGGGGTTGAGGCTCGTAATGTCCCCAAGATTGACCTCAGGCAAGGAACGGTTGGACAAGAGAGCAGGAGTTTTCTCATGAATTCGGTATCATTGATCCAATGTTCGCATTCCTAATCATATATACCCGAACGCCGCTATCAAGATCTGGTGCGTCGTGAAGAGCCGAGGTTCGTGCTTTGTCATGGTGGTAGGTAACGTAAGAACTTGTCCCGCCTCTTCCAAGTGCCCGTGGCAGAGTCGTCGGTGCGTGTGCGCAAATGCCGCCCAGAAAACGTACGTAAATCATCAATTCGCATCCCAAAGGTTTGGCCGTAATCGTGCTCGAGTCGGAGGGGGGTTCATGGTATCGAGCCAAGTAAGCGGTGAACCCGCAGACTCCCGTCAATGTCTAGCTCATCGAGTTCGTTCAAAGAAGCCGCTCGAGCCGGCGATGGCGACAGACTGATCCATGACCCATTCGCCAACTCCGAGGTACTTGGTGATCCAGCCAGAAACCTCCTTGTTCTCGCCGGCGACCCTGTCCGTCTTGAAACTGTATCCAAACCGTCTGTGTTAGAGCGTTGTTTTCCCACAGGCGGTGTAATATCGAAGAATAGGGGCAGAGAGTGCAGAGACTCACGTCAAACCGGTCGATCGCTTCATTCCAGCGAGGAAAGCCGAGACTGTAGCGCATAAGTTAATAGTCTGTCATGCAAAAGAGGTCAAGCAATGCGCGGAACAAGCAACCTCGGCATAGGGGTGGATAACTTACTAAGAACAGCGTCGAAGGCATAGTGCGTCAACCGTCCGACCTTTGACCAGAGTCCCAGAGTCAGCAGGTCGAGGAGCTGCAAGAGAAAAAAGTCTTTAGACGTGCCCAGCCAGAGAGCGACAGCGGCATCAGACAAGAGCGAGGAGCTCGGGGGGAGAGAAACAGGCTTCAATGTCGGGAAGCGGGGGAAGTACATACCACCATGATGGGCAGCTTTTATTGAGATGTGTAGGAGGCGGTTTGAGTGGATTGAAGTTGACTGACCCTAGCGTAGGTCTATAATTGTTTTCCCGTAGTTCGATTTGAATCGTAAATAGATACAAGGCTGGTCGTTCAAGGTGATAGACAGTTGATGGAGTCGCTAGTTCGTCATGCGACAACGCCAGCTGGGGAACGGGAGTCTGGGTGGGTCCCGGCTCACCGGCGCCGAAAGCTCCGGGGAAACGTTGGCTGGACGACCTCCATTGGACCCAAGCACCAAGCACCAAGCACCAAGCTGGGACCTTCAAGTTTCACGTGTCGACGGAGACTCAAAGATCTGAGCGTCCCAAATCGCTGGGTCTCGTGACATGTGACATAAAGATAAAGATAACGACGACATCAGTTGAAAAGAGGAAGAAATCACCGGGGTTGAGCCGATGAAAGATGGCTAGGCCAAGAATGGGTAGAGGTTCTGCTGGAGTCAGTCTTTTGGTGGCGCACATTATAAATGAGGCATCACCATTGCCCAAGACGAGCCTCAGGGCGGAAGTTCCAAATTAGGAACTAAGAACGGCGAAGCCTCAGAATGGTCTGGGCTGACTCGGCCATGATGGGTCTCATAAACGATGCAGCACACGTTTCCATCTGCAGCTATTCAGCCGCTAGCATCGTAGTCGCCGTCGAAAGGACCCCTCAGCGACTCAAGTTTCTTGCATTCGGCCTTACTCGAACCGAGCCCAGAAAAAAAAAAACGAGTCGAGACGAAGGAGGGGTCCAAAGGGCCAAGGGTCCCAAAAGCACCGCCGAGCTCTCCGTTTTGTCTAAAGCACGAGATGGAAAGGAGGGGGAGGGGGCAAAGCAAAAGCAAAATCCCTCATGATGGACCCCCGCGTGGGCCAGACTTTCTTGTTACATGTTCGCTTCCTCCTCCTCCCTCCCCCCAACGGGTGATATCTACCGATATCTGGAGATGGAGTCGGTCAGAATGCCGTTACTCAATGCGATGAGCTGTGTCTGAAACCTCATTCGCGCCTCTTGAGTGAGGGGCTGCTTGTAAGTGGGTTCCCACCGGCGTCTTTTTTCTGTTGAAAGACAGGTCGGTCAGCAAAAAAGCCATCGAGGGATGGATGCCATGCCAAGCGTCTTGATCGATTTGTCAATAGATGGGGTCCTTGTTCGTTTTTGAGGGTATTAAATGGCATTCTCCGGCAGCGAGGAATTGTCTCCGCGGTCAAGAGTCTCTCCGCATCGACATGGATGTAGTTGCGGTTTGAACCCTAGCAACCTGTCTTGACTTGAGTGTAATGTAATCATGGGAACCAGGAACTCATGACAGCGCCTGTGAACCGTTCATGTTTGATAGGCCCAGCTGACAGTATCATGGGCCCGTTGTCTCTCCTTACGCGTCATAGACATGTGCTCTCTTATACTGCAATGGTTGAGACGAGTCGTCACCTGTGTCTCAACTCCAACCGCCTTTCAAAGTTGAGGTAGGGAATGGCCCTGCAGCTATCTCCATGCCAAGAGGCGCCTCCAACCCTTACCTGTATGCAATAGTCACACAAACCCCGACTCCAATCGTATCAGCAACCTCAGCAACATGCCGCACAAATAGCTGACTGATTGGGTCCCCTTGCCGGTCAGAGCCCAATCAACGCCTCGCCGGCCGTTGTTGAGGCGTTAGGTAGAGTGACAAAACAAGGTCAAGGTCAGTGCCCTTGAATCTGATCGAATGAGGGGAGAGGCAGCTCATTCGCTGGTGCTGGGCGCGTCTTTACGTTGGCACCATCAAGTCCCCTGCCCGTGGGAGGGAGGAAAAAGTGACTCAACGGTTTTGTACGTGTACAAGGAGGATACCGTCAGCGACGAGCCGAGGATGACATTCTGAGCTGAATATTTGAATCTAAGCATCATGATGCTGTACCAAATGTGCAGTATTGCTTTTCATGTTATAGCTTCGTTTTTTTCTTCTTTTCTCCCAGGGTAGGTACGATGCATCTCCAGCCCACTTGCCTGTGTGGGACAAAGCAGTTCGCGAGCGAGGGAAGGAGCTACTGTCGGCTGCTGCAGTAGCGGGCGGAGCACTTTGCCCCGAGAGGGCCACTGTAACGATGGTAAAAGCCACCCAACGCAGCAGCGGGGATTGGTGGGGGAGGCAGCTACCCAGGAGGGCAAGGCAAGCAGCTCCAGGTAGCACCTTGCTGCAACCTCCAACGACGACATGAACCATCACAGAGAGGCAAATACGATGGCTATGGGTGTCGTTGAAATTATGGAGTCTCGAGGACGATGCGAGATTCTGTAGAGATCGCTAGATTAATAAAATCGAAACCTAGATCTATGATACAGGCCCCTTGAGCTTCTCATCTGGCATCTGACACGGAAAGCGGGGTGCAAGGAAGCTCCCCATAATTTTTGAACCAGATCGCCAGAACGCAAGTAAAAAAATAAGAAAAATAGCTCCCCCATCTCACCAAAAACTACACACACAAAAATGAGGCGGACTGGGAATTCTCCGTACCTCTTGGGCATGTACTCCGTAGCGCTACATCGCTCGTGGTTCCTTCCCGGCCTGGTGGCAGTGCCTTACCTGCCCATGGTAAGGTGAGGTACGTATGTTTTGTTGTCCGGGGAGGAAGGAGTCTAGGAAGTGGTGGCCTCGTTAGGTTTTTTCCCTTCTTTTATTTTATCTCATCACCACCATCACCACACACCAACTTTACTTTCTTTTCTTCTTCCTCTTCTTCATCCTCCCTCCGGTTCTTCTCCCTCTGCCGCCTGCAGCCTTATCCTCTCCGCCTCCACTCCCCCCTTTTATTGTCTCGACCTTCCACCGCAAGCTTCCTCGTCCCGTCATCGAACGTCCTGAAATAACACCAGGGAGAACGCACGTTCCCTCTTTCTCTCTGACCACCTCATCTTCTTTGATTACTATCGTACGGTGCTACACTCGTACAACGAAGACCAAAGACTCCTGTAAGTCGACCTGCTGCACATGAATGGAGACGACCGCGGTGGCTTGGGCCCAGGGGAACGAGGGATCCAGTCTTCTGGCAACAGAACAGACGGCGATAGCAGCAGGCAGTGGCAATATCTGGCTCAACAGGATCGCATCGCATAGCATATCGTGCTCTACCTGGGCATGGTCCTCGTTTGCGATCGAAATCACACCAGATTGTCGAAATCCGTCTCGCCTCGTCTCTAGGCCCGATTATTCGACGGCCCGACCTCTGTTTGACCCGGCCCATCAGCTCAGCTTGCTGAGCCATGTTGTCTCTCTGCCCCAGCCAAGCCAAGTCCAGTCCAGCCCTTCTGCGTCGCGCCGATTGCTCTGCCCACCAACAAATGCCACACGCCCCATCGCAATCGCCCATCCCACCACGTCACTTCACGTCAGATCCATGCTCGCCGCCCCAGCGCCCGCCCCTTGTCCTTGCCCGCACCTCCAGGACATCCATCAACCCCCCCCCTCGTTCTGTGTGGTGCACTGCAAGTGCCCGCATAACGACCTGATGTCTCCCCTGGGCTGGCCTGGACTGGTCGAAGCGCTGCATTTGCTACAGGTGTCTTGTTTGACCGACAGACATATAACATTTGCTCTGTCCGATTGCATCTGTCTTGCTTCTTCCCTGAATCCTCATCCTTCACTTCAACCACCTGAGCTACCCCGCCGATAGCTCCTCCACCACCCACCAATTTATACCCTTGATAGTCGATTTTGTAGCTAACCCCTCCTTTCACAATGGCTCACAGACCTTCGCACAAGCGCGCCCAGAGCATCATGGCCGCCACCGCCCAGGACCACCTCGAATTCGGAGGCAAGATCTCGTGGCTTGCCTCCCTCAACACCGCCTACCGACCTCAGCGCAACTACCGCCGCTCCTCCATCATTTGCACCATTGGCCCCAAGACCAACTCGGTCGAGGCCATCAACAACCTCCGTGATGCCGGTCTTAACGTCGTCCGCATGAACTTTTCCCACGGATCGTACGAGTACCACAAGTCGGTCATCGATCACGCCCGCGAGTCCGAGAAGACTCACGAGGGCCGCAATGTCGCCATTGCTCTTGATACCAAGGGTCCCGAGATCCGAACGGGAAACACCCCCAACGATGAGGATATCCCCATCTCTGTTGGTCACATCATGAACATTACCACCGACGATGCCTACGCCACCGCCTCCGATGCCGAGAACATGTTAGTCTGATACTTTTGCGCATGTCTATTCTTGCTGACCTCTTTAGGTACGTCGACTACAAGAACATCACCAAGGTCATTGAGCCTGGCCGTGTCATCTACGTCGACGACGGTGTCCTCGCCTTTGACGTTCTCAGCATTGAGAACGAGCAGACCATCCGAGTCCAGGCCCGAAACAACGGCGCCATCTGCTCCAAGAAGGGTGTCAACCTCCCCAACACCGATGTCGACCTGCCCGCTCTTTCCGAGAAGGACAAGGCCGATCTTCGATTTGGTGTCGAGAACGGTGTCGACATGGTCTTTGCCTCTTTCATCCGCCGCGCTCAGGACATCCGAGATATCCGTGAGGTTCTCGGCGACGAGGGCAAGAACATCCAGATCATCTCCAAGATTGAGAACCGGCAGGGACTTAACAACTTCAAGGAGATTCTCGAGGAGACTGACGGTGTCATGGTTGCCCGTGGTGATCTTGGTATCGAGATTCCCGCCGCCGAGGTGTTTGCTGCCCAGAAGAAGCTCATTGCCATGTGCAACCTTGCTGGCAAGCCCGTCATCTGCGCTACCCAGATGCTCGAGTCCATGATCAAGAACCCCCGTCCCACTCGTGCCGAGATCAGCGATGTCGGTAACGCCATCACTGACGGAGCTGACTGTGTCATGCTTTCCGGTGAGACGGCCAAGGGTAGCTACCCCTCCGAGGCTGTCAAGGAGATGCACGAGGCTTGTCTCAAGGCTGAGAACACCATTCCCTACGTCTCCCACTTTGAGGAGCTGTGCACTCTGGTCAAGCGACCTGTCAGCACTGTCGAGTCCTGCGCCATGGCTGCTGTCCGTGCCTCTCTGGACCTTGGTGCCGGTGGTATCATTGTTCTGTCGACCTCCGGAGAGTCGGCCCGCATGCTGTCCAAGTACCGACCCGTGTGCCCCATCTTCATGGTGACGCGAACCCCCACAACTTCTCGATTCGCTCATCTGTACCGTGGCGTGTACCCCTTCCTGTTCCCCGAGGCTAAGCCTGACTTCTCTGAGGTCAACTGGCAGGAGGATGTGGATCGCCGCATCAAGTGGGCTGTCAACAACGCTCTGGAGCTCAAGGTCCTGACCCCCGGCGACACCGTCGTGGTTGTTCAGGGCTGGAAGGGTGGTATGGGTAACACCAACACCCTGCGCATTGTCAAGGCCGACCCCGAGCACCTTGGCATTGGCCAGCTCAACTAAGAGCAACATCTTGTGGCTGAGGCTATTGAGACCGGAGTGGGGAGTGATTTAATGCACATAAGTAATGATAGACAGGGCAACGGTTGTTTCCAGGGTTTAGGGTATCGGAATTTCTAGTTCTGAACAATCACAAGGAATAAAGTAGGGGCAAGACCCCATTGAGCAACTGTCTGTGTTTTGTGGTGTGACTGTTTCGCATTGTGTTTCTTTTGATACTAACTTGCCCGACTCTTATCAACATTGACAAGGCGGTGACAGAGTTGTCGTCAGCAATGCTTCGTATACGCATCGTGAAGGATCATGCAGGGAGATGGACCAAGCGCCAGCCGCGCGGAAGAGGCAGGTAGTATATATGATATGACAAAAGAAGCTGCTTTGGCTGAAGGCAACGGATAAAGTTCATGCATCCTCACCGTCAACCCGACGCCAACCAGCCAACAACGTGGGCATATGCGGTCAAGGATTAACTGTGATATGATACCCGAGGGAGAGGCGAGCAGAAAGCCACGATGCAAGGCGGCCAAGGGATCTATCGAAAGCATGGGTACACTTCAAACCCCTGGACGATACGATACATGAGATCATGATGCGGCGGTCTTGGTCCGTGTGCTAGGGTTCTAAAGAATGGGCTGATTTAACGTCAGAGGAAAAAAGAGTCATACATAGCCTTGAGGTGGCATGATATTTAGTAGACCCTCGCTGCTAGTGAGGCCTCGTTCGGAAAGGGCATGTCGTAGGCCTGGAACTGGAGTTTCAGCCTTTGTTCTAGAAGCGAAGCACAGGCGGGTATATCCGCTTGGCTTGGCATGAGGCGAAAGAAAGTCATGATGGGAATTTGGGTCTGTGCTTTGAAGGATAGTTTGCATCAGGCCATTCTTTGGGTTGTCGAGGGGATGTGTTGAGGGTTTGGTGTTTGGATGAAGGTGTATTGAGTTCTTCCCATCTGCATCAGCATGTGCAGGTAAGATTTCAATTGGGGGTGCATATGGAACATTGGAACTGGTTGCTGTAACAAAGAAGAGGATCATTGTTCTTAAGAAGATGTTCACCTACATGTGGAAACTAGTCAAGTCGCACTCGCACATATTAGCAAGCCCAATGAACAAAGGCGAATGGTCAAGTACAGAAACGGTTACAAAGGTAGAAGACACGACTCTACCGAACTTCATGTTTTTGTTGTAAAACTACGTATATATATCCTTCGTAGCCATGGGTATTTAAATCCCCAGACCTCAATCTCATATTGCTTCCTCACCAAGCAGGCAAACAAGTCTATCACCAACTCCTTTCACACACACTCACCAAAAACCTTGAGCCCAACCTTAACACATCTCCCAAAACACCACCAACATCAACCATGTGTTGGATTCCTTGCATCAAGTTTGACGGCTGCGGCCACATAGAGCCTCGTCCCGAATCACAGATCTTAGCTGTGGATAGGGAGTGGCTACACAAGGAGAACGGGCAGGTGTACAGACGCTGCCCTGAGGCTGCGAGAACCGGTGTCATCTGCGAGTATGTTGAGGCGTATCCTGCGCTGACTGTTAATAGGAAGGGAGACTGCGGTAAGTGCACGAACGAGAAGAAAGATGGTTCCAAGGAGAAGAAGTAGACTTGCATGTTTAGAATGTGTGAGTTGAGGTGAGTGAGTAGATGGAGACATAGAGAAAGGAGTTGGGGCGTTGAATAGACTTGTTTTCTTCTTGACATTTAGACCATGAAACTAATACGTGATACAAATACATTAACTATGACTTTACCAACCCGTTTTATCTATCTAAACCCAGAGTATCCATACACCTTTAAATACTATGTATCAATATGCCACCCACCAAACGCCATAACAAAACCCCCATCTAAAGATCCTTAAGCTCAAACTTCTTCCTCAGATGCTCACCATACTTGATAAACAACCAAGGCGCGGGAATAAGCGCAGCAGCGATGAAACCAAGAAGACTGTTTCCCCAACCCATGCCTAGCTTGTCAAACATGGGTAGACCGGCAAGAGGGAGTACACCACCGGCTATGGATCGCATTACGGCGTTGGCGGCTAGGGCTGAGGCTGCGTAGACGGTGAAACTGTCGACGAGATACATTTGAAGTGTCTACACAATAAGTTAGCAGCTGGAGGGACATTGTGATTTGGGGGACTTACCATAAAGATGATGAGGTTTCCAACACCCATAACAGCAGTACCAATAATAGGAGCAATCCAATGAACCTTGTACTCAGCAGTCCATCCATAAATAAACAACCCAGCCGGCAAAAACACAGCCCCAGCCCTCAAAGGAGGAAGTCGATACTCTGGCTTCATAACCACAGGCTGCTGCTCCGTAGGCCCCGCCTCTTCGTCACTGCCCGTCTGCGCCTTGGCAGCCATCTTCTTCATATTTCTATCACTCGAGATGGAGAAATAAAGAACACCAATCATGGAGCCGATGCCGAGACCGAGGAATGTTAGACCGGAGTTTATGGTGTTGAAGTGGTAGATACGCATAAATAGGGGCGTGAGACTTGTGAACATAAGATAGAGGTATGCGTATGAGAGACCGACGTAGAGACCGCAGATGATGCAAATAGGTGAAAAGAGAAGCATCTTGAAGGGTCGGAGGATACCGCGCTTGAAGTAATCGGCGGGACTAAGTCCAGCATCGAGTTTCGACCGAAGTCTATCGTTGCCGGTTTCTTTTCGAAGACGTCTGGCTTTCTTCTCGAGGATAACAGGTGCATATGTCTCGACCGCGAATATGAAGAAGACGACGGTGATGGTTCCTGAGATGATAGTAATGATCCAAAAGACCCAACGCCAGCCGAGCGAATCAGTAACGACTCCGCCGATAATGGGTCCGATGATGGGACCGAGAAGAGGTCCGATTGAGAAACTTGCCATGGCTGTACCACGCTTCTCCTGAACAATCATATCGGCGATGGAACCTCCACCATTAGCCATAGGACAAGACCCAAAAACACCACTCAAGAATCGGAATGCGATGAGAGCACCTAAACTCGGAGCTTTTGCGCAAGCAATAACAAAGACTATGTATAGTGTTATTAATTTATTTCTCAGAAACATGGGTAAACTTACCGATGAAGCCAATGTTGCCAATGTGGTAGATAGGAACACGTCCATACAACTCAGAAAGAGGAGCAAAAACCATAGGTCCGGCAGCGAAACCAAGGACATAAACCGAAACGCAAAAGGAGGCTAGTTCGGAGGATTTACTTCCAAATTCGATCATGAGTTCAGGGACACCAGGTGCAAACATGGCTACAGATGTCAGCTTTCTTAAAACTCCCAAAGACAAAGATCACTTACACGAAGCCAAGGGCGTGACAAACGTCAAAGAACTGACGAGAGCACAGTTAAGAACCTTTCTCCAAGTAGGAAAGTTATACGGATTCTGAGGATCCTTGTCACTTTCCCACCAAACGACATCACTCTCACTCTCCTCACTGTCACCACTATCCTCACCACTCTCTGCATCCCCATCATTACCCTCCTCTTTATTCCTCTGCTCTCTCAAATCATCAAGAACGTTTCTATTCTCCGCCGCAGCAGCACTACTGGCTCTTCTAGCACGTCTGCTACTTGCGATGCTGGCTCTTCGCTTGCGTTCGTCCGCTTGGGTGGGGACGAAGCCCATGCTGCTGGGTATGTCTGCATCGTGGCCTTCGTCTACTGCTTCGCGGGTTTTTTCTTCTAGGGTTGGTTCGCGTCTTAGTTCGTAGGATGTTGTTTTGCGGGCGGATTCTGTTGGTGACATGTTGGCTTCGGAAGCCATGGTGGAAATCTTGACTCGATAGTTAGAATCAGGTACCATAATTCAAGCATATAGCCATGCTCCAGAGGTGTCAAGTTGCCATTAAGACTGAAGTTATCTCCATTTCCGTTTTGGGTAATGCCTCGGCTCGACATGGTGGAGGTAAAGATGTACGTACCTGCGCCTTTCGCGCCTGAATCCCTCAATTAAACTAATATGAATCCTCTGAATAATATTCACTACTCTCAATCGTCGCGTAAAGTATGGCGTCTCGATAGTATCAACCTCGTGTGTCCACAGAGGGTGGTGTGACAGTTTGTATAAAAGAGGAGAAACCACCCCGAACGAGATTTATTCGATCAGATGAGATTCTGCACACGGAAACGACACCTCGCAGAGCGGAACGAAGAAAAGAGAGATCTTGGCTTCTTGGACGGAAATAATGTTCAAATCGGGTGTGGTCGACCGGTTAAAGTAGATTCGCTTGACTTATACCCCAGACTTTTTTTTTCCCAAGAAGAATGAGGGGAGGAACAAGTACATTATATAAGAGAGCGGTCAAGAAAAGGAAGGTCAACAGAGAAGAAGGCAAAATATGAATAATGATAACGGGGATATTGTCCATTCATCTTATTCCCCTTGGGTTGGCTCATCTGATGTGACCCCCAGAACAACGAGAGGGGGGGGGGACCCGGGTATTTCGAGGCCCGTTGGACCAGGATGGCTTCCTTCCGATGTCCTCGGGACCAGAAGAAAGAAAAGGTCCCCAGTTTCGGGCTCTCGCTCTCGGGGCCATAGCAAACTCCGCCGACTTGCGAAGAAGGGCATCTCGTTATCGTTCAAAACGACAGGCTCGCCTGGCTACTGGGTCCCCTGAACGGGAGAAGCACCCGGGATCCATTGATTCGATCGTCTCCCGTACATGTTCACGCCACCTCGTGCGAACCCTTGACGATTTCTCGGCCGATTAACGTCTCATCACCGTAAAATATTCCCGTGGGACAGACACCCCCGGAAGTCGGCACGCCCTCCGTTGTCTTCCCCACAGAAGTGGTGGTGCTTCTGGCTTGGTAAGCTGAGCTGAGTGTGAGAGACTCACTGTGAGACGGGTCCGAGATGAAAAAGAGAGCCCCCAGCTGTAAATCATGTTAAGCTTACCCTTCCGAGTGGAGAGGCCCTTTACCTTGACGGGTGGTCACGCTTTGTTGTCATCTCGGTTGTGTTGCGTGACAAAAAGTCTCCCAACACAACATTAAACAAAGAAAATAGTTATATCCGTATCCCGGAGTTAGGCATCTTGTCGGACTTGATCCATGTCGTAAACAAATATTTATGGAAATACGTACAGTTTATCTTGAGGCAATGGACTTCACCCTGGCTCCGCATCTGTCGCCTTGTTAGTGGAGAAAATTCACCACCGTAGCCAAGACCCATAGCGAGACCAAGGATCTGATAAACAATGAGACGTGATCTTGGGCCCAAGATTCAACGCCCTCCCTTCGCCTTCATGACCCCTTTCGGAAAAAGTAGGCGTCCGGCAAATGCAGTAACCGATCGTCACATTTTTCCCAAATCGTGAACCATCCTCTCGGGACCATTTAGACAATCAAGCCACACAGATTTTGACATTTCAACTGTCAAAGACACACCCTTGTCTAGATCCTAGCCATGAGGCCGTTTTTAGCGCTGCATGTCGCGTGTCTGGCCCATTTGGTGTCTTCTCAGCAGATTCCGCTCAATGAACAGCAGCAGCTGTCTGAGTCAACAGACCACGACGACAGCAATGACGTTCCTATTGCTGATGCTGCCTTTGAGCAGTATATTCGGGATAAGATGGCCCGATGGCATGCCCCTGGTCTTGCCATGGCTATCCTCGATGGGAACAAGACGTGGACGAGGGTGAGTAACAACTTGAGTGTAGTGTATCATTCATGACCAACTGACGTCGTCAACAGGGGTTTGGGTATGCTTCACTGAACCGTGAACCTGTCACACCTTCGACTCTTTTCTATTGTGGTAGCATGACAAAGTCCTTCACTGCTGCCGCTCTGTCACTCCTTGTAGACCAGTCCCAAGACTACGCCGACATCCAATGGTCAACGCCTGTATCTAACCTCCTCCGTGAAGACTTTGTTCTTTCGGATGACTGGGCCACCAGCCACATCACCGTCGCCGATGTACTCTGCCATAGAACCGGGTACCCGAGACACGACTATGCTGGCCCGTTCCTCAACTCATCCGTAAACATGGTCCACTCGTTCCGCCATCTTCCAATGGCCGGTGAGCCGCGCGCGCGGTGGAGGTATAGCAACTTGATGTACGGCACCATGGGTTACTTGATTGAGACGCTCACGGGTTCTTCTCTTGCTGATTTCTTTCGAGATCGGCTTTGGCTTCCCATGGGGATGCGCAACACTTACTTGCATCCTGATGATGCACTGGCCAGTGATAGCACTCTGGCAGTCCCGTATTACTGGAACAACGACACAGAAACATATGGCGAGATACCATGGAGAGATGAGCAGAATATTGCCGGTGCAGGAATGGCCATCTCATCCATTCTCGATTGGTCTCGATATCTGCGGCACATGATCGACGAGACAGGTCCCATCTCCAAAGCCGGCCATCACATCCTCAAACTTCCACACATGGTAGTCGGAGAAAGAGAGCGACTCTTCACAGGTCCCGTCTACTACGGCTTCGGCTGGTTTGGAAGTGTCTTCCAAGATGAGCCAGTCTGGTGGCATTCCGGTCTGGTTAACAGCATGATGTCCATAATGCTCATGATTCCGAGCAAGAAGTTCGGCTTCGTCATCATGCTGAACAGTGAAAACGCTCCTGCGCTCGACTCCATCATCGCCAAGACTCTATACGACTTTTTCCATGTAGAAGAGGGAAAACGGCAAAACCTAGAAGCAAAGTAAGCACCTTATTTTCACTTGTCGAGCCACGGGGCGCTTTATCGTACCAGAAGCTGACAACATCTCCAGCTGGAACCAGACGTATGCAGAGTGGGAGGAGCGTCTTGGCAACTGTTCGAATAGGCTGTATCCTTCGCTGCCATCCCCTCCTATCCGTGCCCCTCTGCCACCAGGAAGGTTTGCTGGTGAATATTATCACCCAGGCTATGGTCCAATCTCCGTCTCTGTCAGCTGCGACGAATGGGATGTTCCCTCTGACTCTCCCGCACCCAAGGACAGCTGTAGACTGATGGCGTTCAAGACGGACAACTTTGGTAAACAAGTCTCGTATCAACTGGAACACAAGTCGGGAGACTATTGGGTGGGTTGGCTCTTTAATGACGACTTTGCGAGTGTAAGACGGCCAAAGGAGTGCTACCGAGCCCAGTTCCGAGTGGACGAGACAGGACGTTCATATAGTTTTGGCCTTGACATTCGGATGGAAGGCGAGGATACACCCTTGATCTGGTTTGAGAGACAGAGGTAGAGATGATTCACCTCATCGGATAAACCCCAGCTTGGTGAGGTGATCCCTTAATTCGTGGAGATCGGCTAGTGTAGTCGAAGAATGCTCCTTCAGACCTTCGCATTGTAGACCAAGTATCTTGGCCTCTCTTGACTCGTTGCCGGCAACCGATGCGACGAGGTCACTCAGCTGTTGAGCTCTTGCTGCGAGAGTTGACTGAAGCTCAATTATCATGGCCGTCATCATTGAAGCAGCAGAAGCTTTCGGTGCCACGAAGGATCCGATGCGGATTTCGGGGATGTCGAAGCTGGGTTCATGGTCGTCGGGTAACATGGCGGTGACTTTCGCACATAAGTGAGCGTGATCGACGATACTATCGAATATTGCTAGTAGCTTCAGGTGGCAAGCAAGCAAAAGATTAACGGTAGACTGATCGAATGGTAGCTGAGGTCTGGTCCGTAGAGATCCATGTATGCCATGCAAGCAATCTGGGATAGTGCAAGTGTCTTGCTCTGGTTGGAGTAGCTCAAGTACCTCAGGATACAACGCCGATAGCTTTTGAGCCCTTTGTAATAAATTATCAAGAGTGGTCTGCAGGTTGAACTTTGCAGTCAATCTTTGAGGAATCTCTTTAAGCTGATGTGTCGAGATGTGATGTTGCACCGGGCTGGGAAAGTCTTGTTGCAGTCGGTCCAGTGAGATCATGAGGTCGGCTAACTGTGCCACTGGAGTAGAAGGCGTTGGTTCCGTTTCATCGCTAACAGGAGGAGTGATTGTTTGTGGGGTTGTGCCAATGTTTCCCAGAGCATCAAACGTCTGACTGTCAAACTCAAGCATAGGAGACCAGTCAAAGGCGGTATTGTCGGGTTGACGGAGTGATCGAGCAGGAGGGCTAAAGATACAAGAGACGCCAGCCTTGACGCAGCGGCCGCAAACTATAGAGCCTGGTATCTTTGTACATCGTAGCTTTTTGTTGTGACAGCGATCACACGCTGAACGAAGGTCGGTCATGGTTGAGTTCATGATGGTGTTTGAAGTAGATGCCTGGGATGTATGGCGGGGAAAGAGGCGTAGTTGAAAGGGGAGTTACCCTAGACCATGGGCTGGAAGCTGGCGGACAAAGGGAGATGAATTGGACAAGGCAGGTATTGGATATGAAGACTTTACTTTTATCTGCTATTTTTATACAAATCTATATTTCCATCCAATCTATTCAACTGAATCTGCATTGGTCAATCAGATGGCCTCACGCTGACTGACAATCCTTGCCTGGACAACGCACAACTTGCACGGGCACTCAAATATTCAACTTTCATCGCAGAAATAGAAAAAAAAATAAAGCTCCTCAAAGAAACACACATTCGTAATCTACATGACTCACTTCTCATCCGACCTGTCGGGCTTGGCTACGTGGTGGTGTATCCCCATCGCACGTTACCTAGGTCCATTCCTTGTGCTCCTCTGCCTAGGTAGGTAGTCAGCAGCCACTAAACACCACCACATCTTCCGAGCTTCACCACCTAAAGAAACCCTCCTCTTGCAACCTCCTCTAAAAGCTCTCTCCCACTATAAAACCTCTCCCCCTCGCCTCTATCGTCGCCCGTCATCTTGCCCTTGGCGCATCATGACTGCGATGCTTTCTCCTCAATTTGATGCTTCTGCCTCCAGAACATGTCGCTGATTCCCTACCAGCCCCACGAGGGCCGAGAGATCGTTCTGTACGTCATAGTAACCTTACCTCGCATTTCTGTGTTGCTCTTTTTGACTCTGAACGCCGCCCTGCTGACCTTCTGTAGCCGCCACCACAACGCCATTGTCGTCCGCGACTCACAGTCTCATCGTCTCGAAATCCGCGCCGTTACAGAGTGTCCGACATGTCATCAGCCGCTTACCCGTCCTGACTCGTCTGATGATCGCACCTTTGATCGTTCCTTTGGTCCTCGTCGAGAGAGCTATGTCGATCCCGATTACTTTCGCATGCTTCGCGCCGTTAATGCGAACCCCGATACGACTTCAGAACATGCACCTCCGAGCCCTGTGAGGAGACTATTTGGGCCTGCCCTCGGCGCTGCTGGTAGCTCTCCAAGTCCAACCTCGCCGTCTCCAGAGCTCCATGATGGCAACGCCGAGTTCCTTTCGAGTACACCTGGTGTTGCGCATACCGAGGGTAGCCGAATTCGAAGAAACGCCTTCAGTCCCAATTACTTTGATTCCTTCTTTGTTGAGGAACGCGAGCTTGGCCGAGGAGGCAAGGGAGTCGTCCTACTTGTGCGCCACCAGATTGACGGCTGCCCACTGGGTCAGTTTGCCTGCAAACGAGTCCCTGTCGGAGACGACCATGCCTGGCTTGAAAAGGTTCTCATCGAGGTCGAGTTGCTTGCCAAGCTCTCCCATCCAAACCTTGTGTCGTACCGACATGTCTGGTTGGAGGACTTTCAGCTCACTCGCTTCGGGCCCAGTGTAGCCTGCGCCTTTATTCTTCAACAGTACTGCAATGGTGGCGATCTTCACCAGTATATTGTCGGCGGAGCGCCTCGCGAGGCTACCAAGGAAGAGCTCAAGGCCCAAATGCGCCGACGATCCAAGGGCCAACTCGACCCTCCCGTGGGCCTCTTTCACGGCAATCGCCAATTATCCTTTGATGAGATTTACTCACTCTTCAGAGATATCACCTCTGGCGTGGCATATCTCCACGCTGCCAACTACATCCACCGCGACCTCAAACCGAGCAATTGTCTGTTGCACCACGAGGGCAGTAGACTCACCTGTCTGATCAGTGACTTTGGTGAAGTCCAGCCCGAGAATGTTGTCCGCAACTCATCTGGGACTACTGGAACAATATCCTACTGCGCCCCGGAAGTCCTCAAACTGGACCCTGTCACAGGGCGATATGCAAACTTCACCACCAAGTCCGACATCTTCTCGCTCGGCATGATTTTGTACTTCATGTGTTTCGGAAGACTTCCCTATAAGAGCGCGAATGCTATCCAGGAAGAGCTTGAGGATGTCGATGAGCTTAGAGCCGAGATTACTCAGTGGAAGGGCTTCCAGGATGAGCGACGTGAACGCCCAGACCTTCCATCCAAACTCTACCAGCTTCTTAAGAGGCTCTTGTCGGTCAACCCCGCCGAAAGGCCCAGCGCCAACGAAGTGCTCAAGGCCATGAGTATGCGAGATACAATGAGCTTTGACAACGGAGTAAGGGAAGAAGCCGCCCCTGGACTTGGCTTGAACGGAAGCCGAGTCCAAAACCTTGACTCACCCGCTCCCCCGGGTACCCCAGTCACCGGTAAGCTCCGTAGTCTTACTTCCTAACAAGCTTTGCCCTTAACTGTCATGTAGGTTCCCGACACCGTCACCACTCGAGCACAGCGGATAAGTTTGAGGAGCTTGGAGCCTTGGCTCGGCCTACTTCGCGAGACTTGTCGCCGTCCAAGAGCACACAAAGCTCTCGTCTGGATCCAAACCGACAATCCGTCTCTCGTCATCGTACCGCACACTCTATGGTTCTTTCTCGCAGCCAAGAGGGCCGTCGTAGTTCTATCGTGGCCACTGTGAGGGATGCCCCTGAAGTACCAGAGCTGAACGAGAGGAGGAGCTCGCAGAGTCCCCCGTTGCTATTGGCGCCTCCAACTACTACCTCCAACGCCTTGAGAGACAGACTGCGCATGTTTCTCCTTCATATTGTTACTATAGCAGGCCCGAGCTTGCCTCTCCTGAGCTACATCATCCGTTTGGGTCTCTTTGCTGTCAAGCTCACATCTTTGACACGCTCTTGCTGGCCCTTTATGGTGCAGCTCAACATTGCTATTCCCCTAGTGGCCGTCGCCGCTTTAGACCTCGGTCTACCTCGACTAACGAGCTACCCACCAGCATCAAGACCAGGCTATGGGGACTATTTCACGAGTGGACCTCGTGCCTGGGGCCTAGGAACGAGCTTGATCTTGCTGGGCCTTCACTTTACTCTACTCTGGATTGCATCCGGGTGGGACAATTTCTGCGCGGCACCGCAACAGGAGGAGTGGACACAGCCAGACTGGTGATGGCGTCTTATGAACAGATAGTGTATTATGATGGATTATCTTTAGCGATTGGTTTCTTTGGATGCTACAACTAGGTACACGAGAGAGTTGGCGCGGGAGGGTTTTGCTGGGCTAGATTTACAAAGGTTGTACAGGGTGATGGAAAGGGGGATCAATCTTGGGGGTGCATAGGTTGGGATTAAAAATAGTTACTATATGACGTCTGCCATGGTGAATAAAATACATTTAAAATGCCTGCGTTTCTATGACGATGTTGTCGCCGTGGACGCGTCTTTGTTCATCTTTGTCAGGTTAGGGCCAATGCTGTCTTGAAGACATCCCCATCCGAGTTGAGGGATCGCCAATATCAGAGAGTGGCAGTACCACTATGCTCTCATAGATGGAATCGCATTGGGTACACAGGCTGTGGTTGGCACCGCGGCTTAAAGGAAAAGATATCGCCTCAGACCATTACTACAGAACTTCTGAATGCAACAAGTCAACACATTATACTGTAAATGAAGGCGAACCACCCTAATCACAACGCTTCAAACGCACACTGACCTCACAGCTAACATTGCATCAGCCGAATTATACCTTCCTCAACGACTTTTGAGTCAAAATCTTCCGTCTGTCCATCTCCTTCATTGCCAAAGTAGTATCCTTACCATCAGGAGCGACACGCTCTCCACGAGTGAGGCTTCCAAATCCAAAATCTGGTTCTCCGCCTAGACTGCCAAAGATGTCTCCGACGTAATTATCCGCCTTGACGCCGGCCTTGAACTTGCAGTCCCAGTTTTCGACGATACCCTCGACTATCTTGACGCCAGCGTTGAATATGTTGTCGATGGCGATGGAGAAGCCGTTCTGTTGAGAATCCGTGAGGTGCTCGAGGTCGGAGCGGTTATGAGGAGCGCGGTCAAAGTTGGAGCCTGGTGTTGTTAGGACATTTTCGTGTAGAACAAGGTCAAGAGTCATACCGCTTCGGAGGACAATGACTCTCTCAAAGTCAACGATCTTCTCAATCGCGGCCCTGACCAAGACTTCAAGTAATGCGTTGTCTTCTTGTGCACTCATGCAATAGACCCCAGTACCGTTGGTCCAGACTGACGTCGTATTCTCAAATGCCTCTGAGAGTCTGCTTCCAGAGTAGTACACATCGCTCGTAGCTGTGTCACACTTGACAACACTTGGTGGTCGAGAAGCAGCCATGTATGACTCTCCCATGCGGACATATAGGGACCGGTACTGTCGCGGCCCATCGGCGTCTGATAGCTCTGCTTTGGAAGCAAGATCATAAGCCTCATCTTGAAGTCGGGCGTTGAGCTCAAATACTTCAGTTCCATATGTGATAAAAGGGTACTCATGAGGCTGATTGCGGCCATACGAGATGTAGCCTGTGGGAAAACTGGAGGGGAGGGACCTAGGATCAATCTCGTACTGGAGAGCGACCTGAACGGAGTAATGAGCCAAGGCCACGGTGCCCAAAGTACCTTGTTTGGGGTTGACACCAGCTATCCCGGCGAGGAGGAAGTAGGTCTTGCTGAGGTCGAATCTCGGTGATAGAACAAGGGCCATGAGAGATGCCGCAGAGTTGATCTCCCCCTCGCCGACAGTCTGTATGCAGATGGCACCGCCTTCTATACAGCAAGTCGATGGGAAGAGCATAGAAAGTCCGGGGGAGTGATAGCATGATGAAGTCAAGTTACCAAGTCCTGAGTCTGGTAGGCGGTCGTACCAAACATCAGCCTCTGGGGACCACTGTCAAGACAAATAAGCAAACAAAGCGCTATAACGCCGAGGTAGGGACGACAAACCATTGAGATGATCATCAACTTGGGGGCAATTCTCTCCTCTGCCCTGGTTGCAAAGGGATGTGGTCGGGCTCGTGTCCTAGGAATGAGGAACAGGAACACTGGGCAGGCCGTCGCCAGGAGGAATCTCAAGAGCTGCATGTTGTCGGCATGCTAGTTTCTTACAGACCCTGAGAGGATCCTTCCGACCTCGAGCGCGGCTAGTGCAATCTTTAATCTTTGTCGATAGGCGGGTTGAAGAGAATGTTCATGGCAAAACACCAAGACTCTGAGACTCTTGGCGTAGACGGGTCACACATGAGACCTCCTGCCTGGAATGGCCATGTGGGAAACAATGTCTTGTCAGACTGAACTATGAGGGAAGATCCAGCGGATAGGACTCCGGGAATGCGAATAAAATGAGACAAGTGATGCTGATGTTAACCTCAAGAGCGTCAACGAACCATTTCCGAAGCAGTGGATAGGGATCGGGATAAAGTGGAGTGAACGAAGGACAACGATGGGACTTGACGGAAAGTCATTGCCTAGATTGTCAATATCCGAATGGTTTGGGAGCTGAGGTCAAACCAAAAGTAACACCAAAGCCTTGTGAGGGTTCGTGCTTTGCCAGTCTTGTCACCAAGGATCTCATCTACAAACAAGCTGATACAAGACACCATGCATTGGCATCCGGACGGAAGCGAAAGACATTGATGTCTTGACATGCGATCGATATTCGGGAACTAGCTGGGGAATGTGGCCGCTGAGGACCCTGAGTTTCGCGAAGGAGGGACCAGGCTTGAGTCGAACTTGTCTTGGACATGTTGAGCCATGGCCAACTTCAGGTTCCTCGCACAGCCGGAGACAAACACTTGCTTGTGAACCTCGCAGCGTCCAAAGCTGAACAAGTTTCCCGTCAAGGCCTTTGAAAGACAATACGTCAAGAGTCGGCTTCCCGATCGTCTCCCGTGTAACTCGAAGCCCCTGGAAATGGCACTCGCCGAATCGACAAGACGATCTGGGGGTAGCATGTCTCGGCCGGCAGGGTACCGAAGCGATCGAATCAAGAGGGGGGAGAGTCAATTGGCTACTGCAGACGAGACGAGTCTTGCAGAACCCCGGCTAGTGAATAATTCATAACGCAGGAGAAGACATCAAGAACAATGTCATGTCTTGAGTTGTGTCATGTGATGTGTTCTGTGTGCCGAATACGAACGTAGTGCAAAGTGAGGAAAAAGAGAACAAGGTAGCAATCATGGTATTTGTTGTACGTTGTTGTGCCCGTGTGTACGCTATGCATTTGGTGGTTTGTGGGTGGACGCGGGCGGATGTGTCCATGTGTGAGTGTGAGGCCTCCCCACGAGAATCATGAGGTTGTTTCGGGATGGAGCGGAGAGAGTGGGTGGACTTTTGTGCTGGGGGCACGTGGTTTGTGTATGTGTCTCTTGCTCTTTTTGACGAGATTTATGCCGTGGGATGCACTTTCCTTTCTGTTGGATTTGAGTGCCGGCAGGTGCCCTGTAGGTTTGTCCCTGTCTCCAACGACCAACGGCGGGCTTGCACATGACATGGATACTCTCCCCTGTACCGGCCTGGATCCTGAGGATCATGGATGTTAATGTCGACCTCATTTCAACTACTGCCTTTGATAGACATTATTGAAAATAGACGAGGACCCATAGACTTGTTCTATTACCCAACTTGGACATTCACAATATTGATGGTGCGGCAAGACTGGAGTAGAGAATTAAGAATCGGCAGTTGAACGTTCTTAGGAAGGCACGACCGTTGCCACCAGACTGGACTCTTGGCATTGAGGGATGCCAAGACTTGCCCAGCTTTTCCAAATCTTGCTGCGACCAAGGAGACACTCTCACTGCACGCAAGACGCATCTCGAATCATCAGACATCAAGGCTTCTCGGCAACTTCGGCCACTTCCTCACCTCATCTTTCTCACTTGAGATGTTATCCAGATACACGAAACTCGTCCGCCAAGCCTGATGACGACGACGCTGACATGCCGCATGCCGCTAGGTCGGCCTCTTTTCTCTTGATCGGCACAATATGCAGCAGCCAAGAAAACCAGACATCACGACGAGCAGGCCAAGAGCTTCAAAAAGACCAGAATCCAGGGCCTGCGCGGCTTCTGCTTTCGGCGTCTCCGAGATGACGGATAGCGACCCCATGGAAATGGTGCACTGATCCACAGACAGACAGACACACAGGGCAGACGAATAGCACGTCGAGCGAGGTTTCTCCGGCTTTTCTTACTGGGGGAACCGTACATAGCGGATAACCTGGCATTAGTTGGGTCATCCTCACTGTCTGTCAACAAGGGCATCACCATCAGCAGCCAGTCAGAGATGCTCTCCAGGTCATTCCGCAGTGGGGCCGGCCTGCTAATGACGAAGTTCTCTTAAGGTTCTTTATTCTCCTGTTGCTCTTTATTGACGCTTGAACTGATTTGGGGTAGACAGAGGTGGCTCCCTTCCGGTCCGACACCAACCCCCCCACGCTGCCGGCTCCAGTGCTTCCTCCACAATCAACGGTCGCGATCCGACTCCGTCCTCCTCTCTCTTTTTTGGTCTCTCTCCCTCTTTCTCCGTGGCACAGCGCCCAACCGGCTTCTGGTGCTTCCTTTTTTGACATCGTTGCGTGTTCTTCATCTATGGACGAAATTACACCTGCTCCTGATTTACGCCATGGCGGCTCCGGCGAATCTTCAATTGACGGTGGTCGACATCATCTCCAATCTCAACCCCAGACCGACGACCCGATAACACCTCAGACCACGAACGATGACAACGCCTCCCTCGATTTCGGCGACGATGAGCCTATTCAGGGCAACAATTTCGCGTTTACTCCTACGCAGCTTCACAAACTCGTGACTGCAAGGAGTCTTCCCGCGCTTCGCGCCTTTGGCGGATTGTTGGGCTTGGCTGCAGGTCTGCGCACCGACATATCATCCGGTCTCAGTGCCGATGAGACGACCCTCGATGGCACCGTTACCTTTGACGAGGCTGTGGCCTCTGGCCGCCTAGAACGACCTCCTATTCTCTCGGCAGCCTCGCCTCCTCCCCCGTCGCCGCTACTCCCCAATGGCCTTTTCGAGCATCGCGATAATCACTACGCCGACCGAAAACGAGTGTTTGGCGTAAATCGTCTTCCACAAATAGCTCAGAAATCTTTCTTGAGACTACTTTGGATAGCGTTCAACGACAAACTGATCATCTTGCTCACCATCTCGGCTTCCATATCGCTCGCCATCGGTATCTACCAGTCGGTCGACAAGTCAATCGATTCTTCGCGCGTAGAATGGGTGGATGGCGTTACCATCGTTGTTGCTATTCTCGTCATCATAATAGCGAGCGCTGCTACCGACTGGCAAAAGAATCACAAGTTCAAAAAGGTCAATGAGCGCAAGCAACAGAGAGATGTGACGGTTATGCGTTCGGGCAGGCTGAAGCGCATCTCTGTTTATGATGTCGTCGTCGGTGATATCATGCATCTTGAAGCTGGTGACGTGGTGGCTGTGGATGGCGTACTGGTCCAAGCCTCGAGTCTCCAGATGAACGAATCTGCCATATCTGGAGAGTCGGACCTCGTTCACAAGTCTGTCCCGAACCACTATGATCCATTCCACACAGTCCAAGCCGACCCTTTCATCTTGAGTGGAACTACTGTTGCTCGTGGAGTGGGCCATTATCTCGTCACAGCCGTCGGTGTCAACTCTACCTACGGCCGCGTTCTCATGTCCTTGAGAGATGATGTTCAGGAGACGCCACTGCAGGCCAAACTCGGCCGCCTTGGTAAACAGCTCATCGTCATCGGTGCCATCGCTGGATCCATCTTCTTCCTGATCTTGTTCATCCGCTTCATGATCAGGCTGAAGGATCTGACAGGGGGTCCCTCTGATAAGGCCGAGGATTTCTTGCATGTGCTAATCCTGTCTATCACGGTCGTTGTCATCACTGTTCCCGAGGGTCTGGCTCTGAACGTCACGATCGCGCTAGCATTCGCAGCAAAGCGTATGCTTAGAGACAACAACCTGGTGCGACTGATCCGATCATGCGAGATTATGGGCAATGCAACCACTGTTTGCTCCGACAAGACGGGTACTCTGACCCAGAACAAGATGACTGTCGTTGTTGGACGCATCGGCCTCGAGTCCTACTTTGACGATACCGACCTTGGCGCCCCTGACCCCGATACGTCCATGTCCCGCGCCTCGACCATCAAGTGTGATAGCTCGGTGGATCTCGCAAAGTCATTGTCACCAGAATCGAAGAGGTTGATCAAGGACAGCATCGCGCTTAACTCGACCGCATTCGAGAACGACGACTCTGGCTCTATGGCCTTTGTGGGCTCAAGCACCGAGACAGCTCTACTGCAATTTAGCCGCGAACACTTGGGTATGAGTTGCTTGGCTGAGGAGAGAGCCAACAACCCAATCGTTGCGATTCTTCCCTTTGACTCGTCGCGGAAATGGATGGCAGTCCTCATCAAGCTCCCCAATGGTCGATATCGATTGTTGGTCAAGGGCGCTGCAGAGGTTGTCTTGGAGTACAGTGCCTTTATTGTGTCGGATCCCACCTTCAGAACACCCATTGTCCGCATGTCAGAGACAGATCGTGAAAGCTTTCGCAACACCATCCAGGATTATGCTTGCAGGATGCTGCGACCAGTGGTTTTGGCCTATCGGGATTTCAGCGAAGAGGACATCTTTGAGGGCCCCGAGGACGATCCGGATACTATCAACCTCGAATGGCTAGCCTCTGGACTGATCTGTATCGGCGTGTTTGGAATTCGCGATCCTCTACGCCCTGAAGTTGTTGAATCTGTTCGACAGTGCCAATCTGCCGGAGTTTTTGTTCGTATGGTCACGGGAGATAACTTCTTGACGGCCAAGGCGATAGCGGCAGAGTGCGGCATCTATACGGCTGGTGGTATTGCTATGGACGGACCTACGTTTCGAGATCTGTCTACCGAGCAGCTGGATGCCGTCATCCCACGACTACAAGTTCTTGCTCGATCGAGCCCTGAGGATAAGCTGCTTCTTGTGTCTCATCTGAAGCGCATGAACGAGACGGTCGCGGTGACAGGTGACGGTACTAACGATGCCCTGGCTCTCAAAGCTGCGGATGTTGGATTTGCAATGGGTATCCAGGGCACAGAAGTGGCCAAGGAAGCAGCCTCGATTATCCTGCTCGATGATAACTTTGCGTCAATTGTCAAGGCTCTGGGCTGGGGAAGAACAGTCAACGATGCGGTCAAGAAGTTCTGCCAGGTAAGATCCCTCCTCTGTTTTGTGTGATGTGGATCGCATCACCGCAAAGTACCAGACTAACGATGATCAGTTCCAATTCACTATCAACATTACTGCAGGCATCATCACGGTTGTTTCTGAGCTTGTTGGCGATGCCATCTTCACTGTGGTCCAGCTGCTCTGGATCAACCTGATCATGGATATCTTTGCCTCGCTTGGTTATGCCACGGACCATCCGTCACCGGATTTTTTGAAGCGGAAGCCCGAACCTCGCAACGCCCCTATTATCAGCATTACCATGTGGAAGATGATCCTTGGTCAGGCCATGTACCAGTTGGCAGTTGTCTTTACTGTGCATTACGCGGGATGGGACTTGTTCAACCCCGACACTGAGTTTGAGATTGAAAAGCTTCAGACTCTAGTGCTCAACATCTACGTGTGGATGCAGTTCTTTAACCAGCATAACTGCCGCCGGGTAGACAACAAACTCGATATCTATTACCAGGGGATCTTGCGCAACCCGTGGTTCATTGGAGTACAACTCATCACGGTTGCGGGCCAGTTCGTCATCATCTTCAAGGGTGGCGAGGCGTTCGACACCAGCCCGCTCACAGGTGCCCAATGGGGATGGAGCTTGCTGTTTGGTATCATGTCGATTCCATTGGGTGCGTTGATTCGCCAAATCCCGGATAGCATCGTTCAAGATCTGTTCACCATGATCTCGCACGCATGGTACGCTATCTGGACGCCACTGCGGGCGTTCCTCTCCAAGATGTTTTGCTGCGGCAGACGCAAGAAGACGGATGAGGAGCAACAGCAGCAGCAACAAGGACCTGAAGAGATGGGACACGTGGAAAACATTCTCCATAGGATGCATTTGACGCCTGGACCCGAAGAGGATGAGACCCCTATGACAGCAGAGCAGAGGGAAGCGCTCGAGAGCTCAGACAGGAGGAGAAAAGCTGCAGAGACAGAAAAGAAGCCCAGAGAGATAGACCTACTTGGTCTTGTGGAGGCAGCCAAGTTGGGACGAGAATATGCCGGCGCGACTCTGGAGCTTCACCCAAAGACACTCAAGGATGATCCCATTCTGAGGATGAGCAATGATACGACGATACCACCAAGCCAAGATGCCCAGTTTATGAGATTTGTGGCATTGAACAAGGCACGACGACCCCATCCTTCGAGAAGACAGTCACTTCGAGGACCACGACGACAAGCGCAGCAAGCTCGTCAACAGCAGCAGCAACAGCAACAGCAGTCGTGGAGGAGGCATTTTACGTGGGAGGCGCTGTTGAGATCCAAGAGAAGATGAGGCCCCTGCATTTGACCCTGATCTCTTGGTCTGAGGCAGAAGGATATATACCGGACATGTGCATATAATTGTACTGATATGACGGGTTACGACGTTATGACGGACAAAACAGAGGGAACCAAGATACCAATATACAGGTTGCGATTGTTTAATAGCCAAGGAATCAACCAATGATTTCGCTGCCACCTAATAAATAAATGCCGTGTTGAACATGTGTTGTCTTTCGTGAAGTCCGTTTAGTTGAGTTGAGCCTGGTGATTCCGTTCCATCCAAGTGTCGTTTGACAAGTCTGATAGCTGTTTTGATCCTCCAACGCCTTGCATCTAATCCCTCGCTCTTGATTATCCATATTTGACGCCACCTCTTATGTCGTGATGATGGCCTCCTCGATAGCACTCCCAATCTCATCCCTCGGAAAGCCCGGCCCCCGCATGAGACACACGGCCCTTAGCGCCAGACTTGACACGAGCCTTCCTGCACTAAGCCTAACCATGGCCACGTCGGATTTTGGCTTGGGCTTTGGCTGCTGCTGCGCTGGGAAGGAGAAGCAGTTGACGAAGCTCCAACTCTCGGGTTGCTCTTCGCTGGGATCTGTGAGACAGTGGGCGAATGGCTGACTGGTTAGGTTGAGTTCCAGGGTTTCGTGGTCGATTACCCTTGCGCCGAGTGCGAGGAGTTGCTTTTCTACACCGATGATGCTGAAGAACCTGCTTAGGCCGGAGAGTTGAGATCCTGCAGGTTGTGAGGGCCAGGGCCAGCCGACGTCTTCTACAGTTTGCGGGTTGAGCTCTGCTCTTGAGTAGACGTGGGGTCCGTAGCGGCCGTAGGGAAGGTCGACGACTCGGTACATCTCGGGGCGACCGGGACCGAGCAGCCAGCGGAGACGGGTCAACATTTCGTCCCTCGCCTTGCCGCGGAGGGGATTGCTAAAGAGACGAGCCTCGGGGGCTGTGACGGAACGGATGTGCGGGTCGTTGCTGAGAAAGAGGTACGCGACTGTGAGTGACGCCCTAGCAAGGCGATACGTAAAAGAATCTTGAGATAGAGGGGATGAGGGCGAGGGGACAAAGTCGATGGTGCGCATCGGTGTCGCGGGTGTCGTGCCTAGCCACCCGTTTTCAAAGATTTGAGGAGGTATGGGTATAGGTGTAGACGGTGTGAATGCAAAAGGCTGTGGAGGAGGAGATGGTTTGAGGAAAGGGTGATCTTGAAGGATGAAGCTGTGTTGTGGTGTTTTGGGAGGCACAGTAAGAGCTGAAGACTGTGACGAATCTGAAGTCGTCGTGGTGTCGTCGTTGGAATCAGGAGACGTGCTCAAAGGCTCCGAAGTCGACCTCGTAGGTTCCTCCTCCATAACTTCATCCTCCTCTTCATCATCCTTTTCCCTCGTTGGAAGAGCACTCATCATGACGCCTTCACATCCATCATCCGGTCCAACGACTTCATGCGCCAACTTTAAAATCCTAGCCATAGACCTGCGTAAACTCCCCACGAGAACAGGCTGACTCTTTAGCACGGCCTCAGTCTCGAGTACTTCGTCGACGAAGGCCATGAATATGGAGCTCATCTCTTCGACTACCTCTTCTAGTCGACGAACGCGTTTTGCTTGTGCTGCTTCGGCTGCTTGTCTTCTTCTTCGAAAGATATTCTGAGCTTCACGATTCCTCTCGCGACGAGCCTATATCATGTAAGCTTTTAATCCTCCGTAAAAGACGGAGTATTTTTTAAACGGAGGATTTATTTTACCTTGAGGGTTGCTTCGTCGACATCTTGGGTGTTGTTGGTTGAAGGACGACCTCGCCGTTTAGCGGGAAGTGATTTGTCTGGCATTTAGGCGGGGGATAGAGAGTGTAGTTTGTTTTGTTCGTTGTTATGTGAGTGAGTGAGTGAGTGAGTGTTTTGAAGGTGAGAGATGATGTTTCGGACTTGAACATCCGATATCAAAGGGCGCGATGTCGACAAGTAACCAATCGCTCTCACCGGGGCAGGCAAATGAATTACTCAGCACCGATGTATAAAATGCACGTGCCCGCCAGGTTGAAACTGTGTGTCGTATTGTTGAGTAGGTAGGTAGCCTTGTTGGTATTTTCTGTCCTTTGTTCTGTAAGTTAGTTAGATGAAAGACTGGAGATCACTAATCCGGGAAATGTGGGTTTCCGCGGGTATCGGGGGGTTCCCTCCTCTCTTTAAGTGGTTTCGGACGAGTTACATCAGAATCCCGAGTCCGAAATCCCGTGACCTGGGAATAAAATACAAGTTCGGTCCTCTCCCTTTGCCCGTGAGTCCGCGCGAACCACGGACACGACTTGAGTGGCGATTTATATGTACACTACGGATCCGGTGCCGATTGATATTATCAATCAGGGTGGTGCAAGGCAATTATCGAATGATATACGATTAATATCCAAGGAAACTCTTCACCACCAATATCGACGATATCCGCTATTATGACCCTCAACTACAGCTTATCATCACCGCTTACACCAGAAAATCCCCCACCACTACCACTACCTCTCGACTCCCAACCACCACCACCTATCAAATTCGCAAAAGGTCCCCTCGCATGCATCAATCCATGATATGTCCCCTCCTCAACCTTGACACCATCTTCAACAACAACAATCCGATCTGCAATCGCCATCATCTCCTTGCTATGCGTAACCACCACGATAGCCATCCCACGACGATCCCGTCTTGACTTGTCGGCTAGTTTCTGCATCGTCTGTCGAATCATTTCGGAACTTTCTGTGTCGAGTGCACTGGTGGGTTCATCTAGGACGAGGAGGAGTGGTTTTCTTGCTAGAGCGCGGGCGATACTCAGTCGTTGTGCTTGTCCACCTGAGAGCGCTTGTCCGCCATCACCGACTCTTGTGTTGTATCCTTCCGGTAGGGACACGATGAACTCGTGAAGACCAGCTGCTTGCGCTGCAGACATGAGGTTGTGGATTCGTCGTAATGGGGATAGCTCACCAAGACCATAGGCAATGTTCTCGGCGATGGTGGCTGGAAAGAGGAAAGGTGTTTGTGGCACGTATCCCATCATCGACCGGAGATGCTCGATATCGACGTCAGCATATGAGATGCCGGCAAAAGAGAGCGGTGATGCCGCCCTTAGGACCATGGGTTGTAATGGTTCATAAAGGCCCAGCAACATCGAAATGACGGTCGACTTTCCACAGCCAGAACGACCCACGATGGCCAGACAATCTCCAGCATTCACCTCAAACGACAACCCCCGCAAAACTGGTCGTTCCGAGCCTGGCTTGTACGAGAACCCGAGATGGTTGAACTGCACTGGTAGTGGTGTACTTGGCTTTCGCATCACCCGGTTCTCTGCCGACGGTGGTACTCGCATGTTGGCGTAACCCAGCATCTGAGCTGCTGTTGCTTGAGCCATTGTAACCTGCGGAATCGTGCTGAGGATGCTCGTAGACGTGCCTATGCTGAACAAGAGGAGGTTCACAACCTGCACAACGGCTGTTGCTGTGATCTGCTGCTTAGACGCCAACAGCACCGTTCCGTAGTAGAACACCAGCGCGGTGAGGGGATAGTTGAGAGACTGGTACAGTCCAAACAGAGGACTCGTGTATCCCGCCCTCTTCTTCCCAAGGCCAAGAGTGTGAGTAACACTCTGAAAGTACTTGTTGCTCATGTATTTCTCCAACGTGAGAGCCCTCACGACTCGAATATTGAGAAAAATCTCTGTCAAAGTCGCACTCGAATCTTCAGCCCCCTTGTTACAATTCGCTTCCCACTTTCCACTCACGATTGTATATCCCTTGACGGAGCCCATAACAACCGGCAAAGGAGCGAGTGCCACGAGAGTCAGCTTCCAAGAGACAACCATTGCCCAGATGACGGCCACCGAGATCATGACGGTAACGACGATGACGATGGGTACGAAACGGCCGACAATGTTGCGCATCTCCTCGGCGTTTCTATCTAGACATTCGTTGATGCGACCTGGAGAATTGCGGGAACGGTCGAACCATGGTCTTGGCTGTCGGAGGATTCTTTTGAGTGCTTCAACACGGATGGTGTTGACCCACGCTTGACCGACAACTTCGAGGAGATATCGACCACCGCCAGTGCATAATCCATCGGCGATGGCGTTGATGATGAGGTAGATGGCCCATTTCCGTCCTTCAGCCAAATTGTTTCCTGGAGACCACATGACTCCTAGGAGTTGTGCGAAGCAATATGCAAAGGTAGGAATGGCACCAGCTCCGACAAAGCAGGTAAGAACTCCAAGGATGAGAATAATTCGATGTCGAGACCCGAGTGCAGGCCAAACTGTCTTTAGAATAGCCACCAGGGACATTGGCGGAGGGAGGTCCTTAGCCTCGTTGCCGATGTTGTCCACGGTAGTCTTTTCTTCCAAGGTCGTAAGTCTCAGTTTTGGTCTGTTCCTTCGACGATCGGCGCCTCCAAACACATATGATGGTTCATAAGCTGTCAGATCTGCTGTTTCCGGGGCGTCTATGATATCCATGCTGCTATGACTCCTGAGCGCTATGCTGTGCTTCTCAGATATCGCTGTAGGTGAGCTCACGGCTACCGACTTTGGTCGCTCAAGTTCCAGAGGAGTCTCGGATTCCCAGATCTGAGCTGTCTTGAGGCGAAGGGCTGCTGCTGTGCTTGCTCCTAGTGATACACGTCGTGATAGACCAGTAGGCGCCGGACTGAGGGATCGTCTCTCTAATTCTCCGACAAGCAACTGTGAGAGTCTGGATGCTTTTGTTGGTAGAGGAAATACTGGCGAGATGGGTGTTTCGGGGGATGTGATTGTGATTTCTATTGGCGTATCTGGTTCGCCTGGCATGATTGATGCAAGTGTCGCAAAAACGCCATCAACTTGTCGTTCCAAATCTCGCCTGAAGCCTTCTTGAACAAGAGAGGCATTGTCCATCACGTAGACAAAGTCATCAGGTTCGATCTGAGATACATCGTGTGTAATAATGATTGTCGTCTTGCCGCGTCGCCAATCTCGAATGGCGTCCATGATGAGAGCTCTGCTGACCTGGTCTAGACCACTCGTGATTTCATCAAGGATGAGCACAGG
The DNA here is from genome assembly GCA_003947045.1 of Fusarium ambrosium. NCBI lineage: Eukaryota > Fungi > Ascomycota > Sordariomycetes > Hypocreales > Nectriaceae > Fusarium > Fusarium ambrosium. Next base: position 78,761 of record NIZV01000067.1, read on the forward strand.
AGGATCTCGAAGTCGAGCTCTAGCCAATGCAAGCCTCTGCTTCTGTCCACCGCTTAGGTTGTACCCATCAGCACCGACATATGTATCAACTCCTTCAGGAAGTGTCGCAAGTGTAGATTGAAGAAGTGCTGCGTCACAAGCACTAATGACCTCGGATCGTGTCGCTTCATCGGGATTTCGATGACCGAATGCCACGTTCTTGAAGAATGTTTCGTTGAAAAGGATGCTGGATTGTTGAATCAAGGTAATGTTCTCTCGTAGCCACTGTCGATCAAGAACTCGTAGGGGGTGGTTGTCTACTTGAACTTGGCCAGTTGCTGGTTCGTAGAAGCCGACTATGAGGTTGCCGAGTGTACTCTTCCCTGAGCCACTCCTCCCGACGATATAAGTCAATTCCCCGGCGGGAAAGAAGAAGTCGGACTGGTTGAGCACTTTTTGGTTTGGGTTGGATGGGTATGCGAAGCTCACCTAGATTCAGTTAGTACTCATCGACTAGGGCTTCAAGGGGAATGTATCTCACGTTGTTGAGCTCGATGTCACCGCTGCAACTCTCCGGCTTCAATGAGCCAGTCATGGTCTTGACCGAGCGACCGCCTCTCAAGTTCTGTGTGATGCTCGACAGAAACCCTCCAGCCGACATGCCCTTTGCAATGACCAACCACTGCGGCATCAGGGCTTCGATGCCCTGGAACGATGCGAGAGTAGCGTAAAAAGTCGTCAGAACATGGCCTGGTGGAAGACCATCATTGACAAGAACAACACCATACCAAAATCCAACAACAAACATTGTTACAACCCAAAAGGCGACGTAGCCCATTTGTATCGCATTGCACTGTGCTTGAATGAGGTAATGCTTCGCCGCGGCCTTGATGGCAGGATAATACTGCCACACCTCCTGATCATACCCGTTAAACACCTTGACGAGATCGATCGCCGTGATGGAAGCGACGGCAAACTTTGACGCAGCTGCCATTTCTCGTTTTTGGCCTTGAATGGCGGGTTCGAGTCTTTGGGTGGCGAGTGAGAGGATGATGGCTGAGATTGGGAGCGTGGCTAGGAGTACTAATGTGAGTTTCCAGGAGTAGTAGAGGGCGATTCCGAGGGAGCCTAGGGATGTGATTAGGTCGCAGACGAGGAGGCCTAGAACTTGGGATGTTGCAAGCTGAAGTTCTCGAGTTTGTCTGTCAAACATGTTAGCCGTAGACGAAGGATAAGTGACAGAGTTTCTCACGTTTGAATCCGAACAAGAAGACTAGAAATGCCCTCCGTTTGCGCATCAAACCAAGCCATATCCTTCGCCAACAACCCAACAAACATATCCCTCCTCACACTACTCGCCTGCAACTCCCCAAAGACGACCCAAAGGGCAAGAAAAGCGGTACTAGCGATCCAGTTGCCAATCCCAAGGCCGAGAAGAACAAGAGACCACATGGAAATGTCGGATAAAGTCTCAGATTTGCTGAGGGAGCCGTTTCCGAATCCTGCAATGACATCGAATATCTTGCCGAGGATGACGGCTAGGACGGTTTTGAAGGCGGCTGTGAAGGCGGAGGCTATTAGGGCGGCTATGAGGGTTCCTGTGTGGGATTTTCTGGTGAAGAGGAAGAGTTGGCGCCATGATGATTTGGCGGCTTGTTGAGCTGGGGGATTGGAGTTGGGAGAGGGTATGATAGGAGCTTGAGAATCCATATTAACCATGTTGATGTCGGGCATCTTCAGAGTAATGTGTTTCGACAGTCGACATTTGAAGTAATTCAATGAGGATCAAAGATAAAGATCATGAAGAGCAAAAGTTGAACAGCGATGAAAGACATCTCAGTAGCCGACATGACGGATTTATCACCCGGTTTAGTAGAACAAAGAACAATATCAAGCAAATGGCAAGGATGCACATTTCCAAACAGAGGTTGAAGTTGCGCACAGACTATAATGAAGATGCCTTAGTATTGTTCTTGCTTTGAGGCTGCTAGCGGAGATAATCAACCCGCGGAAGCGGGAGGATTAAAAGCCCCGAGTTGATGACCTGCCGAACTAGGAAATATTGAGGCTTTTGGTGAAGGGTCGGGGGCTTGAGAATCCCGACGATCCGACCCGGTGGAAGTAGGCTATTTAGTTTTGTTGGTGTTGGGTGTGGTGTTGCTGTCCCTTGCTTAAGCCCAGGCACATTTGACCTTTACCACACTCTGTAGAAAATCCGATAGGTCAAATCTAGCTTATGTATCATAGGGTGCCTGTTAGGCAGACCGCACTCTCCCCTTGCAGCTGTGAATGGCGATCACAAGGTGAAATGTGCAACGCTGTGTTGATAACACTCGATGTTGCGTGAGGATATTGAGCGGAAATACGTGTAAGCAGCTGCGAGTTTAATCGATGCATTCCTGGATAGTAATGTTGACTATAAAACGAGGGACGATTCTTTGACGGCTTGCTGTTTCTGTGGATGATGCATAAATTGAGGCTCTTGGTGATGATGTTTGCCACTCTTTGACCCGATGATTGTTGTTGCTATCTGAAGGCGCTTCACTAAATCCGACAAGGAGGCCTCCTAGCAAAATTGATAGTACTCAATGTATACGATACAATAAACTCAAGAGAAATGCCACAACTGAAGACAAGACGAGATGATGCTAGAGTTTGCTCCCAAACACATGAAGCATCCACCAACTTCTCGCAGGCACCATCTTCACAGTGTCAAGCATACAGTGTCAACAGGCGCAAGCACTATGCGCTGATATCATCCCCCCCACATCTTCCTCTTCCTCTGCCCCTCCATCAAACATTCTGCCCCACGTTCAAGGTTTTTGCCCAACGACAACTTGAACGACAGCTTCACATTCTACTCTCCCCGGTTGAAACAGAGACAAAAGACATCAAGATGGATCCCCTCGATAGCATGGCCGGTGGCCAAATCCCCAAGAACTTTGACGCCGAAAACGCCGCCAACAACGAAGACGTAAGGCACCAACCCACCCACAACCACTCATCTTCCTACACAAACTGACACTTTCACAGATCGAGAAGCAGTTCGCAGTCAAGGCAGTCCAGCACATGCAAACCTACTGGTCAATCCTCGAACGAGTCCGCGGCTCATCCCTCCGCCTAACAAAGATCGACGACGAGATCATGGAGCACCTCAAGGAAGACTTTCCCGAGTTCGACCCGGCCGCCACCGTTGACGAGGACGAGATGAAGAGCAAGAGCGGAAAGGAGCGTTGGAGAAAGTTTATGATGAAGTATGAAAAGACTGTTGATGATTACAACTTTGGGACTATGGTTCGGAATAGTCCCAAGGTTGAGTATGAGGAGGATACGGCTATTTTTGTGCCGAGGATGCAGTTTTATGCTCTTGAGATTGCGAGGTGAGTAGATGCTGATCTACATTTGGGTTATAGGAGGTGCTAATTCTGTGATTTAGAAACCGCGCTGGTCTGAACGACTGGATCTACGAGCAGGCCCAGGCTGAAAAGGCCAAGTCCAAGTAAACGACCGCCGACACACCACACAAAAGACAGTAAAATGGAAAACTACGACCACGCTGAGCCATGCGCCGACACCTCTGGCCCAGACCGAATCACGCCACGAGAGAGGGGAGAAAAAAGGCCGGGTCCGGGGCACAGACGCGGGACGTCAAAAGGGATATCTTGATGACATGCATTGTATCTGAAATAGAGTACGAGATGCTCTAGACAGAGTCTGATGGGTTGCAATCTTCTGGATCATTCTGTGATACCCTTTGCAAAATATACCAAGAAAATTGGCTCTAAGCTTGTGCCTTTGCTATACAACACGGACTATTATGTCAACCAATGACTTTCTAACGATCACAACAACAAACTTCCAACTCGTAATCTAAACTAGCACGTTTAAAGTGTATCTGATCGTTTGTTCCTTGGTTGTATCTGCAGCCTGGAACTCAAGGAATGCCATGCAAGTACACGTAATGATAATAGCGGGGTACAACCTCGGCTTCAATCCGCAGTTGAACCTCTGTCACAACGACAACTCTTGACCTCTCATGATGAGTTGAACAATACGTACAGCACCTCATTTAAGCGCCCTCTTCTCTATCAATTCCTCTCACTCTAGTTTATCGAATGAGCAATCCCTTCACCTAGACCTCTCTTCAATAATATCACCTCTTAAACCTCTCATCATGTCATCTACACCATCCCTTCTCCTCCTCCCATCACCACCCCGTCCCTCATCCCCAATAACTCTCTCCGCCGCATACCGCGACACCCTAACCTCCCTCCTCCTCAAGCTCAAATCATCCCCCACGCCTCAAACCCTCGTCATCGCTCTCGCCCTCCCACTCCTCGAGGGTCCAGCCCCACGCCTCAAATCCATCCGCTGGTCCACTGCGCAATCCCTCCTCGCAGGTCTCTACACTCTCATCTCCGTCATTTGTGCAAAGGAGGATATTCCCGTTGATGTTGGCGCTGGGGTGGGAAGTGTAGACGTCAGAGTTGTTCTTGTTGATCATGGCCATGGAAGACGGTACGAGCCGGACTTTGAGGGCGGGTATGAAGCCAACTGCACTGCTGTACTGGACCTCGCTGCTTTTGCGACAAAGAGAAAACCCTGGAAGACAGTCTACCATCCCAGCTGCGAAGCAGGCTACGAGTTGCTATCCCTATTCCTCAAATTCGCAGAGGGAAAGCAGACGTTTACGCAGAGTCAGCTCGTGGCCATCGAAGGCGGCATCAGTTTGACGACGGAACCCGGCACTTTGTCAACAGACCTCCGGAAAGGCTTCAAGACTGTCTGTCTCGGTGGAACGTTTGATCATCTTCACCCAGGCCACAAACTCCTCCTTCACGCCTCCGCCCTCCTCCTGGCAATCCCGGATAAAAAGTCTACAGAGACGTGTACTCTCATCATCGGCATATCAAGCGACGAGCTCCTCGCAAAGAAGAAATACGCCGAAGAGCTTCAATCCTGGGATGATCGCGTTCAAACGGTCCTCTCCTTTTTGAGCACACTCCTGGAGTACGACACAACAGCTCCTCAACCACCAACAACATCCAAGCCAGGCGAACTAATAGCCTCCCTCCGAGACGGCAGGATTCTCGTCCGGTGCATAATCCTCCGGGACCCCTTCGGCCCGCCGATTCACGAGGAAGACGCCGATGCCATCGTCGTGTCGGCAGAGACGAGGAGTGGAGGAAAGGCGATCAACGATCGCAGGGCGGAGAAGGGGTGGAAGCCACTTGAGGTATTTGAGATTGATGTGTTGGATGCGACAGAGGTTGGGGAGGGGGATGTTAGTAAGACGGAGGATTTTGCGGCAAAGATTAGTAGTACGACTATTAGACAGCAGAGGGCTGAAGCCAAGAGACAATCATGAGGTAGTATCAATTGTCGAAGGAGAAGGATAAGCAAGAAGAGCATCACTAGACTTACTCAAGCCGTATAAAGCGGCCATGAGCTTACAAGTTGATGAACGGGACCAGTTACACTCAGCTAGAGAGCTCACACAAGACATAGGACTCGAGACAGTTTCATTATTTACATAGTTATTACAACTTGAATCGTCCCTCCGCCCAACCCTGAATTAAACCAGCGTTCTCCGAGAGGCATGTTCCTCCAAGCCTCGGATACCATTTGCCATCAAAGCTCTTCAAAAAGAGCCAACGTCAAGATGAACTTTTCCTGGCCAACCATCATGCCAGACTCATAAAATCCCGCTCACACGCTCAAAAACTGATCAATGTCCACCCTCCGAAAGCAGCTCACATGCCCAAAGTCCATCCAATAGTGAGACAACCGATCATGGCTGGTGAGGATGAGCTGACCGTCGATCCATCTGCTAGATGTAAAGCCCGTGTTGGAGATATGTCCCCTGCTGCTCACGATCCTCGCGCCGCGAAAGTGAGGGTCTGTTGCTTCCTCGACGAAACCTCCTGGTCCGAGATCATCCGCGTAGAAAGAGAGTTCGCCGCGTGGGACGTTGGGGTCGCCGGTTAGTTTGATGGCTTCTAGTCGTCCTCGGTGGGTGCGAGCTACTGCCTTTCTCTTCTCCCATTCCTGGTCCGATTCGATCTCAAGGCGAACGATACCCAGCGATTCGTCCGTCAAAAGCTCATCATCGTCATCATCCGGCTGATGTACGAGCAAAAACTCGCATCCGTGGGTGCTGTAGTCGCCAGCATAGATTCCCCTCCACGGCTTCAACGGCGTCGGTGTATAAAGCTTCGGATCGAGTGTCGAATAGGTGATCAGCTCTTCGCCAACATGCATCCCAGGTGGACCACCAACAGCTGCTGGATGCAACTCGCGAAGGACATTAACGATCCCAGTCAATCCAGCAGCCCGACCGAGGCGAGCCACGCCTCCCGCCATTTCCATCCATTGACGAATGTGAAACAACTTTTCTGATACCTGGCCCCTTCTCTTCGGCCTTTCATAAGGGGCGGAGAAGGGCGCGCCGGTAATGACAAAGTTTGGTTGACCACGGGTTCGATGATCTGTAGGGATCGCAGGAGACGGCCATACTTGACTGTAGGGGAAGCGCTGAGAAACCATCTCGTCAACCACATCCTTTTCCAGCTCACGCGCGAGCATAAAATTGCTAAACATGCCGTCGACACGATCCTCTAGCGCCACGGGCATCTCATCCGCATATCGGTTTGCGTCAGGGCGGCTGAAGAATCTGCTCACATCCGTCTCCACGTTGGCATGGAACTGTAGAAGGGGCTTGTCGAGATGAAGCTTGACCTGGGGCTTGAAATCGTGAATCACAACGTTGGGATGACCTTCCCACTCGAAATAGTCAGCTCCTCCACGGGCCGCGACCAGTTGGTAGCCTTCGATGCATCCACGGCGAGGGTCATACCGGACAAGCATGACCCGTCCGGTGAGATCACGGTCGCAAAACCAGATCTTGTGGCGGGGGAGAAACCACAGGCGGTCGTGAGCGACGTAGAGCTCATGGTAGCTGTTGCATGGGTGAGGACTGGTGAGGGTTACGTCAGGTACGTTTTCCTGGACGAGAGGGTGCCAAAGAACATCGGATAGTGCATGCTCTCGAAGCTCACGGCACGATTCGGATACACGTATGAGTTCCAAAGGCGAGAGATGAGAGAGGATGGTGGTGATGAGCTCTGAAGGAAGATCCAGAAGGACGCAGACCCCAGGCGCTGATGAGTGCGCCTCTGATGGATTATTGTCATCTACTGAACGGGTTAGCTGGTGATAAGAGATAGACCCCAATCAGAAGCAGCGTCGCATCGAAACTTACCTGTGGGGTTTGATCCTTCCCCGAGCAAGTCTGGGCAAAGGCTCGGCGTCGCAGACTGAGGTATCGCAGCTGGTCCAGAGGGCACGGACGCAGAGTCGCTGGGGTCGTCCATTTTAGGTGATGCTCGCCGCTGTAGTAGGATCGCGGCGATATTTCCTAGGGGAGAAGAGAAGGGCTTATTCCCGGATGCCAAGATGACACGAAGCGAGGGTGTTTTGTTTAGGTGTGGTGAAGCTGAGATGGTGATATCACGGGAGGATGCACGTAGGGCAATATAGCGGGGGCGGCACCTGCTCCGACGCCGGCACCTAAGCTGACGACGAACCTGTCCAAAAATAAGAACGCATATTATGTGGGGACTTGCACAAAGGGTCTCACTATTATTTATGTCAACTCTTATGCTATGCAATCCGTTGTGCTTGTAATTCAAACGCCTCGGTTGCTTTCCCCCTCGGGTACGTACCCAACTAAACAGCATTGGGCTGGACATTTCGAAGCGCCCATCAAAAACAACAAACACCAAATTTGCCCCTTTGTCATCAGGTCATCCCGTCGTCTCTACAACGTGCCCTGATCTCTGGTTTGGTCCAAGATTAATGTCTATTGCGTCTTGAGTGTCATCCCCAAGACCGTTGTTTCGCCCGGATCATCGTCGATCGCAGTCTGGTGAGCCACTTGTCGACGTCATCTGAGCTTCATCACCACATGGGAATACCTTCATCTTTCGCCCCATTTCCTGCTTTGCGCCATATCTTTAATACTCTGCGACTGAGAGGTTCATAGTCACATCTTAATCGTTACAATCTCACGCCAACAAATTATTTCTCACGCCTCGAGCGTTTGAAAGTGTCTCACCTGCGTCGCCGTTGCATCTGCCAAACCGTCTTACACAAACTTACCCATGATGAGCGCGTTGCTTCCGCTTATCTCGGAGATTCTTCCGATGATAATGCCCGCCTCTGCCAACATAACACGTGCCAAACAGCTTGAGCCGACTCACCCGACTGTCGAAGGACCCGTCATTGAGCGAAAAGCTGTTGTTGGGAAGTGCGACAAGATGTGTGTATCTGGTAAGCATTTGAGAACACATTTACGCCCATAATAGTCAAGCATCAGTTCTCACGCGTATAGTTCTCACGGCGAGACCTCATCAGAACTCAACTGTCCGTCACAACAGCGAACAAGGTAATCCCCTCACTCCTGTTTTTTTTAACCCCATTCTAACCCTATAGACGCCATCTTCTACGCTGTTTCTGGGAATGGCATCCTAGCCGTCAGTGAGTCAGTGGACTCTGACCCCAAGAATCACGAACTATCACCAGGCGATTTCGCCTTTGTCCCTGCTTGGACCGAGCATCAGATCAAAAACGAGACAGACGAGGATGTCGTCTTTCTCGTTATCCAAAGCGGGCCAACTCCTATACGAGCAGATCTAACTGACTGGGGTGGCGACATGGTCAAGTCGCGTGACTGAGGCATCTTGATATAGTATGTATTCTTGCAAGCGTTTGTCTATTAGGTACTCTACCTACATTGCAACTATGGAAGTGCCAGTCCTCCCGATTTACATCTCGATCGGACCATCTGGATCAAGGTTTTGCGACTGGGGGTGTCGTCAAACACTTGCGCATGGTCTAGCTTCGGGAACACAACAACTTGTACTCCATCTTCATCACCTTCCACACAAGTCTCGGCATCGCCCTTCAAGTATTCCGCGACCGAAGCAGTGTCGACAATGAGATCTCGGCCAGCCAAGGTCACTGCGACATCCCTCTTGAAGCTACTGTCACCCGGAGACGTCAGCAACTCCTCCTTCCAGAGGATATTCTCCCGCCAGAAGAAATGCCGTCCCAGGCAGAGCGCGACGCCTGGATCGGTACTCGCAAAGTACCAGAGCTGCCACTCGTTTGCCCTCCTAGGCATGCGCCTTGTAAAGTTGTACGCCACATTGGGGAGATGCAGCATAATTGTGACGGGGTCGATGAGTACCACAGAGGGGACACGATGCTGCAGGGTGGGTGAGTGCAGCATGTGGGTTGTCAAAACGGATCCGTATGAATGCGACACGAGAGTGAAGTTCTGCCAGCAGTGTTGGTCCAGGATTGCCGTCACCTGGGACAGGAACTCAGTCTTGTCTGGTATGGCGGGCGTGAGGCGGAACGAAATGGGTAGAATCTCGATGGCGATGACCCCGACGCTTCTCTTCTTATCGTCTGTCTTGTGGAGACCAGCTAGGAAACGCACATACGTCCAGAGCCCGATTCCGATGCCGTGGAAGAAGACGACGGGGAGTTGGCCCTCAGCCGTGTGAGGACGATGCCAGTAGCTGAGCTGAGAGGAGGGAGATGTCCGACCTGGCCACAACTCTTGCGGACGCGGAGGGAATACTCGAACTGCGGACGATCGAGGACGACGATAGTACTCAAAACCGTGCCAGAGGAATGCGAGATGCGTGAGTTGGTCGACGAAGAAGACGATCATGTACCAGACGAGGCCGCGATACGTTGTCGTGATCTTATCGAAAGTAAGACGAAGGCTTTGAACATTGCCCCGGCCGCTCGGCAACTGTCGCCCAAGTCGTTCCTCAAGCAGAGCCACATAGTGCTCAAGCTCGTCGTCCACCGCCTCATCTGGTTCATCAACAGAACCATCACCTCGTTCGAAGAAAGCCCAGAGGATGAACTCTTTGACGTTGTCCCGTCGAACATCATCAGGATCAGCACCCAGAAACCACCACGTCAGATAACTCTCTGGAGATGGCACGTTTCTAAAGCACCGATCAAACAACACCCTCCGGTCTTCGCGCGACAGCGGTGACGGGTGAACGGCGTTCCGTTTAAGCCGTCTGAGGTACGGCCGATATATGAAGACATAAAACGCCCCCTCGGCGAGTAACACCGCAAGAAGCACGCAAATAGGCAGAAAGACCTTGGAAAAGGGCGCAAGAAGAGGTAGAAGCAGGATCAAAAAGATGTAAATAAGAGGAGCATAGCGAAAGAAGGCAACAGACAGGCGGATGAATATCCATTCGCCAAACGAGGTGCCGATCATGAGGTTCCGTGTGTGCCGGGTCAACCGGGCTTGTTAGTCTTTAACTTTTGACAAGATGGATGTAGAATATTAAGAGAGTTGAGGGCATTTGAGGGATTGACGTGTGTACATGATGACGCATTTGTTGAAACGGCTCTTGTTGGGGCAGACGATGGGATGATGCAGACTTGCAAGGATCTGGATCCCCTGGTCAGGCAAGGATGATTGAAGAGGTGTGGCTAGTGAGGGAGCACAGCCACGTGTCTCCATCAATCAGATTCCCGGATGTTCAGAACGAACTCATATTTCAGCCGTTGAGACGAAAGAAGAGATTTGATGCTTGGAGCATGACAAAGAGATGACGATCGAGGATCTGATAAGATGCAAAAGGTGTTGAACAATCATTATTTGAGGCTGCCTGAGTGATTCAACTGCCGTTAAGGCTGGGATTGGCCAAGTCTCTCGGCTTGGCTCATCCACCCCATTCTGATTGGTGAAAGTTAAGACTCTTCAGAGACCGCTTTGGTCTGTTGCAATGGTGATGGATGCCTGGGGAAGCAAGGCTTTTCCAAGGGAAAAAAAGTCCAACATGTTCTAACAGATATCAAGGTAGACACTCAGCTCAGGTTGCGCGATCAATAACACGGCACGCTGTTAGGTCTCAATCGTCATACTGATGAGTCTGTCATGCAGTTAAGAGGTACTTACCTTAGAGCCGGAGTGGTATCTTACCGGAAGTATATCTTATCAGAGGGTTTCCGGTGTGTATTGTTTAATTGGCTCAAAACTGCCCCACAGGCCTTCTGACACTTGAAGTGATCTATTCTATCAATTATAATGGCCAGATCCCTGGGCCTCAAAGTTTAATGCCCACGTCAGTGTGAGTCCCTCGAGAACCCTTTGCGTTTAGGGCGTTACGCTTTTTACCCAAAATGACAATGGTGAACCTGCAGCCAAGTCCTTAAAAAAAAAACGAGGTGTGCGCGCGTGTGTGCTTCAGGCCGACAGGCCAAACAGGTCAGACAAGGTAACATTGCAGAAGTATTGATTGGATCATGCAGGAAAGATGCATATGCCAACGATGATTCCTCGAAATCGGTTATATCAAAGACGCTCGTCTTGCCGCCTTGAAGTTGAGAGGAGGGAGAAGAGGAGATTGGTTGAAGGGGGAGGGGGGTTTCCAAGACCTCCACTGTTGTTTCTGTGCCTGGCGGCGGTGCCCCCCCTGCATGCCGTCTTTTTTTTTTTCTGTCGGCTCCGCTTGTTATCGATAACATGTACCTGCCAGGCCCCGCGCTGCGAATCAGACACCTCGACTCGTGAGAAGGGGGGGAGGGGTGGGCTCTGTTGATGCACCTGGGGCGCAGCCAAGCTTGAAAAGATCAGAAGTAGCGGATACCGAATGCTGCATCATGGGGTGTTCTGGGCAGGGTTGGGTATCTTTCGTTTGCTCGAGATATGGGATTACGCACACCCAAACCCTGGATCCAACACCGAAGCAAAGAGGCGTGCATGCATTTTTTATGGCGTCGGTCACCTTCTGCACCCCTCCCTCTTCAAGTTCAACGTCGCGGACGAGCCATATCGTACCCGGGCGTTACGACTGAGCATCATCCTTACGAACGACCATGTCAATTGGCACCTCCCTACAAATCTCTCATTACACCATGTGCTCAGTTAATCAAAGACCGGGGTTATTGACAGTGATTCACTGTCGATAAACTCTTGTGTCGCATCGTTTCATGCCGTACCTACAAAGTATGTACATACAGAGCATGTACGTGTGTGTGGAGTTCTTGCCTTCCATGTCGATGTAAGCTCGAAAGTGGGTCTTTTCTTTCGTGCCAAGACCTGGAGCCTCTTTCCAAGGTCCACCTCGCGATCTTCCAAGTGGTACCTGCTCCATCGTGGTGCTGACCACGAAAGGTTATGTACCATTGAACCATGCCAGCTTTCTCCAAAGCCCACCCTCTCACCTTTCTCCACCAAGGCGACCCACCACAGGGATGGTCAACACCCGACAACCCCAGGTCGAAGATGGATCATTGGATTCTCGCATCACTGCACTTCTTCATTCAATACGGCAAACCAACTTCCCACTCCGCCGCACACTCCGCGGGCGCAACATGTACACTGGGATGAGAGTGGACACCGGATGGATGGTGATGGGGGGTGGATGGCCTGGCCCTCCCACTTCGAGCAGTATCTGCTCGTGGTCACCAAGAGGCAACCCAGGTCAGCCAAGCATATCATCGTTCGCCAGATGGCAGGATGTGGGCATCGTAGCCTCGAGATCGTCACACGAAATAATTCCAAGCTCTCTAACGGGCCTCCTATTGAATAGCACTTGAGCATCGTTCACGCCGAGCGTCCAGAGGATTTGGGGAGGTCTGGGAGACAGCAGAGTAGAGCGCTTCTTGGGCCTCTCTGCACGCCTTTTTTTGCTCGATAGTAAGAGAGATGCGATCGAGGACGAGCAAGAACCGTAATGAGAACTTGGGAGGTAGGGTTGGCTGGGGTGAGGTTGTGAGAGGTTGAGAGAGCGGCAATCTGATTGGCTCCGCGGGGGTACCTGGCCTTTGGAACTCCAGCATAAAGCCCAGCTCTCCCCCTCGACTCTCGTTCCTCCCATCTCTTCCCTTCTCCATCCCCATTCTTCCCCATCATCAACACACAGCCATAAAATATCCCACCCCTTTTAGTTGATTGACTTGCATCACTTGATACCCCCCCAAGAGTCTCTCGAGTCCCACTAGGACTTCGTAGAACTCACACAGGGACGTCGCCGTCCTCCTCGTCGTCTGACGGCTTGATATCACATCCAGACACCTGGAATAGTACTGCCCCGACATCCGCCCCGTCAATATGTCGTCGCACCAAAAATTCATCTTGTTCCCTCAGTCCCTGCCGGCACCTGAACTCAAACGGGCCTTTGACCAAGCCTCACGGTTCGGCCACCAGCAGATTCGTGGAACGGTTAGGCACTCCTCACTACCCGTAGGCCAAACCGAGCAGCGCAATCTCGGCGATGGTCATAGACGTCGTCGCACAACCATCTCGAATGCGGCTAACCAGATGAGCGACGTTGACGCTCGCCTTCGTCTTGGTGGTCAAGTGTCATGGTCACGTGATCCACAGCTGTTTCCAGATCCAGTGCCAGCCAAGATCGGTTCGTCTTCCGCCAGAGCTGACCGGGAACGTGGGCATAACCAAGAGCCCCGATCTCGCAAGCGACGCCGGGCCCCAGCATCTCAGAACAATCCCGTCGATTCGAACGATGGTGGCCGACCCTCCCATCTCTCAAGGGACGAAGGGCTCTTGCATGCTGGATCTTGGTGCCACTTGACACCCCGGGAATCCATCGAGGTTCATGATCCGGTTGATGATGAGAAAGATATCCTGACTGAGGACTGGACTCCAATGACACCTCGGGATAGTCGACTGTCCACTCCGGATCTCGCACCCTTGTGCACCGATTTTGAGTTTTGCCCGTGTCATCCAAACGGCCCGGATGGGGACATGATTAACGAAGACTTTTACTTCGTTTCGAGGTCCAAGATGGACATGCAGTGTAAGTTGACGCCGGACAAGACACGCTTGTTTGCTGACATGGTGTAGTGATTGAGGCGCAGGCGCACATTGCCCAGACCCGATCGGGATCGGGTTCGACGGTGCCCCGAGATGAGTGATGAGATTCGGAAACGCGACAGTGAGACAATGCTGGTTCAGAGTCTGTAATGAGAGCAGCGCGGTTTGGCGTTTGGGGTATAAAGTGTGCAGGTTTTGGTCTATAGGTTACAGAACAGGGATACTTGTCACTGGTCAGTTGAACATTTGTTGTTTTTACCGTTCTCGCATCGTCTCGGTGAGGGGAGTTTGAAGGCGTGTATCCCTGTGTCGTGTCGCGAGATGTACTCCGTAGGCAGCACGAAGCGGAGTGGCGACATTCGGTAGAAGCAAAGGGGCATGTAATGACGGAATTGAGTGAATCTCAAAGAGTATACTGTAGCTGTTGATGAAGATGAAGAGGATCAAGTGTTGTTCATTGTTGAATGACGTGTAGTTCACGAGTGACCAGCCATCACTTGAGGAGATGCGATGTGGGGCGTCACGTGGCAACCCTCAATCTAACAAAGGCGATCTTCAGCCTCAGGCACAAACCCAGGCAGCTAATTCGATGCTTCTCAATGAAATTGCCCTACAGATATTGCAACACAACCATCTCTTTTCCGGCGGTGAAGTCAATTCGGAAGCATTAATATGGGGTTGCACCGCCAACGAAAAACGTGTCGCGGCGGTGAGTGTGTCGACTCAGGCGCGTTGCAGCCGTTGGGGATGGTCTCGTCCACTGTAAGGCATAGAATCTGAAGGCTGCAGCTTGCTTGCATCTGCCAGATGATGTCTGCATCCAGCGCACGCCATGATCCAGCAAAATCGAAAGAATCCAGATGCGGGCAAGTCCCTTATTTGTCCGTGATTTTCATGCACAAGTTTTTGCTGGGAGAATACCCATCTCTAGCGGAGCAGATTTAGTGGCCGTCGCTTGTTGGTGATGGAGCCAGTGATGGTGCTTCTTTGGCATGTGCTGGCGACTCATGGCTTGAAAAAGCCCTCACGTCATCAACCTATAAGACCATTATCAGTGCCACTTTTCAACTTCAACATTGGCGCGACGGCACTACGAAAGATTGTTCTCCTCACTTTTTTTTTTCTCATACCTTGCCCGTTGTTTTTGTTGTTGCTATCGTCGGTTAGCGGTCGGTCTATACGTCATTGAAAGATTTTGCCTTGCTCTTAGCCGGAGCGATAGAACAAAGCCCAAGGGCAACACATAGAGATAAAGGGACAAGCAGTATCAAACAGACAGATACGACAGACGACAAACATGGCAGAAAATAATTACGTCCTTAAGGTCACGCCGGCCCCGATTACGACTCAAAGCAGCAGGTCGATGTCCTAGTCAACACAGTCGAGCCCATCATCATCAAGAGCGACCTCGCCGACATCGAGCTCAACGTCCGCATCCAGGATTACAAGGGTCTACCTCGAAACTCACCAGAGACTTCGGCCTACTTCTCAACAGAGCCTCACGCCTACAACCAGGACCAGTATAGCATCTCATTCCGCTTCACTCCCAAGAAACCTGCCAGTGACGACGGCACTGGGATCAACGGCGCCAACTTGCAGTTTGGAAATGACTTTGATCACCCGATTCGCGATCGCCTTCCTCCTGGTTTCGGCACTGCCATGAGCATTGTGCGGTGGTGGATTGATCCTGGTCTGGAGGGCGATGCCTACGCCGACAAGCCGTTCCTTTATGGCCCGGCTCTGAGCTCCTTCAACACCATCTACGTGGGTGCTGGTGAGTATGACGAAGCCAAGGGAGGTCTATGGTTCGAAGAAGGCGGTGATGAAGCTGGTCTCAAGGCTCGTGAGGACATCGGTGCTCCTCTCGCCAACAAAGCCCGTATGAAGTGGGCTTTGAGAGCGGACAGCAAAGAGAAGTGGGTGTTTGAGTACGGCAAGACGTACGGCTTCGACTTTTTCAACCCCTACCTCGACTTTTCCAACCTCTCATTAAAGCTGCCCGGGTTTCAGCTACCCATCATGAAGTACTGGGATGGTCAAGCACTCAGGTAAGCGATGCCCCTCTTGTTGCTTTCGGGTACTGCTGTACGCAAGTCCCTTGTTGATATACGTCCCTGCGGCTCATAGAGCCGTAGACGGTACGGTCCTATTATGGTCACATCTCTTACGCCGTTTTCGTTTACCCTTCTCCCAGGTCCAATCGGAAACGCTCACATCAGCTCAGATACGTCCTGCGGAACAAGGAGACGGAGGAAACATACCTCGTCATCCTCTTCACGCTGTATCACAAGGACTATGTCAACGAGGATGGGACTCTCAAGGAGGGCGCCGAAGAGTCTCTGCATGAGCAGGCCCTGGCCCCCATCCCTGGGACCGACGGCACTTTTGACGGCGAGGAGGTGCTCAAGGAGGCGGGTGAAAAGCTTGGGGCCAAGTATGGTGAGGACGAGTATGCGAAGACGAGTGTGGACGACGTCGACTGAGAACAACGCATACCTACAAAAGTACGGGATGGGATCCGAGATGGGGATTGCTCGGGAATTGGAGCCGAATTTACGCTACGGTCTTTAGTTAGTCACGATACCAGAATACGGGTCAGACAATAGACTGATTTCTCTTCTCTAGTTTGACTAGGAACTGCGCTCCTTGCTCCGTAATCTCAATTCGGCACCGGAGTTTGAGCCTCGCCGTGTGTGAGCCGCTCCGATAGGTGGGATGAACATGAAGGACAGGTATCACCATGCAAAACAAGAATTTCCGAATTGATGCAGAAGCAGAATCAGTTGTTGCACCAAGTATGCTGTACTCAACCCCTTCGAGACACCAAAAGTTAGCAATTCTCAGTTTGCAGAACAGGCTCACCAGAGTGAGCTGGGGGTGGTCATCTGGGAGGTCACGTGATGACTCAGACCTGCCACCTTCTTTCAACCTCAGTGGAACATCCATTCCCATCAACCGGCCTGACATCAAAGATGATTTGAAATCAATATCAATTTCTACCCCATTCATACCCCACGAGGGAACCCGGAGAGCCCTTTGGCTTCCGCACCTCCATGCGGTCAAGATCCGAAGCGGAAATGGTGGGGAAACAAAAGCCGAAATCCCGCCCGCCCATCACCTCTCACGAGATCCCTCGAATCTCAGATCTTTGTTAGCGAGATGGCCCCCCGGTAATAGTCGGAAATATCCGTATTCCATCCCCCCTACCCCTCATTTCCGGGTGTGCGTCTGAGCGTGCAGGTTTGTCGGGTTGCGCCAAGGAAAAGTTGGTGTTCTCGGAGCTGCAAACTGTTGGTTCCTCGTGGCATGGTGGCATTGACGACATGCTCTCTCTGGACAAGCTGTTGATTAGAGATGCTCCTGACGCCCAATCAGTTGATGCCTCTTCTTCCTCGGGTATGTAAAGGATGCAGCTCCCCGAAGCTTGAGAATGCCGGTCATGGCGCCCGAAAGCCAAGAGGTCTAGACGCCCACTAAGAGGTCTAGGCTAACCGTTTGGCGTCCCTGGCGCCGACTCTAACGTCACGTCCAGGTTATTCCCGAGGGCGCCAGGCCCGGGAGCGGGAGTCGGGTCTTGTTGCTGACAACGGGAGGCATGCCGGATGATGCAACATGTCCATGTAGGGCGGCGGCACATCAAATTGGGATACTTGTCCGGGAACTACCGCCTTTGCTTTTTTATTCAAGGTTTCTGTTGAGAGACATGCTCAATATCAGATGTCTGTTGAAGAACCCAGTGGCAATCCTTCATTAACACCAACCATGACGCTCAGTCCCTCCCTCACAGCCTACCATCCATCTCAGTGCCGCGCCGCAATGGGGATTCTCACCCTTGATGCCACTTCGGGTGCACAAAATCTGCACTAGCGTCTCTCGGCAGCTGACGCACAAGCGAATCGTTGGCCTCGTACTCGCGGTCCAGCGTGGAGAGGGCGGATCCAGTGCCAAGGAAGAGATTATTCCCGTCGAGATCCCGTTTCCCTTTCCTCATCTCCCGCTACCCCAGCATTGATAATGCCTGGGTTGTGCCCCCGGAGACTGGAGCACTGCATTTTTCTCTTGTTCCTCGTCTCTCCTCCTCCTATCTTCTTGTCTGTTCCTCTCTGAACTTGTCCTGTGACAACTCGAGCCGTCGGGACTTATAGCCATCGTTTTCGGCGAGGAACTCCAAGATTCACACGAAAAGAAGTTTAAAAAGACTTCAACGGAAGAGATGGCTCAAGATATTAAGGCCAGTCAGAACGGTGGCACTTGGAATCGAGATCCTAGCGATCTCGAGATCGTTATCGAAGGAACTCGTCCATCTAGAACACCACAGCCGAAACTCGACGATAACGACCCCATCACTTACCTATATCTGACCCTCAACACCGTCTTGCCAACACCGCCACTGCCAAAAGAGGCAGGTCTTTCCGAATCCCAGGAACTCCCACCATGCCCCGACCTTAGGCCATACGCATCACCCTTTACGTTACCGGCAGCACGAAAGAACATTTTGCTCGCGTTGTCATGTATTGCTACAATGTTTACAGCATATACTGCTGGAGCTTACTCGCCTCCATCGGCAGCAATGGCCAAGGACCTAGGGGCATCACATCTGGCCGTTTTGGTTGGAATCACAACTTTTTGTATGGGATTTGCAATTGCTCCTATGGCCCTTGCTCCGGTATCTGAGATTTGGGGTCGACGGCCTGTCTTTATCTTTGCTGGGTTTGTCTATGTCATCTTTCAGGCCGTCTGCTCTGTGATGCCAAACCTTGCTGGGATGCTGATTGCCCGATTCTTTGTTGGAGTCGGTGGTTCAGTGTTCAGCTCGGTCGTTGGAGGAGTTCTCGCTGATCTGTGGGAGAAGGAAGAAAGAAACACCCCCATGGCGCTGTTCAGCGGATCAGTTCTATTTGGGACTGGTGCTGGACCATTGGTTTCGGCTGCCTTTGTGAAGGGCCTTACTGATGATACCCTGGCATGGAAGTGGTCTTTTTGGCATCAGGCCATCATGGATGGTCTGTTGCTGATTGCCATTCTGTTTCTCTTTGAAGAGACTCGAGGGTCTGTGCTGCTGTCGAGAAAGGCCAAGAAGCTGAATGAGTGGTATGAAGAGTTGGAAAAGGCTGGCGCTTATGGAGTTTGGGTTACCAGCACCCCAGAGGAGACGAGCGCCAGCTCATCCGCATCAACGATCAAGACCAACCCCGGCCATCATACGGAACTCGAGTACAATTGCATTCAGTCCAGGGAACGACGCCTGCAGCGAGTTCGATGGCTCGTCTTGGCAGATGAGCAACGTCCCCCTCTGGGCCAGATGATTGCAACGTCGGTGAAGCGACCTTTCTACCTCTTATTCACAGAGCCGGTTGTTTTCTGCTTTTCCCTCTGGGCTGCCTTTTCATGGGGCGTTCTCTACCTGTCATTTGCCGTTGTGCCGTACCTGTACGCTGCAAACTTTGACATGTCGAGTCGTGTCTACATCGCCATGATGGCATCAGGCATCATTGCGACCGTGGTGGGTATTCTTCAAGAGAACTTGATGAAGCATCCCCTCTGGCAAGGGCAAGACGATGAAAAGTCCGTGTCACAGTTTTGGCTGTTTATGAGGAAGCATTTCCCAGCGGATGCTCCCGAGGCACGATTGTACTTTGCTTGCATCACGTCTCTGCTGCTTCCTGCTGGGCTTTTTGCCGCTTTTTTGAGCCCGACGAGTACAAGCCACTACTCGATCGCTATTGGAATTGGCCTTGCTAATTGGGGCATTTACTCGGTGTATCTGGCCACGTTTAACTACCTGGCTGATACGTATCATCTTTACGCCTCCTCGGCGCTGGCTGCTCAGAGTTTCTGCCGCAACGTGCTTGGCGGGGCATTCCCGGTGATTACTGGCATCATGTTTGGTAATCTCGGGTTGAAGAATGCTGGGTGTGTTTTGGGTGGCATTGCTAGTGGGTTGACGCTCATCCCCTGGGTACTGGTGATTTTTGGAGAGAGGATCCGATCGAGGAGTAGCTTTGCGATTGTGAGTAAGATTCTTGGTTCAGGGGTTTAACTACTAACAAGACACAGTCTCTGCAGAAACAATAACATGGCATGGATACATAGGATGATGGACGTGGCCTTGATGCTAGCATAAAGGGGGAGGGGATCAGCTGAAGGAAAAGAATTAGCAGCGCCCTTGATTGATTGAGCGCGTTTTGGTGAGGGTATCTATATGCTCTCCCACATTAATGTCCTAACGACCTAGATGCATTGCTGCTTCCATTCTATCCATGTTGTCTCTCGTATCACATCGTCGCGGAAGCCTCCCTCGTCAAGGCCCTATGCTTCTTCTTTTTCTTCTTGCCATACTTTTCCATGAACCGCAGAAATCTATTCTTGTCGGACCCATTTCTAAGTCCTCCTGTTTCCTTGAGCATTTGATCGCATGTCCGCTCGGATAGACTCGTGACTGTCCTTGCGTATGGAGTCCTTAGTCTTTGGAGGTCTCCCACCATTGGCGGAAGACTTGGGTTTCCTTCTTCGTCGGGGATTGGGGGAGGGAGTTGTACGCATCCTTCCCAGGGGCGGAGTGCCGTTGGGGCGTCCAAGGATGATTGGACTTGGTGTTCGTCTAGTATTGTGTATCCGTCTCCAGCGTCTAGACAGGACTTTTGTCCACTTAGTCTAGGCCATATCGTCGAGGGCGCTACCCGGTATGCCTGCCCAGTGCTGACATCTGAGAACAATGTCGCCATAAACCGCGTCGTGTACGTCTCGTCGAAACCACACATTCGTAGGGAGTTGACTCGTCCTTTGAGGTGGATTATGTAGTTGCAGAAAAGGAGGTACGAATCTGGACAGTACTCTGTTTGCGGCAGCGGCGATGGCATTGGCGTTTCGAACGGACTCGACACGGTTTCTTCGGTCATCTGCTTCATGAGCTCGTCCATGGATGCGTACATCTCGGGGGACTGGAATCTGATGTCTTGAGCAGAGTTGCCTCTGCTGGAACTGCTCGCTCCGCTGGAGCGTCCTGTGTTTGGTCTTGACAGTGAAGATCCGCGACGACCGTAGAAGCGTCGAGAGAGTAGAATCAGATTCTGTAGTGGAAGAGACTCCTTGCGTCTTAGTTGCGAGTCTACAAACTCGCAGACGAGATCCTCGACATGCTCAACGTCTGGAAGAAGACATGTAGCGCTATCAGCAGGTCCACAGCCCAAACGTGACATGTCAACCTCGACAGCAACGCTCCTCGCATAGGCTCCATAGCGATTCAGCCAGGTCGTGGCGAGGGGGTTAACCCTGCATCCGACAAAGGGCGAGAAGACGGCATGCAGCGTGACGCTCTGGAGAAACGCCACGAGAATGTCGGCGCGAAAGGCAAACGAGACTTGAAAGTAGGGCGCTAGAGGTAGGAGAGCGGAGGTTGGCGATGTGAGGTCGTCTTCGCGCCAGACGTCGCGGGTGAAGAAGATGCGGTTTAGACGTACGGGACGATCGATGACGGGGAGTACGAGGTTGCAGATTCGTTGACGGATATCGTCTGGGAGACGAAAGTAGCCTGAGGATGGTCTTGAGCGTCCGTTGTCCTCGAAGAAGCTGGTAAGAGTGTCGGAGAAGTTTGGTGTGTGGCTGCTGCTGCTGTGATAGACTGCGTCAAAGGCGCGGTCCCAAGCAGGAAGCCCCTTGCGATGAGAAGGCGGTTCTTGGACGAAAAACCGCGGCGTAGTTGGCGGCGAAGCGACCTGCGGGTTTGACTTGCTTCTCCTGCGGGCGCTCGAAGGGTCTTGGTTGTTAGTACATCTCGTTATATGCGTAATAACGTACGTACTCATCATTCTTAGAAGGCCGAGGCGTTCAGATAGGTCGTTTCTGTGCGCCCTCACGGAACCAACACGTCGGAGGAGAGATGAAGTTCGAAGTGATGGAGATGGAGATGGTGAATCATCACCACCTCCAGTAGCAGATGCTTTGTTTGGTGATCCCATTGTTTGTTACTGTTCGCCAGTTGCTTGACACTGCCGTGACAGTTTTCCATCTCCCCTCTCTTTATATAGGTAGGTATTCTCAAGTGTTTGTTTACCCTTGACAACAACAACGACAATTAACATTGCGTGAATTTAAACTCGGGAATGGAAGTAAAGCCCTTTTATACTTTTGAACTTGCTTGAAACCCAAATTCACATACAAGATTACTATACTTTTCGCAAGTCACGGGACTGTATGTATGTCGACTGAGTCATGAAACTTCAACGCGGGAGTATTGAGAGACAAGCTTTCTGCAGAATGCAGGGCATGTAGATACCCTCATTGTTTAGAAAAGTTTATGATCAAGGTTCTTACATGCACGATGACTCTTAGCCGGGTGGCTTATATAGGGGGCATGTTGTCCTTTTGCCTTGTTCCCCAACTTGGCTTCTTTTGTTGTAATGGCTGAGACTCCATCACCATTGTCAACTCGACTCTCCAACACTCTTGAACAATAACATCAACTCAAAATCTGGATCTTTATCATCACGATAACAACACTCGCTCGAAAATCACAATGAGTCCAGTCCCAAACACCGTCGGCCCCCTACAGAGCCAAAACCCCTGGCTCCTCGACCCCCAAGACCTCCGAACAGGCGTCTTCTCCTACGCGATCCTCGGTCTGATGCTCCTCGCCTTTGTAGGCATGATAGCCGTCGACATGTTCCGCAAGCACCGAACAGGCGAACTCCAAGAATCCATGATGACGCTAGGAAACTTCATCAAGCTCTTGCTTGTCACCATGCCCAAGATCATGCTGGACCCGAGAAACATTTACAAGGCTTGGATGCTTTTCACGGATCAATTTCGCAAAGTTGAGAATAAGCGGTATCATAAACAAAAGGAGAATGACAAGAAGAAGGATAACCCTGAGAAGGAGTTTGATAGCGATGCTATTATCAAGAGGATGCACTCCATGTCTTCGTCGGACAAGAGCCCTACCGACACATCCAAGGGTACCTCAAAGGGAAAGGAAAAGGAAAAGGAGCCATTCTTCACTGGGCCTCTGGATGAAGTCAGGCTCGCCACGACAGGTTCCGCCTTTAACGCCGGTATCGATCTCGAACTTGGACATGGGACACGACACGGTAGCAGTTCAGCAGATGACTGCGGCAAGGGATCTAGTAGCACTGCCGGGGAAAGTTCTGGATCTGGTTATTTTCCTGGACCTGTTGGGTATGGGTCATACGGTGGTGATGGCTTTGGAGCGGATGGTGGCGCTGGAGGGAGTGGGGGATGTGAATAACTTTCCGGTTGTACACAACGAAAGCATGCCTCATCGACCTCACATTTCTTCCGTGGATTTCGGCGCATCGAGAAAAAGTTGCCGTGGTGGGAACAGAAGAAGCCGGGCCGACGACTTTGTTGAGCGTGGGAAGAATCGTTGTTGGGTCGGACTTGGTAATACTTTGCTTGGAGATGGTTGCCATGGAAGCCGTGGTGACCCTCTCAACTTTATGAGCATGGTTGCTCTGATCATTCATCTGTTGGGGGCTTTAATCAACGTCAAGATAGAGTGTGTAACCGAGTTGTCCATCAGACACACTTGACAATACAAAAGTTGGACACCCAATCTGACCAAGAACATGAACGAAATAAAGCCTATAGCTACATGTCCGAAACTGCCGGCTATCCGGTTCATTACAGGGTTCTATCTCCGCATTGAACGTCAGCTGAGTCTCATCTCACAATTGCAGTCATCCAGCATCCCCTGTCTGATCTCACCAAGGGGTAAGGTGTCAACGTCATTAACAAACCCCAGCTTGGGCAGAGACTATTTTCCATGGAGCAGCTACACATGGTCTATCTCATCCTCTTAGGTATTCAAATCCCAGTCAGGGCTTCTGGGACGTCAGTCTATGCTTCGCCAAGGCTTTGACATCAACACTAGATCTAGGCGAGTCAGATACTCCGCTCTCGTGTAGAGACGCTCAGGTGGAATTCCTGGTGCAGGAACATTTAAATGACCTTGTAGCCGCCCGGATCGTTCAGGCATGTCGTTCAACTCTCAAGAGCTCGGCTGTCAGTTGTTATGGACGCTATCCGGGGGCTCTTTGGGGTCAACCCCCAACGAGGCCAGCTTCCCAGAGTGGACAGTGATCATGTATACCCAACATCTCTCCTCGACGATACATACCTTTATCGCGACCTGATTCTTACCTGGACTTTCTGCTTCAATGATGTCCTTGACCCAGAGAAGCTGCATTCATCGCTGACGAGGTTATTGGAGATTGGCGACTGGAGGAAGTTTGGTGGTCGACTAAGACTAAATATACATCTTCTAGGACAACGAGAACGATCTGATCTGACGGACTGTTAGGAAGATGATAGACTCGAGCTTCACGTTCCCTGGGAGTTCACTCCTGAAAGACCAGCTGTGAGATATACCCACGAAGCATTCGACATGAGCATCCACAGCCACCCGCTAGGGAAAAAGGATGCCAAAAGTCACCGAGAAGCCATCGATTCAACATGGAGCTCAAGAGTTCAAAGAGTTTGCAGTGACGAAAGACGATCCAGTGAATGGATCTGACCTATTCAAAGGCGACAAACCTCAAATGTCACTCCGGATCGTATCATTCTCAGACGCAACCCTGGTTTCACTTGTCTGGCCGCACTCTGCCATGGACGCCGTGGGGTTCCAAGCTATGCTGAAGAATTGGTCTCTTATGATGGCAGGGAGGGAGTCAGAGGTCCTCCCTGTTCTTAGGGCGAAAGATGACATGGTCTACGACATAGTTGAACCACCGGGAGGGACGGAAGAGACAGAGCAAGAGGAGTCGCATCTTGTCCAAAAACGTATCAGCGACTTCAAGCTGGTGCTTTTCGGTCTGCGATTCCTTTGGGACCTGCTCTGGCAGGGTGCTTGCCAGTCAAAGTCCATCTTTCTGCCCAAAGAGGCTGTCGCAAAGCTGATGCGCCAGACTTTGGAAGAGATAACCATTACGACTCCTCTGGACGACGAGGGGCCCTTTATTAGCGAAGGAGATGTTCTAGCAGCATGGACAACGAGGCTGATTGCATCATCGGATCCCCGACAGCTCCCAGTGACGACACTGACAACGGTCAACCTGAGATATCGGATCAAGTCCCTGATGCAAACCACTGGTGTATACACCCAGAACTTAGCAACCGCAGTTTATACGTTCCTCTCGCCAGCCATGGCCAGAGGTCCAATTGGTCCAATAGCCCTTGCAAACCGTCAACATCTCGAGGCTGAAACGACTGAGCCCCAACTCAGAGCGATAATGCGTACCCTCATCGCAGAAAAGGAAAAGAAAGATACCACACTTTTATTCGGAGAGCCCAACATATTACTTGTACTCGTCAGCAACTGGACCAAAGCAAAGATTATGCAGGCAGCCGACTTTAGCCCGGCGGTGATTCGACAGGCTGAGGGGACAGAGACGAGGATGAACAAGCTAGGCACCATGGTTCAGTTATCTCCTTCGACTATGAAGCAGTGTATAGTTACTAGGAATGTCATGATGATCAAGGGTAAGGATCACGAAGGAAATTACTGGCTTAAGGGATCTCTACTGCTGAGGACTTGGGTCAAGGTAGAAGAGGAACTTACAGCATTGGGGGCTGAGACATGACGGATAACAATTGCGGTCAGCTTGAGACACGTATGTCTCACGCACAGAAAACCAAAGATAGCAAAAGAACCCGAGATAGAAAAAAACAACAGTATCTCCTTCGGCGATTGCTTCACCTCTAAAATGAAGGACATTTGTTATCATGTCGCATCGCTAATCTCAAAAGTGGCTGCAGGTGACTTACAGGGGCCTACCCCAGTTCTCCAGACAGCTTCCACTTGGGGTCACCTTCGGTGTGTCAGCCAATCATATACCACCAAGGCATGTCAAGTGACGTACTTGGTAATGGCTTCCTGCGGCATCCATCGGCGATTGCTTCCCTCTAGTCGGCGACCAAAAGACGTTTTGGTTACCTACAAACGCGACAGTACAACCCTTTCACGATGATTGTTTCGTGTCTCGGCATTCTCTTGCTGGTCTCCTTGTTCCGACTCCCGGCGTTCGTCCACGTGTCTCTTGTCTCCGGTTGACCGCCGTTGCTCAAACAAACATGGCCTTGACATCCCCCGGACATCGATCTCATCTTGAGATCTGACATTGCAAACGTCAGCTTGTAATTTTTGTTCTCGTTGACCGGGGATAGTTGCCGCGTCAGTCAGGTGGCTCTGAAATCACCGTCGCACAAAGTCCCGGAAGATCAATTGGTGATGCTTCGTTCTTCGATATCTTGAACCCTACTGCCTTGGCCATGTTCTCGCGACCTTTCCTACGCCTGGCCAGGCGCTCACGATCCTTTCCTATCCCACAAGCTCCTACGAGGGCACAAGCTCGCCTATTCACCACTTCCCCAATTCCAAGAACCTCGTCGACACCAAGATACCCAAGTGCTTATATCACCATCCTCCTCGCCGGAGCCGCCTCCTTTTACGCTGCCTACTCCTTCGCCAAAGCTCCTCCCACGCGATGCGATGCTCCCTCCGATACCCGCGATCCTTCTCTCCCTCGGTATCGCATCTCTGAAGTCCGCAAGCACGATGCTCATTCTGACAACCCTTGGGTCATACACGATGACAAGGTCTACGACATTACCGAGTGGATTGGCGCTCATCCTGGAGGAAATGTCATCCTCCGTGCTGCAGGGGGTTCTATAAATCCCTACTGGGATATCTTTGCCATTCACAAGAATCAATATGTCTATGATATCCTTAATCAGTACCTTATCGGCTACGTCGACCCTGCGGACCTTGTCAATGGGAAGCCAGCACAAGAAGAGATTGAGGATCCGTTTGCCGACGATCCCAGCCGACATCCAGACTTGATCACCATGACGGATAAGCCCAGAAACGCGGAAACACCAGCAGATGCCATGACGACAGAGTTTCTCACGCCTAATGACCTCTTCTATGTTCGCAACCACATGTGGGTGCCTACCATCCCCGAGAATGCAGATACACATACCCTCACTGTTGAACTCCCTGATGGAACGACAAAGGAGTATACTCTAGGCGACCTCAAGTCTCGTTTTCAACCTCGGAGGGTCACTGCTGTACTTCAATGCTCTGGCAATCGACGTCGCCACATGAATGAAGGTTCTGGACACAAAACAAGTGGACTCCCCTGGACAGCCGGTGCCATTTCCAATGCCTGCTGGGAAGGAGTCTTGCTCTCGGATGTGCTCGCAGATGCAGGCTTCGACCTATCATCCGGTCTAACCGGTGAATCCGAAGCCAAGCACGTTCAATTCTCCGGTCTAGAAGCCTACGGCGCATCAATCCCCATCAAGAAAGCCATTGACCCTCAAGGCGACGTTATTCTCGCCTACGGCATGAACGGTCAGCCACTCCCGCGCGACCACGGGTTTCCCCTGAGAGCCATCGTGCCCGGCCATGTGGCCGCACGGTCAGTCAAGTGGCTGAACCACATCGCTCTCAGCGACGAGGAGAGCACGACGCAATGGCAGCGACGAGACTATAAATGTTTCGGACCCAATCAAACTCATGTAGATTGGGATACGGCTCCTGCTATCCAAGAGTTACCAGTTCAAAGCGCCATCACAACCTGCAAACTCGGTGACTGGACAAAGTCTAACAAGGATAACTCCGAGGCACACACAAAGACAGCTGCGCTCACAGGCTACGCATACTCAGGAGGCGGTCGCTCCATCATCCGCGTCGATGTCTCCCTCGACAACGGCAAGACCTGGTCGCAAGCGTCCATCCTCCCCGACTGCACCACAAATGACGGCGTCCCGTCTCCTTGTCTCGGTCACGGATCTTGGGCCTGGCGACGCTGGAAGTTTGATGGACATGTGCCGCTTGAGGCATTCCAGGGAGATGAAGCTTTGAAGGGAGAGAAGCGATGTGCGACGTTTGTGGTCAAGGCCACGGATGAGTCCTACAACACGCAGCCTGAGAGCCATGCCGCCACTTGGAATATCCGTGGGAATCTGGCAACAGCATGGCATCGCATGAAGGTTTGCGCCGAATGTCCTGCGGGGGCAGGAAGTCAACCACCAAAGCATGGATGAAGTTGTATGGGAACTCTTAGCGATGCTCTTATCGAGCAGAGGCGTTTGGTGTTGTGGAGTTTGGTCAACATAGCCTCAACCTAATGTGCCGAGTGGCATTCCATCGAGAGCTTCAGGGTTGTCCCTTATAAATCATTAAAAGTTGGTCATTACATCAATCACAAAGGTCCATTCATTAATTGACAAGACTCGCCCTGTCATGATGGACAAGTCCGATAGTTTCTATTCTTCTGACCGTGTGCACATCCCTCCGAGACGTATTATACACCATGGTGCCTTCGCCCAGAGCTCCTCTATTTCCTTCACCGACCCTTCTAGTTGTACAATCCAACTTCCCCCAGAACATGGCGTGCCTGTAGTATACATAGCATACCCATGTCCATCTTGAAGAGACGCCCGGTTCCAGCAGATTACTCTTATTCTTCCTCCTCATCATCGTCATCATCACCGTCGGAGAAGTATTCGAACTCACGAGGTGTCTTGGCCTCCTCGTCACCCTCGTTATCCTCATCGACTGCCGTCAGCACACCCGCTGCCGCGGCAGCCCCAGATCCCACATTACCGGGGGTCTGGGGCTCAGCTCCCAGGTGGGCAAAGCCTCGGCTCTGGTTGCGCAGGAGCTGTCCGATCATGGCGCTGTTGGATCCTGGCCGCGAGGGGTCGACAAGGCCCTCAAGCAGCGATCGCCTCTGGTCAGATCGTCCACCACGAGTGCCTTGTTGACCAACAACAGGAGCCCGCTCAATTGTCACCTTCTTGAGCTTCTCTTCCAAGAGGGACTTCTCTTCATCGGGCTGCGTGTCATGAAGCAGCAGAGGGCCACCAGTAGGCTATAGAATGTTAGTTCAACTCGTCTCAATAATTAGATCACTAAATCTCACCTTCTTGACAGGCTTGTATCGGCCAGCCGGGAAGCTAATGTACTTGAGCTGGCTAGGGAGAACACGGGTCATGTTCTCAATCTCGTAGCCAACCTTCTCCTTCTCAGGCTTCTTCTTGGTGTCGGTAGAGGTGGCCGCTTCCTTCTCTTGACCCTCCTTCTTGTCCTTGGACTCTTCTGTCTTCTTCTCCTCATCCACGTCCATCTTGTCGCCGCTAATATTCTTAGGGGGGGCGCTGTCGATGTCCATGCTCTCTCTTCGCTGAGCCCGCTCCTTCTTCTGGGCACGTCGCTTGGCCTGGGCAGTTGTCGAAAGGATAGCAGTAGCAATCAAAGCGGGTCCCTCCTCAGCCTTGACCTCTTGCTCGGGGGGGTACTCGAAGAGGCTAGGTCTTGTCGCGCAGTGGAACTTGAAGTCGGGGATCTCCAGGTCGTGGTCCAATCCAATGATGGATGTGGGCGAGAAGCTCAGGGACAAGAAGTGGGTGAAGGGGAACCAGTACCAGTACTGGGTGAAGACGGCCATACCGACAATACCAGCCATATTGAGGTTACCTGTCTGAGTCTGGAGGCCAATGGTGCAGTTGCGGCCACCAGCGTCGATGATACCCAGAGCGAGGGCAGCACCAAACTTGGTCATGGCATCCTCGTGACGATCGCCAACCACCTTCTTGAGGGTCTTGCGGATGGACGACACCTTGGGGTTGAGAACCTCGTTCTGCTGGACGAGAATCATGGCAAGAGAGATCAAGGCTCCTTGTCGCACAAAGTCGGTAGGATCCTTCATCATGGGCTCGAGGAGATCGATGGCCTCGTCAAGACCAGTGCCAGCACACGAGATACCAAGGGCCATGGCAGAACCATATCGGACGTGGGGGTTGTAAGACTCGGACAGAAGCTCAACCATGCGAGGAACACTTCCCGGCTTGCGGAAGAGAATGAAGCCAAGACTCATGACCGCAATTCGGCGCACGTCATCGTTGACATCGCTGACAGCAATGTGAAGAAGCTTTCGGATGGCCTTGTTGCTGCCAGTGCCACAGTAGGCAAGGGCAACAGTCATGATACCGCCATATCGCAGCGTCGGATCAGGGTCGTTGAGGAGACCCTCGATAAGGACATCGGCTCCCTCCTGGCGACCGTACATGATCAGGGCCATGCCAATGGCAAGACCGCGAACAGTCTTCTCGTGTGTGGTCTCGTGGGCATAAGTGATCATGTCCTCCAGAGCCTTGCCGTTTCCAGTGCCCAGCATGATGAGACCCATCGACAGACCAACAGCCTCACCATTGAGAGCAGAATCCTGGAACAGAACCTCTCGGAGCTTCTCAAAGATCTCCCAGTCCCCAGTGGCCATCCCGGCAATACCGAGACCAAGAGCACCACCATGCTGGACAACCTCCTCCTCCGCTTGGCCGAATTGATTCTTAAGATAATTCAAGGCCTCGTCGCCGTGGTTGGCATGGATGAGTCCATATGCGTAGAGAGCACCACCCTGGCTGAAGATGGAGCCACTGCTGAGTCCACCTTGCCTAGGTAGGTAGGGCTCGAGAAGTTTACGGGACTGAGTGAGGTTGCCTCGGTGAATGACACCAAGGGCGGCGGTAGCAGTGAACTTAGACCAATTAACAGCCTTGCCCAGCCACTCGAGGTTGTCACGGAAGAACTTGTCGTTGGTAGTTCCCTGGTTCATGAAGGCGTTGCAAAAGGTGACAGCGGTGTGGAAGATCGAGTTTCGGCCCTCGAGGCTATCGCGGACCTTGTTCAGGATGCTCAGATCAGTGCGGTTGTTTCGGTAGAGGAACTCGAGGTTCAGGCGGATAGTCTTGCTGCCGTCGAGGATGGCCTTGATGTTGCGGTACGCCTTGGCTGTCTCGTCGGGAAGCTCGTCCTCGGGAGCCTCCTGCTTGTTTTGCAGGAGAGATTGGTTTTCGTTCGATTCCTCAGCATTCTCGTCTGTGGACGGCTTCTCCTGGACTCCAGAGGGCAGGGACGCCATGACATTGCCCAAGAACTCCTGTGTTCCATTGTCGTAGAGATCAAAAGCAATTTGGTAGGCGTTTGCGATCGAGGTGCGATCACCATTCTCCACAAGAGTGCGAAGCATGCGGGAGGCTTCGATGTCGGAGTTGAGGTACACGACACACTTGGCAATCGCAAAGTAGTCGGGATTGGGGATTTCGTTCAAGAGATCGAGAATCAAGCTCAAGATCTCAGTTCGGAAGCCCCTCTCCTGGACAATGTCCATGCAGATGCCAAGAGTGTATTCCATCAAGTCCTCGGTGGGGCCAGGAGCGTTCTCCAGAGGGTTGGACTTGGCCTTCTTCTCATCGTCGCTGGCACGCTTGATGACCCGTCGGAGAACATCAAGGTTCTTGGCCTCGACAGCAATACCCACCACTTGCCTGTACCGGCCTTCTTGCAGGCAGCTCTCAAAGAGACTATCGATCACCCGTTGCAGTGAGTCGGTGGCTTGGGCGGGGAGCTCAGCAATAGAGCCGGATCGACCCTGCTTGAAGACAGGCTGGAAGGTCGCCTCAAGCATGGTGTTGTCGATAGAGTCGCGGGACAGCAGTGACTTAGGGGGCAGAGTCGTCTGTGAGAAAGGCGTTGTGGGCGACATCACGGCGTCGGTGCCGCTGGCGAAGGTAGTAGCAAGCTCAGGGAGGTCGGTCGTCTTGGAGGCTTGGGGAGTCGACTTCTTGGCAGCAGTGGTGGCAATGTACTGGTCCACGCACTTGGAGATGATGGTCTCTTCAAACTCGCCAGGAGCATCAAGCTTGAAGAGGTCGCCAGCGGCGAGCGCGAATACCATGCTGTCATTGTAGGCCTGGAGGTGGTAGTAGACCTTGGCAAGGACGAGGGCAGCGAGTTGCCGCTCAGGGAAGGACTCGTCTTCGTAGAGAGCCTCACTTAAAACACGAAAGTCAGTTTGTGGGAACACAGGAGCAGTAAGATCGAGTCGTGACCATGACGTACATCTGGCTCAGCACAGCAGCAACCTCGGTCCAGACAGTGTCGATGTCATCGTTGAGGGTCTGCAGGGCGAAGACCTTGAGCTCCGGCTCCTCATCGGTGAGGAAGGCGAGGACGCCGGTCGCCGAGACGATACCAGGCATCTTGAGGGATTGCGACGGGTCGTAGGGACGTGCGAGGGAGGTCTGTAGCAGAGTGAGAGGCGACGCGAGCGGTTGCTGTGGCACAAGTGGTCGATGTGAAGAAAAGGGACTATTTCCGTACAGGCCCAAGGGCATAAGCAGAGCCCGAATACGGAGGAGTCGATGATGGGTTCAACAAAGGAGACGATAAGAGAATTGGGGAATAAGAGAAAGATGGATCGGTTGGTGTTTTGCTCCAAAGAGTAACTCGAGGACGTCCACGTCAGGCACAGCTCTGCCTTGCAGCGAGCGCACGGGCCATCGAGAGCTTCCAGGCAGGTGCAAGATTACATAACTCCCCTCACTGAGTCAGCACGCACGTGACCTGAGAGGGTATCTCATGGAAGCATCGCGAGATTCCGCGCGACAGGGAACATGTTGCGTCACAGAGACACGGCTGATAAAACGCGGCTTGACTCAGTATTCAGCGCAAAACGCGGGTGCGGGACAGTCAATCTTGGCATAATTGAACAGCCACGCTGGGCGGCTCACCTTTATTATCGCATAGATGAGTGAAATCCAGAAGCACGTGCAGTCTCGCACCTCCAAAGTGAGGACATATGCATGGATTCCCTGTATCATAATCACCACTACGGAATCGAAGATCAATCTTTCAAGATCTTGTTCACTGCCAAATCCTTATTTCGAGAGATTGATTGGCTTTTAAAGTTCCTTTTAAGCTCTCTCACGTGTGACTGTCTAGTGCACATGCTTGCTCAGAGCTCTACCTAGGTACCTACTTATGCATCTTTCAGCCTTGGGGAGCAAGACAAAAGTAAGGCCAGAGCACAAGGCGATCAGCAGTACATTTTATTCCATGACTCACGACTTACCAGGTTGTTGCTTTATCACAGATTGATGCGTTCGGTAGTTTTATTTTGCATCAGTCTCAGGATGATCGTCCCTATCGTCGGAAGTTGAGCGCACAGGAGCTCTCCAAGACCCCTACTGGCAAGGATGACGTCGAGGTACGAGCACGGAGCTTGAAACTTTTTGTAAACAAAATCTTGCAAAGAAGAGAGATGCTCCATGAGGAATCACTGGCGACAAGGCTGAGGACCAGACCATTGTTGAGCCCCTGAAATAGAACACAGATTGACCTCCACTATCAAGCGCACGGCATGGTATCTAATGCCTGCTGCTCTGTTGGCGCATTGCTGCCAGGCCCTGATGAGGAGTGACAAGTAGCGCGTCTCACCTCAGGGCTAACCTGACCTGAAATTGTGCTAAGCTCCCCAGGGTCGAAATGAGTGGTACCTCGCTCGCCATACTGATTCGCTCGTTGGCCCAGGTATCCGCCATCAGTCGCAGGCTCGCAGCATGGCCGCCAAAAAGAAAAAGAAAGAAAATCCTTAACAAATTTTGCCGCGCAGAGATATGTATCTTCGATTATCCTTCTTCGACGGAAGTGATGAGTACACGATAAGAGCAGTAAAGTAATATATAATAAACATTCAATGTGTTTATTAGATTAGGGCACTTTTTTCAAGTATCTATGTAAATCTTATGGATACGTTTTGAGAACAGTTAGATCGTCTTTATCATTTTGGTGTCTCGTTTATTTTTGACGGGTTACCTGCCGACGTGCTTGGGCATATCCCTGGAGCTCTAGCGCCAGGCTGTCGCCCATCTCTCTTTGTCGCCCGGGCCAGAAAACGACGACAAGACACCAACAAATCCGGCAAGCAAGACGATCATGGCCTCTTGATGACACGCAGCTTCCAGCGCACACGACCCGTCAGCCTCTCCTTCCTGTCCGTCTTCCAGCCGTGTCAATCATCTCATCCCGTTCGCGATCATCGTCTATCAATCGTCAAACGTCAATTCGACAGCGTGGCAGCCTCGCCATGGCGGCTTAAAGATCCCAGTCATCCATGTCCGCTTGCGACGCCTTCTCCCTGGCGCGACGAACGCCCTCCATCGCCCACAGCCGACAAAACCACCGCTTCGACCGCGGACACAACCATCTGTCCATTTGTCGCGTCGACGACGATTTGATGCGAGACGGGCCATTGCCGCTGATATTGTTCTGTCATCGTCGTCGTCGTCTTCCTTCGCGCCGACCTAGGGCGGCGTACCTTGTGTTGTCGCAAATTCCACCCTCGGCTTCAATCCACCGCCATGGATCTTCGATCTGTCCTCAACACGTCGGATGCCGGCGACCGCGCTCCGGCCAAAGCTCCTCCAAAGCCGCAACATCAACAACCCCATCCGCCGCCGCCTCAACAGCATTCGCAGCCTCATCCGCAACAGCAACATCATCGTCCACCCCAGAGTCCGGCTGGGGCTCCTCCTCCGCAGTATTATCGCGACTATAACCGTCAACCACCGCCTCAGCCCTCGCCGGGCAAGCCGGTACCGCAGGAGTATCCGCCGCATGCTGGGCGTCCTCCCCATCATCAACACCAGCAGTCCCAGTCACGACCACAGTCGCGGCCGCCGTCGCACCCTCAGCAGTCGCCTCATCAACCCCCTGCCGGGGCATACCCCCCTCCCTCACCGTATCAAACACCGGGGCCAGGTCCATATCCAGGGCGTCCTGCGCCGCCGCCTCTTCAACCTGCAGGTTCTTTTCACGACGTGCGCTCGCCCAGCGGTCCAGGTCCAGCTCAGTCTCCCTATCGCACTGCAGTGACTCCATCTGGGTCTGTCGGTGCTGGATATCCTTTCCCTCCTACGCAGGCCCCTGCGGAGATGGCCAGCCCGGTTCAGCGTCAACAGTACCCACCGCAGTATCGGGAAAGTTTTTCTCAAGGTCCCCCAAGCGGGCCCCAAGCTCATCCATCTGCCTATGCCGCGGCCCAGCAGCAGCAACAGCAGCATAGCGTTCCGCACACTCCACCCGTTGCGACTAACACTCAACCTTTTGTTCATCAACGCTCCCAATCTACACACTCAACTCCTACGCCCACCTCTGCTCAATCCCAGCACCCATACGGGCCGCCGTACAGTCACGGTAGCCCCGTCGCCGCTTCGCGCCCGCCTCCTGGCGAATACAATCACAACCGACAACCATCCCAACCTGCGACACCGATTGGGCCTCCTTTGTCTGCTGGATCTCGACAACCTTCAAACGCAAGTGGCTTTGCGCAGCCGCCCAGTCCCTATCAACAAAGGCTATCCGCGACTGCCGCTTCAGTAGCGCAAGCACAGGCACAGGCACAAGCACAGGTACAAAGCTCACCTCCTCCTCCGCCGCCGGTCAAGCGTATATCTAGCAGCTACGGTTCGCCTGTCCCGGACATGCACCGACGATCTCAGTCTCACAGCGAACGAGCACCAAGCGCATCCGTCAGTCCAAAAACACGTGTACCATCGCTCCAAAGTAACCCCGATCCCCTCGCCGCCTTTGCAGCAGACGCCAAAGCCAAGCAGCAACAGGCTCAACAAGCGCAGCAGGCCCGACAGGCCTCAATTCCTCAACCCATGGCTATCGACAGTGACCGCGCGACAACCCCGGCAAAGCGAAAACTCGAGGATCGCGACCTAAGCCCCAAAGAAGAACCTGAGCATCAGGAAAAGCGTGCTCGGCCCAGTGGAGTCAATGGCAGCCATGCTAGTCAATCCGTTCGTGGATCACAGCCTCCTAGCTCACCCGTGGTTCAAGCGCGCAGGAAGCGAAGGAATCGCGCTCAGCCACCAATTTGGGCGCAGGATGTCAGAGAGTTGAATAACAAGATGCCCAATCACGCAAACTTTGTGTTGCAAAAGAGAGTGCACTCACATATCAACGGAAAGCCAGAGGCTAGCAACCGCACCAGTCGTCATGCTTCTCCCGAGTCAACGAGAGCCAACCCACCGGCTCCCCCTGCTCCTCCCGTCGAAGCCGGACCGCAAGACATTCTTGGTGCTTGGGAGCCCAGCATCACAGGTGTCAAGCCATACGAGGAGATTTCCAGAAGAGTGGCCGACTTCTTGTTTGTCAATATCATCAGCATTCCCGACATGGGCGAGATTATCAGCCGAAACATCCAGTTTGAGATTGAGGCAAAGTTGGGCACACTCATTGACAAGGATACCAACCATCGAGTAGACCGGGCTCTCGACTCGGAATGTGTTTTGCAAGAAACGCAGCGCGTTGCCTTCCGAAGCAGCATGACTGAGGTGAGTCTAGCCTGATCCCGCATGTTGATATATGCATGCTAACAACTCACAGGCACAACACAAATACTTCAATGACTTCCTTAACGAGATCGTCAAGCAAACTCATCCACGCGCCCCTAATGGAGGCAACCGTGTTCAGGTTCACTATAAGCACCGACGAGAAGTTGACCGGTTCTTCGAGCTTCCACCAGAGCTGCAGGCACGGATTCCCGGGTGCATCCGAAGTCGCCTTGGCTCAAGAATGAAGAGCGTCCGCGCCAGAGTAACTTATGATCAGAAGACCCGCGAGGTTCTCGCCAAGATCATCAAGGCGCGTGTGGCAGATCTCGACATCCATTTCCCCCAATGTCCAATGGACTGCCGTATTAGCATCAACCTCGAAATGAACTGGGACGGTCCTGTAGAGGAGCTAGAGCAACTAGGGAATCATCCAGATCGCCAACCCGATCGAAACAAGGATCGCCTCAGCTACACCCACGGGCATTACCAAGTTGACCTTACTCAGGTCACGCACGCAAGCTCTGGCCCAGGTGTAAGTTTTCATCCCCAATATTCACCCTCAACACACGGTACTAACTATTTTCAGGGCGCACAGCGGATGGAAAAGGAACACGAGCTCGAGATTGAGCTCAACCCCACCGTCCTCGTCGACCAAGGCCGCAGAGCTAGCAGTGGACAACCACACCGTTACCAAGAGCTCGTCGAGGGCTTTGTCGACAACGTGCGCGTTCTGGCTCGCAAAGCAAGGGACCTCCAATGAGAACCCCATGCGCACGGCCACGACACATCTAGTAATGATATCATAATTTTTGTCCAAACGACAGCGGTTTCTTTTTTAAAACGGCGGGAACGCGAAGGGGCGCTCATGAAAGGAAAGAAAGTCAGAAAGAGAAAGACGGGGTAAATTTACAACCAAACAAACAAACAAACAAAACAAAGCAAGTTTAGCACAGTCAAACGAGAACGAGGTTCTGTATCTTAGCTAGAAATCCGGGTTTAACCAATTGTTACCTTTATGGGTAGGTAGGGGTGTATGCGAAAAAAATGGATTGGGCCTTTTGGGATGTCGGGAAGAACAAAGCGTGGCGTCATTCTTGAATTCACCGTTTAGGTACCTATTTCTATCTTTTGGTTTCTTTGTCAAATATTTATTAACCTCTTGCATCTCTTTGTGCGAGTTATGGCCTTTTTTTGACTTGGGGGAGAGAGGATGGAGTTGTCTGTTGGTGTGTGGTTGTAAATACAGCGATTCATTTCCATTTGAATGGTTGATAGCACCCGTTTTGAGCTGCTTCACTTCGATCACTATGCAAGACCCGTTTATATTGAGTTACAGACACCGAGGAAATGAATGGGTCTGGAAGATCAAGCCCTTCCAAGATTGTATAGGAGATAGTGGTGAGTGAAATTATCCATGCCCATTTCCTACTCTCAACACCCTGGAGCGACCGGAAGCTCACTAATCTCGTGTGTGTTGGACATCTTAATCATCATCTTTCATCTTCTTCACCAAACATTACCGGTGGGAAGTCCCGCCGAAAGAAGAAACATTCTGTTTCCTGATCTTGTATCAAGCATTATCCTGCTCAAAGCAGAAATATTCCCATTGTCTTCCCATTTTTTTCCGTGGTAGTCATGTAAGTGAGGTGGCTCACACGCGAAAACTTCCATTTTGGTAAATATTGCCTCTGACGCTAACCGGAAACGGAAGATTTTGCAACTCGTTTGAGCCTCACTGTATTCTCACATTGCTGCACGGACGAACCTCGACCAACAGCTGGCATACTTATTTATACCGTTGTTGCCTTGACCTGAAATTCTTCCATCTCAACATTTCATCTCCTGGTACAACATTATCCAGTTCAGCCAGTCTTTTTTTTTTAACGACACGATATCTCCTTGATTTCGCAAAAGACGATTCCAACATGTGCTGGTGCGGTACCTGCCCTCCCCATGAATGGGACCGTCCCAAGCATTGGCTACCACCCTGGTGCGGTCTCTGCCAGAACGATGTTTGGGACTGTGATGGCCTTTTCATCTTGGGTGAGGCTTTTTACTCATTTCTGTGGCTTTCATCTTCTTACCGAACTCAGTGATACGTCAGAACTCGGATGGTATCATCGAAGTACTCGAGACATTGTCAGGGTACAAGAACGAATTTCCCAGCATCTGTCTCGCTTCAGACTCGACAAACGAAGTCAACATGATCAAGCTGCATGATTCTAGCTACACCAGGTCGAGGGTGGTCTGTCACGGTGAATGCCTCGAGGCCATCGCACCGTCTCGGATCCCTGAGGTCCTGCAACGGGCGGCTTACACCTTTGTCCCCTCAAAGGTGGTCCGCAAACGACGAGAGAACTGGCTCATTTCGAAAACTGCTCAAGTTGTGTCAACCAGCGTGAAGTGGCTGCCTCCAGAAGTGTCCGTCAATATCGCCCGGGAGTGCTCTTCAGCCTTAGCCCTATCGCACGCCGAGTCCCTCGCAGAATCCGTCGCCAGCTTGGCAGCCCGCCGAAAACCCATGTCCATTTCCATGGTCAAGTACCCCATGTGGGCTCGGTATGTCATGCTTGATGGTGTTGCCTACGTTGCGGAGTTGTCGAACATACGGTTTCCAAAGGGGGTGACAGCTGTTCCCGTGTCCCGGACAAGCAAGATCGACACGCTTTATGTCGCCCAAGATCATTTGGGCATCAGAAGAGTCATGCTTGGGAACTCGGAAGAAGCGCCTCAGGTCTCTCCGGAGCCTGGTCTTTGGTGGTGGGCAAGTTCGTTTCAACAACCAGGACAGCTTCACAGTCACTCCGACGTACGTACCGCCACACCTCATCCCTGTAATCGCTACTGACATCTTGGAAAGGGCATCAAGCTGCGCAAACTGTCAAGTGTGTCCAACGGAATCACTGAGGAAGTTAAGCCTGAGCACATGTGGGCTATCCCCCAACCTTTGAAGAAACGACTCCGCATCCACAAGGGGGGATATCGTTATCGCATCCCCCGATTCACCTTTTTCGAAATCAACCATCCAGATGTCATTGGGTATTCGGCTTGCTGGTACAAGACTGTCCGAGTGATTCACCCTCACTTTGCCGGCGAGGACATCACCTTCTACAAAGAGACAGCAGCAGAGCATCCGACGGTAACCTGGCTGTACATGCCGATGGACAAGGGCGAGCTGGTGACGGAGCTCTGGGAGTCAAAGGTCGAGATTCACGGCGTCGGGAGACCAGAAGCGCGGAGGATCCAGTCCCTAGTGGTACGTCTCCTGGCCTCGCATAAAACGATTCATACTGATCTTTCCACAGATGAAGACAAGCCAGGGTCGCATGTGGAACATTGGCCTACACTCGAGGCACCACCACGGCGTCTGGACTCTGCTAGATACACCATCTGCGAGTCCGTCACGCATCTACATTGAAGATGCTCTGACCGAGCTTCCTCAACTGGCTTTCGAGTCCCCTGAGCCTAACAAGGCAAACCGACCATGGGTGCCCTACAGAAGCTCCATTCAACACTACCAACTGCTTAATGGGGATTTTGATGAAGAATACTGGGACAAAGACCTCGACGAAGATTATATCTACTCGTCGGCTGCGCTGTGTGGGGTGAGCAAGCTGTCCTTCTGCCGGGGCGACGCGGATGGCATACCGAATTGCATCCTGGGGATCCTCCTCCACTACAGAGATGGGTGCCGGAGAGTTGTCGGCAGTGTCCGTCCGGATCTCCTTGATCCGCTCGTCGAGGTTGGAGACTCCAGGGGGATGTCTTTTCGTATGAACAAGTGGAAGAATGTGGTGGAGGTGACCCTGTCGACGGTTGATGAAGTTGACGGGTGGATCAAGGTTCCGTGGTTTGGTACGCTGGTGTGGTGGTTTTCTAGTTACCGTTGCGAGATCTCCCATGAGGGAGGGGACGATGATTTATGAGTTGGTCAATTTTGTCGCCGGTGTAGTTGTAAATCATCGCGTCTTCTAATCCAATATCATAGACATGGTCCGTGGTTGAAAGTACTTGAAGTTTAATAATAGTAAAATAACTATAACACCCCAACACCAACCCAAGTAATACACCCTGGGCCTATTGTTTTCCTGGTATCGCATTATCCATCAACTTCTAAAGTATATCAGTTACCCCTATATCCCATTCCATACCCTCCACCTCCGTTGTGCTGCTGTCCATGACCTCCTTCGTAGAACCCCTCGAAGTCCGTTCCAGCATATGGACTCGTCGAATGCATCGGCACTTCCTTTGCCCGATTCTGATACTGCCCTGTGTCGAAATCCCTCAGGGCGTTATTCTCATCTGCCTCCCAGCTGTGGTACACCGTCTCGTGGACAAGCACATAGCCCCCGCTGCCTCGACCTGGCTTGCCTCCCGACTCGGTGAAGTCGTCAGCCAGCTCAAATTCAGGCTTCTTCTCCACCACGAAGATCTCGCTTCTCTTCTTCTTTCGACGCCAGGCAAACGCGACGAAGCCGATGAACCAGATGATGCCTCCTCCGATGACTGACCATGAAATAGTAGGAACGAGCCACCATGTGAGTGTTTGTGTAATCTTGCTTGTAGGCTTGATCCAAGTGGTGACGATGGGCCAGAGACCACCAACAATATAGATTGTGGCGCAAACGACACTGAGAACAGGGTTGAAATGCTTTCCTGTCATCTGGCGCCATGTTTGAGGAGGTGAGGTTGGGTTGTGAGGCGCGTCGGCATCCGTCTTTGGCGGGCCTCTGAAACGCAGGATGAGAATACCCAGGCCAAGAAACACGCCAAAGAAGGCATTGATAGTATAAGCGCTCAGTTTCGTGAGCAGATCGTAAGCATCGTCATTGCTCATCCTCCAAGTGGCAAAGATGAGAATGAAACACGAGACCAAGTGCAAGATGAAGGCGCCAACTGGCGTCTTCTCACGATGGTCCTCAGGAGAGAACCAGCGGATGCGCCAGAGAGAGCTGAACATTCCCCTTTGGTAGAACCAGTTCAATAAGCGTCCCAGAGAGATATCTCCATCCTGAGCAAAGAATTTGGCGTAAGGGATGATGCCTTCCTTGGCAATCTCCTGTTTGACGCGCGCGGCGGTGTATGTCATGACAATGATGTTTCCCAAGCTTGAAATAGCGAGGAAAGCGTTGAAGATTCGGAACCCAGTGTCGCTGCTAGACAAGGAGCCAAGTGTGAGATCGAAGAATGCTTGCGCCACGTTTTCTTCTTCCTGCGTCTTGGCGGGGACAACAACCATCTGAAAGATATCAGCAAATATGTGCTTCTAATTTTGATTAACTCAGACTTACGTAGGAAATGTTGACGGCCATGTAGAGCAAAATGACTGTGCTAATTCCGATGATCATGGCAATTGGGTGTTTCCGCCTCGGTCGACTGATCTCGCCCATGACATAGTTAGGCTGCTCAAAGCCAGAAAAGCTAAAGATGATGGCAAGAAATGCATGGGCATATCCGTTTGCATCCTTCGAAGAGTTGCTAAATGCTTTTGAAGGAGTCGTGTTGTCAGAAATGACATTTTTGGTGTCCTTCAACCCACCAGCACCAGCCACAATAGCGGTAACAATGATGAGCAACAAGATCATGACCTTGACGATGGCCAACAGGTTGTTGAGCATGATACCGCCCCTTCGAGAGAATGTGTGGATAAAGCAGGTCAGGATAGCAACAGCAATAGCAACGCCCCTGACGGTACTGGGCTCTGGATTTGTTTGCCCCGCCGCCATGAGCACTCTCATCGCGAAGCTGATACAGTTACCAGCCATGTTGCCCAATGCGATGAAACCAATAGCGAAAAGAGAGGTGCTCAGAAGTATTGTGCCCTTCCTGTACGCTGGCTTTCGGTAGACGTACTGGAGATAGTTAAGGTCACCGCCACTTCGAGGAACACTTTGTTCAACCCCATTGATGACATATCGGGGAACATTGAGGCCGTACTCAATGTACACGTGGGTGCCGGCGAGACAATAAATCATTCCAGCAAACCATAGGAGTAGCGAAGCACCCGTCGAGTGAGTCCCTTCCATCACACGATGAGGCGAGTTAAAGATTCCCGTTCCTGTGGTTTTCTGGTCAGCATCTTTTCGGCTTCAGGGTAGCAATCATAAAGTGACGATGCACAATGGCGGCGCAGCGCAGAGTGGATTGCTCCATCGCACTGTCGGTAAAAAAGAACAACTCAAAATCTGGGGATGACGCCAAGTTCAAGGAACGAAGATCGCTTGACAAATGGAAACTGAAGCACTGGCCAAGCAAGAGCGATCGATCCTTGGTTTCGTCCGATCTCGCCGTGACAGCGGATATCCCCACTTGGATTGTCACTGACACCTTCCAGTCTCGCAACTTAAATCCAACTTCGACAAAACATGGCCAGATCGTCCAATTGCTTGAGTTTCGAGAGCTTTCTCTTCCTCAATTGCGAATTTGCGAATATCATAGACACTTACCAATCATTCGGTTCACCACCAAGCAGACGACGTCGAAATATCCCAACTTGAACGCCTCCTTGGGCGCAAATGTGACGATCTCATTGGGATTGTCGGGATCTCCCATGATTTCCTCAATGTCGCTGTCCATGGCTGGTGCCTCTTGATTCCGGGCTTCGGCCTGATGCCCCTGGTTGAATTGCGCAAAGTCGTCCATCTTTGCGCCGTTGTGTTGCCGTCGATGGTCCTCTTGTGCCTACTCGAAGCTGGAGCTAGATTCGAGGCCAGTTCAAGAGCCAGACAGAACGAAGAACTGGCATGAAGTCGATGCAGTCGTCAAGTCAATTAAAGACACGCATAGGCAAGGAGCGAACCAACCCCCAGACTGCAGTTATCTGGGACACTGACAGTTAAGTAACGCATCTGGTATCCGAGACGCAGGGCGCGACAAACACCACCAAAGCCGGGCGCACAGCATTGAACCAGGGTTAACAACCGACCAAGCAAAACGCGCCGCTTCAGCCTCTTCACGCATCGTGTGACCCATACCGTCCTAGGCAGATTCGTCATTAGCTTGGCGACGAGTTCCCTACAGCCTTATCCATGTGTCTGCCTTGCCGATACGTTCCAACCGCGTCAGAAACCGGCCGCTAATAATGGGGTTCCTAGCGCCTCCTGTGCCACTTGAACCACCAATACATTACCCCTGCGTTTGCACAGCCCCCAGACATGCGAGGAAAACGGACGGAGCCAAGCCGAGCTGAAGACCTGGGGACGATCAAGACTTTACGCGGGGAAGCTTGCTCGGAGCTTGGGATGTGGGACTCGGCTCAAGATGACGAGGGTCCATTATCAACCGCCCTCTGTCCGACATTGATAAGGGAAAATCCCTCTCTCGTCTTTCCGACGGCCTGCAGCATTGATGGCTGGAGAGTCGGTTGTCCAGGATGAGAGATAGTTATGGGACGACGTCCGCCTCGACTTGCTGCTCCCCTCCCAACGCCCACTCCACCGAGACCAACAGGCTCAATCAGATATGCGTGTGCTAGCCCGCATGAGTGACCGATACCATCCTGCCATCTCACCCGGAACAGCCGCCCATCCCTCCCAATCTCCGTCACCCCCGCTGCCTGGTAGGAAGCAGGGCACACGAGCTGTCCTGTCTTTGTCCTAGGGCTGGAATCACTCTGTTTGGTCCTGTCTTAGCCAGTTCGTACGCGTCCGACGCCTCTGTCACCAAGTCTTCACACCCACTTCTTGCCTCCCATTTCAAGAGGCTCTTCGGCCCTTGCTTTTTCGCACCTCTTAGGCGAAGGACCGATGCGATATCCCCCTCAGATACCCTCTAACCAAGCCCTGTCCTACTGTGCACTCGGTGGCCTCCCAACCGACAGCCTGGCTTATGGATCTCTCTCTTATGAGGATACCACCCACGCATCTGTCCTGTGAGGGAGTTCCTTGCCACCTCTTCCCATAGTCTTACTTTTGTCGACACTGCGCCAAGTGATCACCTTTACTCCTCCACCAACATCGCATGCCACTTGAGGCCCTTGTTTGACGCCGGCGGAATCGTACCTGATGGCAGGTCCTCTCCAGGTTGGAGATCTTGTCAGTCTTGGGCGGCTAGCCTGGGAGATTTATGTTAACGGTTGGTCTGAAGATCACAATGCAAGTAAGTGCCCAATGCTCCAACCAGTGTTTCCAACTCCACGTTGGGCTGCCTTGCAAGGCTCCCTGGGCACAACATCGCCATCGCTGGCTTCCTTCGCGCACGAAACCTGCACATACGACGTTCTTTGAACTTTATCAATCCCTTCTCTCCTTCCTTTTTCGTTCAACTAGTCATGCTGACCGTCTTTTAGCAAAACAGTATCTGGAGTTTGGGAGGGATGTGAGAGGGCTCGCCGAGAACCTTGACATCCTCAGCAGCGTCATTGCACAGGCGGACTCTTCCCTTCAGAGAGAAAGACAAGGCGTAAAGACCAGAGTGCGATGGGATCGGAAATCACTGATCGAGATTGTCGGCGACTATGACGGCACACTCCGAGAATGTCGCGAACTACTCGCATCAAACGCACGATA
The DNA here is from genome assembly GCA_003947045.1 of Fusarium ambrosium. Taxonomy (NCBI): domain Eukaryota; kingdom Fungi; phylum Ascomycota; class Sordariomycetes; order Hypocreales; family Nectriaceae; genus Fusarium; species Fusarium ambrosium. The sequence continues at coordinate 123,332 of NIZV01000067.1, forward strand.
TCGTGGTGGGAGCGGTCCGTTCCGCAACTTAGAATGGAACCTTCTCGTTCAGCCTACTGCCGACCAGCTGCGACAGCGCATCATCTTGCACAACTCCAAGGTCCTCCATATTTTGAAGCCGTTCGAGATGTAAGTTCGACTTAGTGGGGGATAGTTGCTGATCTCTTTGGGCTAACAATCATGAAGCGATCTTCTCTATCGAGTGCGACAAGACATTGAGTACATGCATGCAGACCTCTCTTACAGGCTCGACGGCATTCATTATGATATCAAAAGACTCATGGGGGTTCTCATCCCTGACCTCGATGAGGCCTTGAGATTGCGAGAGCAGCACACTATAGTCCTCTTGGATGTGCCCGAGAACCTAGCCGAACAATTCCGGTTTGCCGCCCTTACTGGCCATTCAGAGTATCGCTCCGAGAACGACTTCGACCTTGGCGAGCTATCCGATGCCTTCATCATGAACTTCAGAGGCAGTACTGGCGACTTCAAACCAGGAATGCGAGTCGCCGAACGTATTCCACCCATCGATCAATATATCAATCTCCTCAAGTGCATATGGCTGTTTAGAAGGATCCAAGGGTCTCGAGCTCTCCAGGAGGCCGATAAGGATATCTCACACTGGCCTTCCTACGCACGACAGCTTGAAGATGTGAGCAGCCTCGAGCAAAGTCCTTTTCGAGGTTGTTACTGACCTTAGTAGGATCTTTCGTCCGAATGCAGTCGATTCGGTCCCGAGCTTGTTAAACCAGATTTATCTACAGCAACACTAAGGCGCGACATGTTTATCATCTGGCCTGAGAAAGATCCGACTCCTCTGGTCGATGTGGTGACTCAAGATGAGATGATGCAGGAGTTGCTTGAGGTGTAAGCCGATCTTATCAACTTCGAGCTGGGCGGATAACTAACCGATTGTAGACCTCTAAGGGGCGCTCACCCAAATGTTGAAAAGAAGGCCAAGCTTCTCCGGCGTCTTGGTGAAGATGGGCGTCGGTTTAGGATCATCATGTCAGGTTCAGAACAGACAGCATCAGGTCGGCCCAGACAACAGAGTATGTGAGATGATAACTTCATCATGGGCTCCCCACTAACAATCAGTAGCTGAAACCATCGACTTCGACATCACTGCGGCCATTGTTAACCCCCAATACGCCATGCCCGACATCCCAACCGGCCCCGGCATGCCACAAGAGCTCCTTATTCGTCGTGACGAGAGGCTTGCAAGAATGTCTTTCATGGACATGAGCGACATCCTCAAGTTCCAGCAAGCCATTACCGGATACAAGGTGTGGTCTACCTCTACATATCATGGGGTCGTTGCTGCGTTTGTTATTGGCGACAACAAGCTCATCGAGAAGGCCACCATTCAACTCTGGGTTCCAAAGGAGACTGAGGGCTCGCTAGTTACCAATAGTGATGCTGCGGCCAGTACCGCCAGAAGTCCCAATGGCAGCCGACAGAACTCTATTGCTACCTTGAGCTCTGCCGTTCCTCCACGCACTAACCGTGGCTCTATCGCCTCGTTCTCAACCACCCTTCCCGGAAGTAGCTCACCACCTAACAGCAACGGGAACGGGTTTTCGGTATCCTCTCCGACAATAATGTCAGGAAACAGCCCACTCAACGGAGGTAATGGGACTTCCGGCCGCTATTCATCTCTCTCAACGATCCATCAACGACAAGCGACTGGTCCTGAGGCGTTTGGCTGGCCAAGGCAGACCTCGCCAGTGCCAATTCGATCATCGCCTCCAGACTGGCGGTCTCCCTTTGGAGGAGGTCCACCCCGTCAAATACCCCGAAAACCAGTCCCACAGCCCCCTTCACCTCATCGATCGAGTACTTTGATAGGAACCCCATCAAACAGCACAAACGGAACGAACAATAGGCGCTCTTTTAGTGTATCCAGCGGAATATCGAGCAACAGCAACTCGTCCAACAGCGACGGCCGCAGCATCAGCATCTCTACAGGAGCTAACACCACTGGAGTGCTGCTGCGCCGTCGACCTCCGAAGCCGATGCTCGTCCTGTTCACGCAAAACTTTCAGACTGGCAAGCTCTCTTTTGTGACTGTTCAGATCGACGAAGACACAAACTTGAACCCGGAACGTTGCAACTGTCGCAAGTCGGGCAGAGATGGAGCTGCCTGCGCCTTGGCGCCCATCGAGAAGCGCAAGGGCGACGCAAATCTGGCGGCTCGACGATATGAACCTTCACCTTCGGACGGAGAAATGGACTGGAACATGGCTCGCCTGGCACTCAATAACCCAGCCGCAGCGAGTGACGACGCCAACTGGTCGAACCTCAAACGTGTGACCATCCAGTTTCCCAACTCCACCATGAGGGCTAAGTTCGTTGGGACTCCAAACCTATGTCGTTGCAAGATCAAGAAGCAAGGCGAGCTACAGAAATGCATTCAAGAGGGTCACCGCGGACTATGGGGACAAGTGCAGGAGTTTCATAGGAGAGACGTCAACAAGTTCCACAAGGAGAAGAACGAGGGTCGACAACATGTCGTCTACGGAGGCGTCAGCTGATGAGATTTCGTCTGCGAGACGCATGGTATGGGCTGCATCAGCGTTGTAGGAGTTATCTGGCTGGATTGGAGCAGAGGTGTCTTGGCGTTTTCACTATCTAACTGGGGGAGGATGGCGTGAGGGCGTGCAAAAATCTGATGATATCTGAGGCACTCCCTTTGATGTAATTTGGGGTTAGCTTGAATCTACGAAACTTGTTGATTGTGATATCCAAGTGGCTTGTGCTTACACTCTGACTGCTGCTCACGCGACCTCACCCGGGAGCTTCCTTGCCCAAGGCGATATCGTTCTGGGGACTGATTCGCACGCTTCTATAGATGAGATTCGTACATCAGGTGAGAGATTGTGGCGTTCATCAGAGCTGCGGCAAGGCGGAATGTGGTCCAAGGTACATGCCATCTGTCTCGCATATCTTGAATACGTCCATGTCATCAACTTCACAGGCAACACTTAGTCCAGTTCAAGCCTAAATGGCGTTTATTAAATGTACGGGTATATGTGCGTGTTTAGAAAACCAATATGCTCGGATATCCTCCAACTCCTTTTCAAGAACGTAACGATCGTAAAATGGTCATTAACCCTGTTTCTGCTGCTCAATGCTATGCTCTCTGCTCAGCTCAGTAGTGGTCTTATCATTCTGAGCCTCTTCATGGATAGCGACATTCGTCATCGAGCGTCCCGAATCGATATCGTCTTCCATCTCTTCCGGTAGAGCAAGGTTGAGGATGACGCAAATGATGGCGGCAACAGCGAAACCAGTCTCCATGATGAGGGTGATGGCGTCCAAAAATCCCTGAAGCGAGCGGTTATCACCCTTGTAGGTAAAGATCTCGTCAAAGTAGTTGGGGACAAGAGTGGCTCCATAACCCAGCGCGAGGCCAGCAGTAAGGATGAAGCGGTTACGGCGGGTAAAGGGCACGCCACGGGTGATGATAGACATGCCCGAGACGGCGACGGCGCTGAAGAGGAAGGTAGTCATGCCACCAAGGACAGCAGAGGGGATGGCGATAAGAGAGGCGGCAAACTTTGCAAAGACGCCCATAATGATGAGGAACATGGCGCAAGCAAGGCCAGCCTTGCGGTTAGCGCAGCGGGTAAGGACGATAACACCGTTGTTCTGAGCGAAGACGGACATGGGAGTCATGGTCATGAGAGAGCCGATACATCCAGCAAGACCATCTGAGAGGATGCCACCCTGGATACGCGATTCGTATGTCTTTCCGGTGACTTCGAGTCTCGATACATCGCAAGTAGCCGTGATATCGCCGATAGCTTCGGTGGCGCAAACAAGATAAACGGCCATGAGAGGGAGGACAAGAGGCCCATAAACCGAGAGCGGGAATGTGTGGACCCATGCGAAGGAAGCCACAGGGGCAGCGTCGATGCCGGATCGATCGAAGTAACCGCAGGCAGCAGCGATAATGCAACCCGTTAACAATCCGATAACCACTGATGTGGACTTCATGATAGGAGAGCCGAATCGTTCGCACAGAATGATGGTCAGGAAGACGGAGAAACCCAGGCCCAGGAACTCTGCAGATCCCCAGGGAAGAGGGTGAGGCGCGTTAATATCCGGGCACATGGCAAACAGTCCCTCAGTAGCCGTCATGCAGACTCCACTGCCACCCATCCAGTTAGAGAAACCAGACTTGATGAGCTTGATACCAATGAGCATGACCGTAGGGCCAGTGACAATGGGAGGAAGCACACGCAGCAAGAACTTGGCGGGAATGAACGAGATCAAGATGTTCAGAAGAGCACACACAGCAGACGTGCCGATGATGGCTCCGTAGCCCTTTGGACAAGGAAGGGGATTACCGTCAGAGTCGGAAGGGCAGAATCCATTGGCGTACATCTGAGTGAGACTGCCTTGGGCGACGGGAATAACACTAAAAGAGACACCGACGACGGACAACAGACCGGTGCCAATGAAGTACCTATAAGGGATCCAAGTCAGTCAAAAGATCAGGATATATCTGGAAGAATACACATACGGAGTACCCCAGATCTTAAAACGAGTGATCTGAACAGCAGAAAATATTCCCGAGACAATCAGAGCGGTCGACACAAGGTACTGCTTCTGGTCAGGTAGCAGATTGGCGCTGCTGCTAATGATCATGGGAGGAGTGATGACACCCGCCAACATGGCCAATGCATGCTGAAAGCCCAGGAGAAGACCCAAGAGAACTGGCATTTTATCATTGACGCCAAAGAAGGGGCTCGGGTTGGTGCTCTTCTTCATGAAGGGCAGGTTTGGTCGAAAGAGGAAGCCATAGTTGTAGTCGCCAATGAGGCCATGCTTGGTGGTAAATGCTTTGGTGAGGCCATTGAGACGTTGGCCAATCGATTTTCTGGGTGCTTGCTCGGGCACAATTGTCTGAGGTCCTTGATCTTCATCCATTTTTGTGGTGTTGAAAGGAAAAGAAAGCGAGATGGGCTGATGGCTCGTTTCGACTTTATAAATCTGGTCTTAAACGACGATCGTTGAAGGAGTCGACACTAGACAGGGGGTTCAGCGACGATCGACTCTTGTGCATGAACAGTCAAGACCGAAGTGGAAGGCCAATTGGCAAGCAACTGGATGAGCCGAAGACCAGATGATGTCTGAATTGTCGAAACAAAAGTCGTAAATTGGCCGGACATGGACGAGTTAAAGTATAAAACGCCAACTGACTCTGCGCAGATCGACCCAGAGTCAGAACAGCGGTCGGATGGGGCCGTTGTCGCGTGGTTCCTAGAACGTTTCGGAGCCGGCGGCCAACTTTGGCGCTGATAGTTCGAGGTCTCTGTCTGCACTGACGGCTTGAATCCAGAGATAGCTTATCAACCTCCTTCAGCTCGGTGAATGGCCAGGGATGGGGCTTCAAGTGGGCGAATGCGGGTCCCTGAGGCCATGATCGGTATAGGATGACATCGAACGACAGGGACGGTCAGGGCAGATCATCTCTTGGTGTCCCCGGTGAGCCTCCGTGTGCGCAGTCACTTCTAGTGAAGCTGTAACCCTGAGCTACATCCAGGATGCCAAAATTTTTCAGCTCGTTATCACCGAAGGCGGGGAGCAGGTCGAAAGTCGCCGTCGGCGTGGTGGATAAGGTGTATGGCCTGTAACACCCATTGGACTGGGACCGAATCGACGGGTGCATCAGTCCATCGTCTGGGGTAAACTCTTCGCCACAGATTAGAATGATTCGGCTAATCGTTGTCAAAAAAGATGTTCATGACAAACTCAGCTGGATTTGAAGGGTGCTGCATGTGATGGCTTCGCTTCCGCCCGACAACCCGCGCGCTAGATCAAGCAAGGTTGGGGAAGGGGGCGCCATCGCGGAGAGTTGTGGCACCCAGGACATGGATCTTGTCGCTGCAGCCATCCAACTTGCTTCTGTTTATCTTGTGGGTGGAGGCGAGCTCTTGGCTCCAGACAGAGTTCACCGAGGCACGTTGCTGCCAGCGCCCATTGCTCAACTCCAGACGTCCGGGGAGGTGCGGTGGTTATCAGATAAGATAGGGCAGCAGCGAGAGGACGGGTTTCGGCCACGTCCGCTACGATAGCGAAGTGATTGGTATATCCTGAAGACGGAGTCGGGCGGTTGCGCAGGCTTCGATCTCATCGAACAGAATTCGATTGTCGAGATGAAAGGTCGACCCCGAACTCGGACACCCGCCGAGCACCGTTACTCGAAAGCATAAGGTAAGGAGAGTAAGTAATTGATTCACAGGAAGATAGGAGAGAAGGGAAGAAAATGAGATTGCAGAAAATCTCGCGATCAAATATCATGAGATTGGCGAGCGTGCTGCAGGTTGGGGAAGGTCCTTCCTTCTCTGGCAGTTTCCGTGTTATCGCGATCCACAATCTCGGTGCAGATGGAAAGAGCTCCTTCTCCGTGGGCCAGACTCAACAATCGTTAGAATCAAAGTCGTTTTGGGTGATGATCAGTAGAATCACGGGGTTCTAAGGTGACATAAAAACAGGCGAGACTCACTCTGTGAAGCCGTTTGCAAGGAATCAAGACCACCTGCAGGGAGCAGGACAGAACGGCAAGGGGTTTACAATCGGTACGTACTCACGAAACGAGAAGCCGCAGTGGCTTCCCCAGATCTATCAAGCTGAAGCCACACGCGATGCGACCCTTCTGAGGATCACCCACTCACCTCCGCGATTCATGAACTCCCACAAGCCTCGACTCGACTGGAGGTACAGTACAGCCCTTAGCAACAGTGGAGTACGGGGTACATGAAGCAGACAGGTAAGCACATCATGTACGGAATACAAACACGCAAACTCGAGAAAATTGAGAGAGAATCATCAATTTAATAGCATATTCTCATCGGATGGAAACAATACAGACTTTGCGTTCTTCAAACCTCCTGCCTCTGTGTCCTCCTATCACTGCTGACTTAGCTTCTTGTCGCCGCCGTTTGCCCCTTCTGGAAGGCAGTTCAGGCCTCGAATATCATTGGTGGGACCTCCTCCGAAGCCACCAGATCCACCCACACTTGTGACCCATCCCCGGAGCCACGGCTCCGGCCCGGCCACGGAAAACCTGCTCCAACGGTGGTCCCCTCAGGATCCAAAAGCTTCCCCGCCACCGCATCTTGACGTCTTTATTACAGAACCATGGTACGCAATCGGGTGGTCCCTTGGATCCCCTCTTATTCCATCATTTTTTCAGGGTCCTGCAGCTTTTTTTTGTCCCGTCTCGATGCAGGGACCAGACCCAGGTAAGTCAGTGGCTTGACGTTATTGCTCTGCTGTTGGCTGCCCATTAGTCAATAGCTCCGGGCTGCAAACTCATCCTGGGCGTCTTGTCTTTTCTTTCGTCTTAGGGAGATCACAAGAGAAGGAGAATTAAGGGGAAGCGGTTAAAGCAAGGGGTGGCGTACGTTTACGTGGCGAATAACACAACAAAAAAAAGGCGCTTTTCTTACACAATGAATGGCACAAGTTTCGTTTCGGTTGCGTTGCGGCTAGCATGCTTTTTCGCTTCAAGGTCACGCTCATCTGCCCATAATCTGCTTTACTAGCTTGCGTCGTGCGATGGTTCTCCCAGTTCAAACGTGGACCTAACATCAAACAAATATTTGATTTTTCCAAATTTCTTCATCATCAATCGACCCGTTTCTTCCATCGTTAATCATCTCGATTAATGTCGCGCACGTTCGAAGCGACAACGCCCGAATAAATCGTCGCTTCCGTTTATCGGACGGCCGGCGTCGTCGACCCTTCATGACCCGCTCTGCCGGTACGATACAACGACCACTACCTGACAAAGTCACCGACCCGGACCTCATCGCCATTCGCGCAAAGCTTCTTGACGCCCTCGCGGCTAAGGCGTCCGCGCTCGTGACGCCGCCGGCTACCAACGTGTCTCCCCGGTCCTCGCGCGCCGGTGCGGTTCGGCGCCGCAGTTCTGGCTCTCGATCCCGATCCCGTCCCCGCCGCTCCTCCCACGGCCCGTCACCCCGTGTGGTCGTCGGCCGTGACGCTGTCAAAAATCTGCCCGTTGAACTAGCGAGGCTGCACTTGTCGTCGCCGCTTATCGTTTCGAGCCCTTCCCGGTTGGATCTCGCCCGCAAGGTCCAGGCGATTATTCCGAACCTCGACAGCCGCATCCTGAGCTCCTCCATCATCGCTATACCTGCTCGAATTTCGGGTCGAGATTGTGTCGTTAGTCTCGGTGGTGGCTCTGCTGTGACTCTAGCCCGGGCAGTGGGTTTGCGCAAGGGGATTCCTCATATCTGCATCCCAACAACCTACAGCGGGAGCGAGATGATTCCCAAGAGCATTTCCTTGGGGCGGCGAGAGCGTGGTGCTATGGGAGAGAGCATGTCAAGGGCGTCAAAAGAGATTGCTGAGGAATCCAAGCTGCTCCCTACCGTAATAATCTACGACGAAGACCTCACCATGAGCTCGCCAACTCGATTCTCCGCCCCGAGCGACGAGGACGCCATGAAGGATCTCCATCGAGCCGGCCCAGGTCCCAAGTCAGAGGACGCCTGTTGGAGCTACATCCATCTCCCAGGCGTCTAGAGACCCGGGACACATTGCTCAGAATTCCTATCTCCTTAGACTACCAGTCTTGTATCTTGCGAGGAGCACCTGAGGCTCCTATTCTCATATCTTACTCCCGTCATGGCGCCGATGTCTCGGACTTGGGATGAAATTGATGATTTATGCGACATACACGACATGCGACAACTCCCATCCCTACTAAAACAACAGTTGGGAACACCAAGGGAGCCCAAGAAGCGAGTGCTCGGCCCGCCGAGGGCGTAAGCGCTCTGCGGAACACGAGAGTCTCACTGTTCCACGAGACGGCGACTGGCGACCGAATCCCCAAGGATATTCATGGAACGATCCTACGGATGAGGCCGCGACATGGGTCTCCAAATCTCTCACTGTGCAGGCAGGTCTCGATCGAGCACTCAGCCCGCTCACCATCCCTGCCCAGCAAACGAGAGATCAACTCATCTCGAGTCCCAACTCGGGGTTAGAAAATGGCTTATCATCAGAGGCTACTGGGCCTCGATTTACCCAGGGGCCACCGGGCCTCAGGGTTGACTCCAAAAGTCATGTGGTGTGGCTGGAGGCTGTAAAAGTCAACAGCCCTTGGTCGTTTCTCTTTTATGATACCTTCTGCTGAAAGACTAACCAACTGCACATGAATCGTTGGATGTCCGTCTTCTAGGATGGACTCACGTATATTGCTAGATAGCAAGTTACCATAGTTAATACTATCAATAAGGCTTCTTACTGGCTCAGCTATACTACTTTACGTTTCCATCTTTACTTGCAAGTGTAGATATACTAGCCCATGCCTTTCAGCACCACACACGCTCGCTAACGGCTATCCTAGCTAGCCAATGTTCGTGTATCGTTTTTTCCCTTTCTTTCAAGAGCCTAATCCACAGGGTATCACAACACGAGTTGTCCTCCGTTAAAAATGACATCCACACACGCCTCTCCTAATCCAAACCATCAAAACCCATGATGCCGTGGGCTCCCATTGGTCCCAGCTTGCTACTCTGCACCTCCTTGCGTCGCTTTGCCCGTCGCTTCATCTCGGCGACACGCTCGTCGTCACTATCCTCGTCACTGTCACTGTCCGCCGCTCGCTTGCCCGAGTTGACTTCATCATCACTGTCGTCGCTATCCTCTTCGTCTTCGTCGTCTTCGTCGTCTTCGTCGTCGTCGTCGCTATCGTTACCGCCTTGCAGCTCAGAAAGCTCCTCCCACAACTTGACACTCTTGCCACCAGCGCTAATAAGCCGGTTCTCCGAATCGAAGCCTAGAGACACAACGCTCTCCATATGGTCGTGGCGTAGGTTAGCCGACACGTCGACTTCACGTCGGACGAGGTCGACCACGCGAAGGCTTCCATCACCAACGCCACAGACGACCTTCTTGCCGAGTCCCATTTCTTGGGGTACAAGGACCAAGGCGTCGATGCTTTCGCCGCCACCCTTCTTATTACCGTCGACGATGATGCGCTCTTGTTGATCGTCCCATGCGCCCTTGTCCCAGAGTGTCAGAACGCCAGATCCGGAACCAATAGCCAGTACGCCGTTGTCGCGGTGTCCCTTTGGACCCATACCGGGGACGAAGCACGAGGTGAGCAGTTCATCTTCTTGATCCTCGCTGCGTACAAGCACTCCTCTTCTGACATCTGTGACAGCCAGTGTCGTACCGCCAGTGCTGACCCATTGCTTAGGAAATCCGCTAGTGCTCTCCTTGGTAGGCGGCAGAGGTGTGATCGAAGAGACGTAGTCGGCGTGAGGGAAATGAGTTTGGGCAGGCTTCTTGCCAGGAACGCCATCGCGAAGGTCGATAATATGCAAAGCGCCTGAATCAGTCGCAAGAAGAAGGCTCTGGGGGTTCAGGACGTGGAGCAGGGTGGGCGCATCTGGCATCGATGTTGTACTCGGAATGGCGAACTTGGAAATGACTTGGCCAGTGGCTGGTTCGAAATGTTTGACGAGCGAGTCGGTTCCGGCCGAGTAAACGGCTGTGTCCTCCACTGTCAGCATTGACCCAAAGCGCAAAAGAACCTCAACAGGACTAACCTGAACCGTCATGGGCATAAACAAGAGACCTGCAGCTACCCTTGTGCCTACGCGTGCGCCAGACAGAGTCAATCATGCTCTTTCCATCACTGAGGACACTGGTATCTCCGTCGGCGCTCTCGTCGGATCCGGTGCCGGGAGGCAATCGAAAGGTCTCGACATGTCCGCTGGAGAGACCAACGGTGAGCAACGGCTCAGTAGGATGAAGGGCCGTAGCGAAGACATCAGCTGTCAGGGGCAGCGTGCAGGTATTTTCGAACATGGTGGTGGATGGTTAGAGGATGGCACGAGTCGCAACTTGGAAAAAATAGAGAGCAATGGAAGGTAAGCGTAAAGAGGCTGCGAAATAAAAACCGAGCAGGGGCCAATCAACTCCGGTGAGCTGGAGTTTTGATACTTTTGCCCGGATATTGTACAATGGGTATAATGGGCTGGAGCCTGGTTGAAACTGGTCAACTGCAGGTCGAGATGTTTCGCATCTGAGGCTGGGGAAAAAAAAAGATGGCAGCTCCATGAAGCTCATACAGTGTCGATATTGGCGATAACTCTGATTGGGCACGGTGGAGGCGGGTACCTGCCTACCTACCCTACAATCCTGCGAAATGACCTGCCAAAGACAGTGACCCCATCACTCAGTCACTACAACCCTGATGAATAGCTTGAACGCGAATCGCAAAGTACCTATGTAGTGGCGTTTTACTCCCATATTACTTATAGCGGAAATGAGTTCGTGATTCATTCCGGCTGTGCTAAGGAAAAGCATGTTTTAACCCTACAGGCGGGTCGAAGAAATCAGTGCCGCTCTCCCCATACAATTTTGGTGGCAGCACCGGCGGTGTTTTTTTCGACCCGCCTGCCCTACTATTCTTGCCTTAAAAACAATGGGGATCGAGAGGTAGGTCTCAAATTGCGTCTAATGGATGCGCAGAAACAGGTACAGCACGATGTAGGTAGCCATAAGCCTCTCCATATAATGTCGTCAATGACACTGATCAAAGCCAAATAAAGAACACAAGACACTGGTTATTGGTGGTGGCTTTGTCTAACAATAGAGATCCATGCTGATTGCCATCGAGTTCGATCCCGATCGGAGCCGACAAGTCAAATGGTGCCCACCTGCCGCCATAACTCCCTTGTTACACCATGCTTAGTGCCCGTTTCTTCTGTAGATCTGGGTCTAGAACGACCCCACCTCCTTCAATGTGGCGATATCAATCCATCCATCCATGGCCGTACCTAGTCACTACCTACTACTGTATCTCCCTACTTACCTAACTTGCCTACTGCTCATATGGGTCTCAGACTGGTCTGCACACAAATCGAGACCGTCAATTGTTGAGCCCTATCTTCTTCCTTACATGCGCATGTTCGCTTCCGCAACTCTTGGCTCATGCGCATGAGTCTCGACTATGGCAGCTGAAGGGATCACGGAGGCAATTCGAGAACGAGAAACGTTCAAGTACGTCACACCCCCTGTCAGTTTCCGGCTGGAACCCTCGCCACGATCAAAAGCATCCTGGCGGTGCATGAGTTCGTCTAATTCTCCGCCCATGCTAGATACGACTCGATTTTGATTGCCAACTCGGTCCGCAATGACATCGCAAACCCGATGCCCTCGTCTGCATTGCGCTCGTGCTCTGATCCGGCCCTGACAGCTCTGGCCCAGGTCGCTGTCTTGAGACTGGGAGCCTCTCGAGCCCTCATCTCCTTGTTCGACTGCCAGCGTCAACACATCATCGCCGAGGCCACGCCGACACTCAGCATATCCGCCAGCGCCGAATCGCCAACCTATGACTCAGAGCGACTCTGGCTCTGTGGAACTTCCATCCCTAGGTCCTCTGGAGTATGCGAGCACGTTCTTACCCCTCAAAAGTCGGACTCGACATCCGCACTACCTTCCATTGGAAGACCCCCCGTCACCATCATTCGCGACCTTTCTGAGCACGTCGTCTTCCGAGAAAAGAGCTACTGCCAAAGCTGGCCCCGGAATCGCTTCTACTCGGGGGTACCAATCCAGTCCCCTCGAGGCATCAACATTGGTGTCTTCTGCATCTTCGATGCGAAGCCCCGCCCAGGCCTGGATGATGCGTCCATCCATCTCATGCAAGATATCTCGAATGCCATCCTGAACCATCTAGAACTGCGACGATCTGGCGAGGGACGTCGCCCTGCAGAGCGCATGGTGCGCGGATTGAGGAGCTATGTCGAGGGAAAGGCCACCATGTCTGGCTGGCAAGGCAGTTTCAGCCACGCCTTTGACACAAATCCTGCCACCGAGGAGGGTTCCCTGAATTCTGGGCAGCAAGACCTGCAGCGTCGACAAGATGAGCTTGCACCTGGTTCCATGATTGACACTAGCGAGCCTGAAAAGTATCGACCGCTGGCAGACTCCTTTGTTCTTGCTAGTCCAATTGAAGCCGGGACATCTGCATCGTTTGGTCTATTGGGCGATCAATCAATCCCGCTGGTAGAGCAGCCCCGACACGTACAGTTGCGCCGAATTTTCTCGAAAGCTGCCAATATATTGAGGGAATCCATCGAGGTCGAAGGTGTACTCTTCTTGGACGCGAGCGTTGCATCATTTGCTGGCCTCGTTGGCCGGAGAAGTCTACCACGGCACTTGAGTGCTAAAAGGCGGCCATCCTCCTCATCTTCTTCCTCAAACTACAGCGAGTTCAACGCAAATCCAGTATCCTCGAGCAATTCGGATACAACACCAGCCACCTGCAGTGTCTTGGGGTTTTCGACTTCTATCTCGTCTAGCATTGATGGCCAGGATCCAACAGCTCGCAATCAATCACTCCCCGAACAACACTTGCAACGATGGCTTCGCCGTTACCCAAAAGGAAAGATTTTCAACTTTGATCATCATGGGGTGCTGGCTTCGAGTAGCCGTTCTGGAGAAGAAGCTACGCCTGCTTCTGCTCAAGGTTCAACAGGGCATGAGAATGACCCGAGTGATTACGCAAAGCCCTCACGAAGGCGGGGAGAGGGATTTTCGCGCAAGAATGAGGGCAAAGTAATCGCAAGCCTCTTCCCAGGAGCCCGCAGCGTCGCTTTCGTGCCTCTCTGGGATTCAAACAAGCAGCGTTGGTGTTCGGGTTGCTTTGCCTACACCATGACGCCCACACGCATCTTTACTGTCCAGGGAGAACTCAGCTATCTCTCTGCATTTGGAACAGTCATCATGGCCGACGTGGCAATGATGGACAGCTCGATTGTCGCCTCGGCATCCACCAGCCTTCTCAGCTCACTCTCCCACGAGCTACGATCTCCACTCCACGGAATTGTTCTGTGTGCAGAGCTCCTCCGCGACACTTCGCTAGATGTGTTTCAAGGCGATGTTCTTCGCTCTGTTGAAGTTTGCGGCCGCACCTTACTTGATACCATCAATCATTTGCTTGATTGGTCAAAGATCAACAACTTCATCCAGAGTCCAAGAGAACCACCGACACATCTGGCCCGGCCCCCAAGGCGGGGAGTGCAATCCCCCCAGAGGAATTCCATGTCGGATGGGATGATGTACATCACTTCAGATCTGGACGTGGACATTTTGGTGGAGGAAATCGTGGAATGTGTCCACGCCGGACACACCTACCAAGAGCAATCCCTGTTTCGTTTCCGTCATCAAGAGTCTCCGGAAAACAGTGATGCTCATCCGCATACTAGACTTGATGGCATAGATGCCGCGGAGAACTCGGGTGCGTTTGGTAGCACAACCAACAGGTCGCAACTGAGCTCCGAAAGGGTTGTGGTGATTCTGGACATTGACCCTACAGTGGAATGGACATTCCGATCTCAACCGGGTGCGCTTCGAAGGATCATAATGAATCTCTGCGGAAACTCCCTCAAGTACACAAATCGTGGCTTCGTCAAGGTAGCGGCCTATCAAGAACCCCCGAGCCAGCGCGGGTCGAGAGACCGGGTTATTCACATCGACATTATCGACACTGGACCTGGAATTGGGCCAGATTATCTCAACCATAGTCTGTTCAAGCCCTTTACACAAGAGGACACGCACTCTGCGGGAGCCGGTCTTGGTCTCAGCCTTGTGAGGAAGTTTGTGAGAGCACTTGGTGGCTCGATCCATATCCAGAGTCTGGTAGGTAAAGGGACGAGAGCGACTGTGAAGCTTCCACTGCAAGTTTCTAGTCTCGAAGCGACTGAGACAGTGGCCGAACGGGACGAGTTCAAGGCACAGGTGATTGAACTGTCTCGTCTGCGCGTCGCGGTGTTGGGTTTCTCGCCTTCCTACAGTGGTTTGGACCCTGGACAGTGGAATTTGAACGAGTTTGATGAACAGAAGTCTCTGGAGAAGATATGCCAAGACTGGTTGCGGATGGAAGTCGTCGCCTTGGATGAGAGGTCAGAGTTTTTGCCAGATCTTATCCTTTGTGACGAGAACCACGTTGGACACCTCACGAAGCAGCCGCGCAACGAAACCTCGTCCCCGGTCATCGTCGTATGCCACAGTGTGGCAGCAGCTCGCAAGAGGGAAAAATCACACAAGTCACTGCAAAAACTCAACGGGGGCTTGTTCAGCTTCATCTCTCGCCCGTAAGTTGACCCCCCCCCCCCACACATCCTGACAAGATGTTTGTTAGTTACTGATGGTCTGATGCTCAGTATTGGGCCAAGGAAGCTGGCCAAGGCCCTGGTGCTCAGTTTCAGGCGATGGGTGAAATTGCAGGCATCGGCTGCTGAGGTCTCGAGCATCTCGACGATACTTGACCGGCTCCCTCCGCCGCCAGAAGGCGATGAGACACCCCACGAACCTAGTGACCATAGCAGTGGTGCCAAACGACCACGTCTCGAAGTTACGGAATCCAATGACGAAGCCCATACCCCCAAACCGCCGGCTCGAGAGAAACCCCAGGATACTCGGCAGCCCCGCTTCCTTCTAGTGGAAGACAACGCCATCAATATGAGGATTCTGCAAGCATTCATGAAGAAGCTCGGCCACGTTTACGACGCGGCAACAGATGGGCGACAAGCCGTCGATTCCTACCGAGACGGAGGTGGACGCTATCGGTGCATCCTGATGGATATATCTATGCCGGTGATGGATGGATTCGAGGCGACTCGCCTCATCCGGGGGTTGGAAAAGGAGAAGCACCTTCCACGGTGTCACATATTTGCCATCTCTGGGCTGGCCTCGAAAGAAGCGCAAGAAGATGCGTTTGCGACGGGGTTGGACCTGTTCCTCTCCAAACCGGTGCAACTTAAGGAGCTGAGCCGGATCCTGAAAAGCCATGGCATTGTCTAACGGACATGCTCACGAAGTAACAAAGCAAGTAACAAAATATCCTATAAACAGAATACCTACATTACACTGTGGATAAATAATACAACCACATCAAGGCCGAGTCGCGTATTAGCCGGCCGCCATTGATTTCCTGTGTCTGACTGGATGAAAGTGATCTGCACACTCGAAAGGATGCATGGGCTAATCAAGATGGATACTACCTAATAAGAATATGCGCTCTCCTGACGAGTTGGAAGCCCTGCATCTGTGATGGTCTGCGACCAGCTACTTGTTCAATGCACCTACGGTGCGTGAATGATCACCTGCAGTGGCCAACGCCTGCGAGTGGGTCTTCTTCACCCACAACCATCCAACCTCCCTTCCGCCAATATCAATCAACACTGTTCTTGCCACAATTGGAACCGGCAAGATGCATCTCTTGAGCATCTTTTGCGCATGGCTCTTGGCGCTCTCAGCCATGGTGACCGCTGAGTCTGGCGAAGAGCCTTTCCGCTGCATCATGTACCTGACTGGGTGAGCTCTGTTGCCTCACAAGAGGCGGAAGAATGCCATGAAGTTAGGGTCGGACCACACTGACTCTATCTTAGCCAGCACAATGTTGCTCCAGGAAAAGAAGACACCAGAGACGTATCTCACGTTATCCTTGCTTTCATGCGTTCCGAAGTTTTCAATGTCGACGAGACTCCCGATGAATTCCCTCTGTTCACCACGGTCAATGAGGTCCGTTCTAGCTTCTCACGCGACACCAAAATCATGGTGGCGATTGGAGGATGGGGCGACACCAAGGGTTTTGAGGAAGGTGTTGAAAGCGAGACGTCGAGGAAGCGATGGGCTCGCCAGGTCGCTGCCATGGTTGATGCGACTGGGGCGGACGGCGTCGACATTGACTGGGAGTACCCAGGGTATGTTCTCTCTACTGGCACGGACTGAAGAGTTACTGATGCGAAACCTAGAGGAAACCGTGATGACTACAAGCTGATACCCAACTCGAAGCGCGAATGGGAGATCGAGGCCTTTGTCTCGCTCCTCCAACATCTCCGTGCTGCCCTTGGGCCCGACAAGCTTCTGTCTGCTGCCGTGCCTGGCAAAGAAGTCGACTTGATGGCATTCACATCCGACACGGTCCCTAGAATTATGAAGGAAGTTGATTTTCTCAGCGTCATGACGTACGATCTGATGAACCGTCGCGACAACATCACCAAGCACCACAGCGGTGTCGCGGACTCTCGAGACGCCGTTCAGCGCTACATCGACCGTGGCGCATCATCGAAGCAGCTCAACCTTGGGTTTGGATACTATGTCAAGTGGTTCATGACGGAACAATGCGATCCTTCAAACCCGATAGGCTGTTCTACCCAACTGCTTGAGGACCCCAAGACTGGGGCGGATCTGGGCAAGACGGGCGCCTTTAGTTGGCACGACGAGATTCCCGGCGATGTGGCTGAATCGTTCAACCGTGCGCGAGATGAAGGAAGCTATGACGAGGACGGGAGCTACTACTACTGGGATCCTCAAGAGCTCCGATGGTGGTCGTTCGATACTGAGCAGAGTATCCAGAGAAAGATGGACGACGTTGTCCCAGAAGTCAACGTGGGCGGAGTGTTTGCTTGGGGCCTCGGAGAAGATGCACGGAAGTTCAAGCACTTCAAGACGACGACTGAAGCAGTTCGTAAGATCCGGGCAGCTGATGGAGCTAGGGACGAGCTATAACACCAAGGAACCACTTCCACGTGCTCACCAGAACCCATATGCAGACTCTGACATGACTGCCAAGTCTTATCGACTCGGCCGTCCCGGATAGAGATATTCATCCGCGAATTAGAGACTTTGTCTCGGGGATATTGGTGTTTACCTTAACCGGGATATGCATAGCTCTAAGCTAGGGTCCATCCAATTGAGCTCTAGCATGACGAATCATAAGCTTCAAACTAAACACGCATCGACCACGGCTGATCCTTTGATTACGACTCTGCAGAGCATCTCCCCCGCTCTTGTCCTCCAACGATACCAGCCTCCTCTCCACACGTGCCCGTTGAGATACCGTTTCTTCGTGTGCAGGGGAGCTTGTGTTCCCACCGCGAGCTCCCGAAACCATGTGTTTTTGCTGCAGTGAAAGCCTGCGATCAGCGTCATGATCCCTTCGCCTGGGTTGGGGCTATTCCAATCCTAAACACCGAGGTCTCGGCGAAGGACCACCAGCTGGAGCTCTCGGGACGCCATGTCTGGTGAGGAAATCGACCCGTCTCGCAGGGACGGGACCTCGCTGCGACGTCATCTGGGTGAACTTCCTGAATAGGCTTATCCGTCGCGGATCACTGTTCGCAGGCCCTGGTGAACGTCCATAAAACCTGGCGAGAGCCCGGTCGTATCGAGCTGTGTCTCTGGTGTTCTGGTCAGCCTCAGTCTCAATTGTGGCCTCAATTCCTCGCTCCTCACCAGACCGACCTGGTGCTTTGGTTCCCTTGTGCTGTTTGTCTCTTGTGTCTATCAATTGACTCGTTCTCGTCCAAGATGCGCTTCTCGACTCCTCTCCTCGCCGGTCTTGCGGTTGTGAGCCCTGCTGCGGCTGCGCCCAAGCCCAGCTATGGCGAATACAAGCCAATCAAGCAGATCGAGCTTGGCCCGCGACCTTACTTCCTCGCTAACAACATGGACGAGGGCCCTCTCAAGAAGAAGCTCCAGTCGTGCTCTGAGAAGCGCCAGAAGCCCTCAGAGTGGTCCATTGCTCACCGTGGCGGTGGTACTCTCATGATCCCCGAGCACTCTCTCGAGTCCAACCTTGCCGGAGCCCGTATGGGTGCTGGTATCCTCGAGTGCGATGTGGCCTTCACTAAGGACCGACAGCTCGTGTGCCGACACTCGCAGTGTGACCTCCACTACACGACCGACATCGTCACCATCCCCGAGCTCAACAAGAAGTGCACCCAGCCCTTCACTGCGGCCAAGGACGGCAAGCCTGCTTCGGCCAAGTGCTGCACTAGCGACATTACTCTCAAGGAGTTCAAGACGCTGTGCGCAAAGATGGAGGGCTTCAACGCCAGCGCCACCAACGCGGCCGATTTCCTTGATGGCACGCCTAATTGGCGTACTGATCTATACGCCACGTGCGGCACAGTCATGAGCCTCAAGGAGCACATTGAGCTCACCAAGTCGCTCGGTCTCAAGCACACCCCGGAACTTAAGACGCCTGAGGTCAAGATGCCGTTCCAGGGCGACTACACGCAGGAGAAGTACGCGCAGCAGCTGATTGACGAGTACAAGGCTGCTGGCGTCAAGCCCAAGAATGTCTTCCTGCAGAGCTTCCTGTACGATGATATGCTGTACTGGCTCAAGGCCGAGCCCAAGTTTGCCCGCCAGGCCATGTACCTCGACGAGACGGGCGACACCCCCGAGACTTTTAAGACTGCCATCGCCAACCTTACCCGCTATGCTGCTGACGGTGTGCGATACATTGCGCCTCCTCTGCCCTACCTCGTTGCCCCCAAGGACGGCGAGATTGTCCCCAGCGCATATGCCATCCAGGCCAAGAAGCTCGGTCTCGACATTGTCACCTGGAGTCTGGAGCGCTCCGGTCCCCTAAAGAACGGTGCGGACGGCAACTATTACTATGCCACTATTGCCTCGATCGTTAACAATGACGGCGATGTGTTCAAGCTGCTGGATGTGTTCCGACAGATTGGAGTCGTTGGTGTGTTTTCTGACTGGAGTGCTACTGTTACTTATTACGCCAACTGCTTTGGCCTTAAGTAGAGGAATGACGCGATGATAATGATTAGAAGATATATTTAAAGAATTGAAGATGTCTTTTCTTGTACTGCTTTTGCCTCTTGTTGTCGTTGGAGGTGTTGATTAGAGTTGAACGTTTTTGTTCTAGAAGACGCCTCGTAACGGTGGCTCATTAAACACTCCTCTAAGAAAATATATAGAAAAGGGGGCATTAAACAATGAAAAGTTTATGGAATTATGGTTTCTTTAATAACAAGCTCATAGAACTTCCTCTTTGGTATCTACCTCCCTCGTGTAAAGAATTACCCTTCTCGACGATCACCTCAAACAAGCAATTCCCAACGACGGCTCACCCTTTCGAGGCAAGTCTCGCCGACGGGAGCATCCAATGGAAGACGGCGCTATAGAGTAGCTTGGTTTAAACCCCAGCATTGGGCAAGGATGTGAGGTCATGGTTCCTCCACCATCCTTCAGCTCTCGTTGTCCGAATGGTCGAAATCTTCCCCGTGTTTTTTTTTGCTCACACGAGAGTCTGGGGAATGGACAGGCTAGAGAAGTATGGAGTCGGGAGACTTGAGGGAGGAATAACATGTTTGGACCTGCCCCCGCCCCCGGACTCTACCCCATGGAGTACCCCGGACTCAACGGGTACAACAACTTGAGGGTTGGGTAAGGAGGTTTTGTGTCTCGACTAGAAACCCTTTAAACCTTCTCTGTCCCCACATCCCTCCCGTTCAGAGTAACCTTCGTCTTACTCAGTCTCCATCTCTTTCCTGTCCTTGAACGTTTGAGCGATCGGCGGGATATAATGTCTTTGACAGGCGCCGACGATGGCAAGGTGACGGGGTTGATGTATAGCTCCTCGTCCGTTATGGTTATTGTACGTCTACTACAAAAACGTTGATCCATATTGTGGTGATTAATTTGATGATAGGCCTGCTCGGCTTTGGCTTTGTACAACGGCCTCGAACTCCTCGCTCTCATCTTTACCACCTTCAAGCACCGTCAAGGCCTCTACTTCTGGAGTCTCCTGCTCGCGGCGTTTGGTGTCGTACCTTACACTATCGGATGGCTGATCGACTACTTTGATCTTGTCGTCAAGTATGTCGGCATGGCCATCTGCAGCGTCGGCTGGGTGTTCCTCATCAGCGGGCAGTCAGTCGTACTATACTCACGACTCCACCTGGTTCTCAGCAACATTCAGATCCAACGCGCTGTGTTCTGGATGATTGTTTTTAATGGAATTACGTGGCATACGACTATGACGGTGTTGCTATTTGTTACGAGGTCTTCGTCGAGCATGAGTGGGAGTGAGACTACGCCTCTGTACAAGATGATGGAGAAGGTCCAGATGACGTTTTTTTGCGTCCAAGAGTTTATCATCTCGGGGTTATATATCTGGAAAACGGTCGACATTCTCAAGACGTCTTTTGGAAGCAAGCGCAAGTTTATGTGGCATCTCTTCATCATCAACCTAGTCATTGTGGCTATGGATATTGCCCTCCTGGTCATCATGTATAAGAACCACTACACGTTGGAACAGGGGATAAAAGTGGTCGTCTACTCGATCAAGCTCAAGCTCGAGTTTGCAGTCTTGGGCAAGCTGGTCGAATTCGTGCAGAACCGCGGCGGCTCGAATCCCTCAGGCCCAGAATCACATCACCACCATACGGGCGGGTTTGTCGAGCTATCAGGCAGCAAGCCCAAGATTGGAAAGGTGCGCTCGAGAAGTAATCCCGAGCCAGAGACTGTATACCTTGAAGAGTTGCCTTCGTCGCGGAGGGGGAACGAGCAGATTACTGTGACGACAAAGATTGAGATAGAGCATGAGAGGAGCGGGATGGAGACGGGGGATGATGACAGTACGGATCAGTTGTATGATGCTGCGATTAAGCAAATATCTAAGGGAGGGAGCTGAACCTGTAGTGATATAATTTCTGGAGTATATTAATTCTTCATGCCGTCCTTGTTCTAGAGCCTTGAAAGACTCGCGTATCGACCCATGGATCTGACTATTTGGAGCTACAATCGCCATTCTGTCCTGTGTTGTTGGGCAAAGATTTCAGCCGGCAATGTCCACTCATATAAAATACTGTAGCTGAAACGAAACCATGTGCTGTCCTGTTATCCGTGCGCGTCGTATGCAAAGTCCGAGTCATGGATTTGGTGGAGATGTTGGCCGTCCTGACCTGACCCCTGTAAATGTGTTTGTTGCTTGCGCGTTTCGTTTCTTGAGCCGTGATGTTGCTTCAGGATGGGATTGAAACGAACAATAGACAAAACAGTTCTGTACTTATGAGTGTAATTGTAGTTGTGAGGGTATCACCGAATCATCCTAAACGTCCACCATTTCGATCCTTCGAAAGACAATCAGATCTTAAACTTGAAGATGCATCTGACATCTGACGATAAAAACCACCATCTTCTCCACTCCCCGCAATCGGAACCCCCCCGAAAGGGCGCCATGCCACATGAGAACGCCATCCCGGCCGCTGATCCCCATCAGGATCACATCAGTGGAGCCCTTTCTCCTCGGGCATCTCCTTGCGAAATCCCGTCTCACGACTGCAATCCTGCAGCGTGTCCCAGGGCAGTGGATGGTCCGTACCTCTTGCGGATGGATAAGGCTGATGCTGGATTGTGGAAACAAAAGTGGTTTGGGAGGATTGAAGGATTGCTTTGTGGGTTTAAAGGGGAGATGGCTTAAGAGGAGGAGGTCCCAGGTTGTTGGGTCTTGTTCAGTGTTGGTTCTCTTCTTGTTTTGATGCTTCTTTTCGTTTGCTTTTGAAAGAAAGCGTTGGATTGATTGCCTTCTTCTATTTCCGGCTCGAGTTTGTGGTGTTGAGTCACTCACCTGGTGTGAGATACACTTCATTGGAGTCGATTTGCGAACCGTTCCTGAATCCGACGACGTTCACATTAATACGAAACAATAAGAAAAATACCGGCATCACCGAAAAAGCAACGAGCGTCGTCGATCAGCCAACTCGCATAAGACACCTCTGGCAACTAGGTGGATGCCGAAGACGAGACCATCATGTCAGAGTTCCCAGTCGTCAACGGCGTCACAGTCGCAGTCGCGCCGCCGGATGACTACGATGTCAACTTTGAGCACCCAAAGCGACGGCACGAGATCGAGTCATATGTGGTATCGGGTCTCGGCATGGTGATAGCTGCTCTTTTCTTCTTTCAGTTCATGTACGTCAAGTTGGGGCTTCTTCGGAAAGCGGATGGAGAGACAGGTATGAGACCCTTGAATGCTTTTTGGGATATGTGTTAAGTGTGAATAGGATGTCTTATTCTCGCGTGGTTATCCTCTATCGCGGTTCAAGCCGTCGCTCTTCGTAAGTATCCATATGTCATCGTCTGAGTGTTCGCGTTGCTGACTTGATAGGATCGTATTACCTGGGATTGATGGGAGTGCACGCATGGGAACTCTCCCTAGATGATTACATCTTTGGGAGCAAGGTGACTTACACCGTTCTGGCCAACATGAATGACTCGCTGACAATCCTAGTTCATGGTTATCTCACCCATCCTCTATGCAATCTGCACTGGCGCTTCAAAGATGTCGCTCATCCTCTTCTACCGTAAGCTGTCACCACAGCGCTGGTGGAAGTGGAGCGTGTACTTCATCCTCTTCCTCGTGGCCGGGTACAACATCTCGATATTCTTCGCCATCATATTTGGCTGTCAACCCTTCAACAAGCACTGGGATGTGAGGGTGACCGAGGGGAGCTGCGTGAACCGACCGGCCATCTATATCTGCACTGCAGCTCTTGGCATCGCGTCGGATCTTGTGCTGTTGGTGATGCCCATGCCCATGATTATGCGCTTGCAGATGCCGCCGAGGCAAAAGGCTGGACTGGTTCTGCTGTTTGGGATTGGATCTGCGTGAGTACTTGATAAGATGATATGAGTTGAAGGACCATTGACCAGGTATAGCACACTTGTGACGTCGGTTGTTCGGCTGATACTCTTGATGCCGATTATGACCACCACAGACACGACCTGGGTCATCTCCAGCGCCGTAGTCTGGATGTAAGTCCCTCGTACTCTAAGAAGATAGCGACTGACATGACCATAGCTATGTGGAAGCCAATCTTCTTGTGATATGTGCATCATTGACAACGCTCCGACGTTTCTTCATTCACGTAGCACCCAAACTCATCGGCGAACGAGGGTCCTCGGCGGGATACGCAGTAAGCAGCAGCAAAGGAACGCGAGGGCACCCGTTCCGGACGATCGGAAGCGTCGCGAACAAAGGAAAAGTCGACAAATACGGAATGGACATTGAAGAAGCCGGCTTTGACCTCAAGACGATTGGACAGGCTGAACCTACAGAGACCGAGGTCAAGGCCTATGAAACAGGTGCTCAGCCGCAAAAGATGATCAAGCACCTTCGACGACAAGAGTCCATTAATAAGTTCGGAGACGCTGCATCTGAAACGAGGCTTTGGGATCCACGTAAAGACAGTGACGAGGGTGACCGGGCGATTATTCAGACAACGACCGTAACGGTCGTGTATGAGGATCGGGGTAAAAGAGGCCTCTGAGGGATGGTTAGGGCGTTTGGATAGACGGGATATACGAATAGCTGATTGCTTTTTTAGTGATTATGTTGGAGCCTGGCGACAGGGTTAATTTGATATCCTTTGGGCGTATATTCGTTGGTTCGGGAGGCCTTCGAGGCCGTTCGCGTGAAACGTTGGGTCCAGTGGTTGCTAACCAGCAAAGCATGAAAGCGCCAAGGAGATCCATTGGATGGATCTTAGGCCGCAAGACCTGAGGCCGACCATGAAACGCGTTTCCACGCAAGAACCAGTGGGCCAAAGGAGCCAAGGTCGACAAAAAACTAGGATGAACCCTTTCCAAGGAAGACGACGCTAAAAAAATCTGGTTGGCTACCGTTACGGCTTTCAGCTGCCGAGCCAAGGCTGTGTTCGCATTTTCAGTCACGGCAAACGCAATTGGGGAATCGGAGGCGACGGACCATGGAAAAGTCGTCGCGTCGGGCGGCTCGTCGTCGTCGTCAGGAGATGATGATTGTTTTGATGGCTGAGGAATGCTGATACCTCGTGTTCGGGTTCGAGCCTCTTGGTATCATGAGATTTTTTGAGCCCCAAGGTTCTTCAGCGGGGGGGTTCTAGCGCTCTTTAGCACTGAAAGCTCCCCCGGAGAGTTTCTTGCCGTGCCAAACTGAGCCACGCCCCAGCCACGCAGCATGATATCATCTGCCAAGGCTTTCAACTGGACTAGAGCACACCAAAACGTCAGAAGATGGGCAAATCTCAAGCACAACACGTCATTCTCGCGACGCCACGCTCTGCCATTCTTGCCCATCACCACCCAAATCTGCCGTGACAAGAAGCTCTCGAACTGGAATCTAGCCATTCAGCGTCGTCGTCATCGGAGGAGGGGGGGGGGAGGGGGATGATCCTCGCTCCACCTTCTGTTTCTTTCACACCCACTCACTGCCCTGTGCCATTGCTTCTGGTTGGTCGACGACAGCTCTTGGAAGGGTTCAAGCCGGACTTGATGACTGCCGACCAAGAGCGAATGCGCTATTCCGTGGGCTTGTCCTGACGTATCGACTTTTTTCTGCTCTTGTCCGGTAGGGCTGGGTTGGCCTCGTTTCCTTGAATGGGCCACCTGACAGAGTTCCGTCATTGCTTTAGCTGTGAAGTCACTGCCATCATGCCGGAGCTGCCGTTCTTCTTAAAGTGCTACCCCTTCGCTCCTCATTGTTGCTAATCATCTAGATTTCTCTTTCCTCAACCTCGACCTCAATCTTGCAGTGCTCGACTCTGGAGCTTCGATCTCACTCTAGACAAGCTTAATCCTACTACACCTAAAGCACAACAAAAACCGTCGCCATGGCTATGGGAATCATCACTATTATCCACGCCGTCCTGGCGATTTTCCTCATCATTGAGCTTGGTCTGACGGCATATGGTAAGTCCGAACTGTGGGCTTCCTCACAATCATCACTGTGCTAACTCTTATCCCAGTTGTCGACATCTTCAACCCTCGGGGCTGGGGCTGGGGGGCCGATACCCCTTCGTCGTTTTCCTTTATGCTCTTCAACTCAGTCTGGTCCATCATCATCCTGCTCTACCTGGCCCTGACGCCCATGTTCGCCCAACGCCTCTACCACAGCGTCGCCGCCCTCGGCCTGCTCGCCATCACCACCATCTTCTGGTTCGCCGGCTCCATCGCCATGGCTGCCAAGATTGGCGTCCCCGACTGCAACGGATCGACACCCTGCCAGTCCGCCCAGGCTGCCGTCGCCTTTGGCTTCTTCATCTGGGCCATCTTTACTGGCTTGACTGTCATGGAGGGCTTGGCTTACATGCGATCCCGGGGTCACGCGGCCCACGCCGACACCACCAAGCCCGCCATGAACCACTACGGTGCTTGAGCGATGTATGAAAAGGAACAATTTGGTGTGACGGAATGATGGTGGTAATGGTTTCCTATGCCTCCTCTTCTCTTGTATGATTTCTTGAACGTTATGCGAAACGGCCGGAAGATACCCTTCAGGACTGACAAACGCGTTGGAACGCGTCAACATTTATTTGATGTTTCTTGTGTATTACGCAATGGTAGATTGCCGTCAGTCTGGTAATAAAAGATGAATCACTTTTCTCAATTGTTCTCTCTTGCGTGAATGGGTTGTTGTCTCACAAGTGAATGGGTGTACGCCAGTGCGTGGCATTGGTGGCTTGGTCTTTGCATTGATTCACACAATGCGGGTGACGTCGCCTTGGATAAGCGGAGTGTTTCATTGACGTCTCTCAATTAATTACTGAGGTCACTCGTTACCTGCCGAGACTTGCCGGCTACCGTTTTTTGGAAGTGCGTGCTGGTTGAGCTGATAATCAGCAACTTCAACTTGTTCTTGTTCCGATGATGTAATTCGGAGAGCCATGTGCCAGATGATCACCCACCCACTTGATGGCTAACGGCGCGGCATGGACACTTCCATCTCGATTGTCAATATCGCAAAGGTCCGTCTTTGGAATCTAGAATAATCACTCTCGGGTGTCAAAGAAAAGGTATAGTACATTGTTACTATCAGTATCGGCATCTCGATAGGCTCAATGCTGCGCCGCTCATCAAATGCACAATGTCAGCCCGACTTAGACCCTTACCGCGCCGCCGGTGCCTGATTCACATTGGAGGACATCCAAGCTCGATATTACTCCGAAGTTGACTCTCCTACATTATGATCTTCTAGATTGTTATTCCGTGTCTCAATTATTGAACCCTCGGTTCTGGCCCGCGGTCTGATCGGACACTTGGGTTCAGTTAGTGCAAGCGTCCTGATAAGCACCGTTCGGTCCCCGCGGCCCAGACCCTGGAGGCCCCCAGACATGGGGGGCTCTTAGTGATTTGTGTCGCTCATGACAAACCGCAACGGGTGAGCATCTCACTCCACTTCACACGCTCATCATTCTCCCCGTTATCTATTGATCGCTCACTTCCCCAAGATTCGAAAAAGAAAGGCGGGCCACCCACATTTCAGGGGCCTCTGGCTCTCCGGTTCGGCACGATGCTACCATCCCGTCGCGTTAGCCCAATTTGAGAATTACCTTTTGGTGAATACAGTCGTCGCTCTTTATATGAGCCCGTCTCATTCAAGGGTAATCGTAGTAGTGCTGTCATCCTTATCAGTAGAGATATCGCAAAGTTCCCGGATCCTTACAGGGTCTGAGGCAGACCATCCTTATCAACACACATGCCAATTACGGAGATGGTCATTCTTTTTTGCCAGGTCAACATGGAGAGACGGGATAGAACCGTAAGGGTTCTATCTAAATTGCGAGCATGTCCTTGTCCTGGGCTGTGGATCTTTTCGTCTGGAATCATCCTGACCTTGACAAGTCCCACTGCTTCTTTCACCTGGCAGACGTGAGGGTGAAACTTGGACTGCAACACCAAAGCTCACTCTCTAGTCAAAGCTCCCGAGCTTGACTCTCGATCGGCATTGAAGTGGACTAGCCTTGACTTTATTCACGATATATCGTGCTCAAGAGAAGCAGGGCCCCTTGACAGTCTGGCATCAATACCCTCCAGACCCGGCCTTCCGGCACAGAGAACAAGCTTCGGCCCTGACCCGGAACGAAGTCAAAAAAGCTACGACTAGAGTTTGCCTTTTGCGCTAACGGAAAAGCTGCGATCCTCGTGGACTCAAGGGCTCTAACCAAGCTCCCGGGTGTAGCGGGCGCAACTGACGTCGCGGCATCCAGTTAACGGCCTCGGATGTGCGCTTTTGCGCCCGGTGTATAAGAACTCTGAGGGGGGAACCATCTAGGGCTCGACCGCAAAGGGCGTCTGACGGTGTTTTGCATCTTCAGAGTCAATTACCTGAGTCGAGCCAGTTGAATTGACTAATCTCCTAACTCCGTCCGATACTGGTTCCTCTGGGCCAGTCTACTCATCGTTGTGGTCTGCATCTTGAACCTGTCTCTGACAACTTCCGACCTCTTTTTTCCACGACAGCGAGCGTCATTCTTACTACCGAGCCCCAGAAAGGCTCTTTACGTCTAATCGCCATTTTTAATGTTTGACGCGAAGCATTGCCATCATCTCATCCATGAACGATACTATCCGAAAACTACACCTACACCCTCGATCCGAATCGATACCACACCAAAGACATGTCTGGACGGAGCGCGATTGCGCGCAAAAAGGTCACCACGACCAAACAGAAACACAATGAGACCAGCAGCCGCCCTCGATCTACAACCACGGCCTCCAGCAATGACGACCTTCTCCCCGACTTCCCGATGCCGCCTATGGGCACAAGCGCCTCTTACCCGAGGTACGCGAACCAGCTGCCCCAGATTCAAATTGGCGAGCCATCACCGGGAATCCGAGGAGGATGGAACCCACCGGAAAGCCCAATGATGAGGGGGGACACGAGGCGAGACGTACACATGAGTAGTCTGATTACTTCGTCAGATGCCTGGCCTCAGAGGAGAGCTACACTACCGGAACCGAGAATAGAAGATGGAAGCGGCATCGAGAGGAGCGGACTACGGACGATTCTAGACAAGCGAAGCGACGATTTTCGAAAAGGACTGGCAAAGACGTTTGCCTTTCGCAAGAAGGATAAAGAGGGGGAAAGACGAGGGAGCAGTGATAGACCTCCCAGTGTCGCGAATACTTTACCGAGCACCACCTCAAGCCAAGAGGAGGCCAACACACACGCACAATACTCTCCGATGATGATACAGACAGCACCGGCACCGGCATCATATGTGGCTTCTCATCATCCCTTGCCTTCGCCGCCTAGTCCGCAGACATTACTACCTCCCATCGGTCCACCACCGACGATGAAGCTTCCTGCGATCCCACAACCACCATCCGCACCGGCGCCACAGATGAAGAGATGGCTCGGTGGAGGACGTCCGGTTGGCAAATGGAACAAACTTCGTAAGGATCCGGAACTGTGGGATCCCAATGGCGACGTCCTCATCTTTCTCGGCCGCAAGGGTCAGAAGTTACCGAGCTTCCGTCTATCATCACACATCATCGAGGCTACCGGGAGTCGCCCGCTCATCACCATGTTACGCGAAGGATCGACGGAAGAAGACATCCCTCCACCTCTCTCACCAGGTGATGGATCTTATGGCGCAACCCTTGGTCGAGGGTTCGCCGATGAGCCACTTACACCCCCAGCCTCTGAAGGCACCAGCATTGGAGATTTTGAAGGCCAAATCTCGTATGAGATGTACTTTCCCCCTCCTCGGAACCTAGGTCGAATCGAAGAGCTTCGACATCAAATTACCACGCGTAACGTCTTTGCGTTACTATGCCATGCCTCGATCGTCGGTCTCTCCTTGCAACAGGCCCTTTCGGACCTTCATGTCCGTCTCGACACTTATATGCCCCTGTACAACGACAATGTTGGCCAAATAGTGCGACACATTCGCAGTCGCGCATTGGATGATGTGAGATGTAGTCCCGCGACAGCAGTGTCGCTCCTCATCTGGGCAGAAGGAAAGGACGTGAGATGGGCGGACGGCTGGAGGCAGTGCTTCACGCATTGCACGGGCATGTTTCCGAGTGTCGAGACGTGCAAGGACTACAAGTCCCTGACACCAATCTCGAGAGCTCTTTTGGAGAAGGCGAGCCTAGAGATGCAAGACCGTGTTAACGCTGCAGAGGAACGTCTGGCCGGGTTCGAGTACGACGATATGTGGACACACTATGGAGAAGCTGGCCAGGCGAGAGGTGCAGCTGAGAGACTTAGAGAAATGCTGTACTGCCACTATCAGCAAGTATACGGATCCTGGCCACCTTCACCTCTGGCACGATCTAGAAATCAGTCTGTTACTTCAGAGACCAGCACTGAAGAAGACACATGGCTCACTCGCTCGTTGGTGAGGGCGTTACAAAAGGACTTTGGCGCGCTGTACGATTTCCTCGTTAACCGGGATATCATCTGGGACGTCTCGGAGGCGAGATCAGGACGGAAGTGGATGATGGTGACGGAAAACCGCAACAGCATGTTCGAGGCGGACACTGACGAAGTGCCCATGACAGACATGTTGATCGAGTTTGACAACAAGCATCGGTTCCCGCATATCCCGCATCCGTACCCTCTGCTTCCTGAGTCGATATCACCATTGGAAATGCCACCACGAGGGAAGAGGTCAGAGACCCCCAGTGGAGGCCGCGTGGGTGCGCTGGAGAGAAGAGTGCAACTTGCTTACACAGAGAGCACAAACATCTTCAAGCTGAGAAGCGAGTTTGCAGCTAACAAGCTCGTTGAGGCGTTTCAACGATTTGAGAAGAGTGGCCGGGCTGGTGATGTAGATCCTGCGAGGGCGCGACGAGGCCGATGGGTTCTCATCTATGGAATCTTGCAGACGCTGGCGTCCGTCTCTGTGGATGACGAGATGGTGCTACACACGGATCGGGTCGAGTACCATCTGAGTCCAAGGCTGGCGGGAGCAAGAATACCGCCGTGGAAGGGTGGAGAGGGTGATAGAATTGGAGAAGGGGCGCACGAGAGGTCATACTGCTGGGTTGCGGATGAGAAATGGGAGATGGATGAGGATGATGATGGACCAAGGGAGGTACGGGGGTGGAGAGGAACTGGGGCAGCGGGGGATGCGAGTCCGGTGCTGGGTGGGTCTCCTAGCCCCGGGCCCGGAACACCGTGGAGGAAAAGCCCAGAGACACGAGGAGCAAGAGAAGAGAGGTAAATCAGCAATGCAATGGTCCACGAATAGGCACAATGTCTGCATCCATGTGATGGACATTGTATTAATCACCCCACTATTAATTGATAGTTCGAGGAGGAACAGATCGTACCTGTTGATCACGTCTCCCAGCCACCGATTAACAACACCAAAGCTGCAGGTGTCTCCGCCAAGCAGGACCCTGAGCGATTATATCTACGGAGTATCCGTAAACGAGACCGTGGAGTTGCAGCTACCGAGATAAAAAGGAGACTTACCCGCCTCCCGCATATTTCGATCCGATCTCGTCTGTGTCCGAAACGAGCGGGACGGCCCAGGGAGTGTGCATTGCGCCTCGTCTGTTCCTGTTCCTGTGCCTGGCTAGATGAGATGTCGTGGGTATTTCCTA
Organism: Fusarium ambrosium; assembly: GCA_003947045.1. Lineage (NCBI taxonomy): Eukaryota > Fungi > Ascomycota > Sordariomycetes > Hypocreales > Nectriaceae > Fusarium > Fusarium ambrosium. The sequence goes on from NIZV01000067.1 coordinate 154,523, forward strand.
GCCACCTGGCTTTTTTTTGACACTGGCAGCCGAGACAAGAAAGGACGCTATTGAAGCAGAAGCAGGGGCCGAAAAGACGTGATTGACTGGATGGTTGGGGGTCGCCTTCTAGGCGACCCTTGAGGGCATTCTGAACCTCGTGTTTTGGTGGTCCAGCCAGCCTGTTTTTTCTCTGGGCGATTTCTTTTTTTGGGGTATTTCCCGTTCCCCCAACCCCGCGATTTCGAATGACGTCGCAATTGAAGGGAGAGCCTGGAACATCTCCCACTTTCCGACACCTCGGTCTGTGTTTCTTTTCCACCTTCTGTCTTGGGTATCAATTCTCATGGTCGCGTTATCACACCCGATCCCGTGTAGAGTGCTTGCATGGTTAGTGCCAAGCCCGACGTCATGTCCAAGAAGTCGGCACGGCCGGTAGGGAAACATGATTCTGACGAGATGAGCATGATGGGCTGTAAGAAGTCTGGGGATGTCCGAAACTGGGCATGAATCCATGTTCTATGGGTTAATGCCCGGCTATAGCGGTTCATCCCAATTCAGGCTGCATTTTTCCTCGAATAAATTGACTTTGTCGCGATGCGTTTCTTCGACACTCTGCATGAAACCCCAACCTACCATTTCCACGCCCTACCTCGCGTGGAAAAAAGAGAAAGAAGCTAAAGCTGACCAAGGCCCTGAAGAAAGCTGACAAGGGACACGCCAACGGCCAACCCAACCACTAAAAAACTAGAATCACAGGGGTGTGCTTCAACAGGGGTCATCCCCCCTCCTCGTAGCCCTGCGCCATCCATTTCCAAGCCCAACCACCTCACAAACCAAGGATTTCCCAATGCAAAGGCAATTGGCGTGTGTGAGTGGGATGGAAGCTTGGAAAAAGTTGAGGTTATTTGTGTGTGCTACAAAAAAGACGGTTCTTCCGCACCCTCCATCATCTTTCCTCTCCTTCATTATCATCCAACGAACAATATAAGGTCCAGCTTGCCATCACTATTGGGCATTGACATTGACTCATCTTTCTCTGCTGCACGCATCTCGTCCGCCTCGTATAAGTCGTCGCACACGTCATCAGCTATTCTTGTCGCAAACTCCCCGCTTCTGCGACTTTTGGGCGCACATCCCCATCACCACCACCCTCATCGTCGCATAACAGAGATAACATCGCCAAAATGTTTTTCGCGCTGTTGTTCGTCTTCTTTCGGGTCCTTCAGATCGTCACTCTGGTTAGTAGTCACTCCGCTCTAATCTCGACTCTACATCGCTAACAATACTTTAGATCCCCTGTATGGGCATGCTCGCCTGGTTCGTCGATGGTTTCGTCAAGCAAAACGCTCTCACTCCCGACTCCATCCTGATTCTCTTCATCGTCTCGGTGCTCGCTCTTGCCTGGGCTCTCTTCACCCTCTTCAGCTACCACCGCTCTTCCACCAACGCCCACTTTGTCGCTTTCGTCGACATCCTCTTCTTCGGTGCCTTTATCGCTGCCGTCTACTACCTGCGATATGTCCGCTACACAGACTGCGTGAGCATCCGCCGCGCCGAGGACTGGGACGTCACTTTGGGCGATGTCCGTGTCATTGGACCCAACTACAACCTTGTCAACGACAAGCCCTGCTCCATGCTCAAGGCTTGCTGGGCTTTTGGCATCATGAACATCATCTTCTTCTTCACCACTGCTGTCGTTGCTTTTATGCATGGCGGCCACATGAGCGCCTACGACCGCAGCCACAGCAGCCGCCGCTCCTACCACTCCAGCCGTCACAGCCACCGAAGCCGATCTCACTCTGGCTCTCGCTACAGCGGCAGCCGCCCTCACTCTCGTCGTGTCTACGTCTAAGCGGCTCAGTCGAGTGCCTGAAACAACTATCCAAAATACATGGAGTTGCGCTAGTCTGAGACACATTCCTCGGCTGCCACCCGCTCTCCGCATATACGACTACCCCAATATCACAATACCCAACCTAATGACCATGCGATGATCGCATCCCCACGAGCTTTTATTTGTCTCGAGACGATAGATGCCCATGCACGAAAGATGTGCCATGGGCGATGAGCCCTGCTCCCTCCCCATAATGATGAGGCGGTACGGCAGACGAAAATGGAACGAGTCGAAGAACTGATGTAATGATGGCCAAAAGATTGGTCTCACGCCTTATGACGCCGCTAGAAGATTTTCCTATACTTGAAGGATTTGGATGGATGGATCTACGACCAACATGTCTGAATGTTGATGATTTCCTTGTCTCTACGTATTACGAAGCTCGCAAAGATCTGCTTTCTTCGGATTTCCTTGCACATGTTGAACGCTTTCATGGCCGAGGCTTGGATTGGTATGGTAAGTGAGGAGTGAATGCCCCGGAGGCTGCTCCCAGTCATGATTCTCTTGTATATAGCACGACTCAGTATTTCACGAGTCAACTTATGAGCAAAATTTACAAATCTGAATGAAATGAGAATAAATTGGACTCAACCCCCGTGGTCTATTTTCCCATGCCAAACGCCATATGCCAGAAAATGGTATCGTCATATATGAACAACTCCGTGTTGCCTTTAATGGCGCCCTCCCTCGCCAACTTGATACCCTCTTGCAATTCCGCTTCTACCTTCTTCAATAAGGGTACTCGCTTCATTGTCAAAGTCACCTCCCAGGCCCTGCCATGTGCGCCCCGATCGGAGGAACTCTGCACCTGGACTGGCGACACCGTTGATGCTCACCAGCTCCCCTACTGAGTGTTTGACAAGGGCTTCTGTTTGATGAGATGTGCCATTGGCGTCACCGTTGGCTGTAATAGCACCGGCGACGTCTGAGGGGTTCTTGCGAACTGGCAGTCGCATTGGTCGACTGGAAGAGATGAGCCTGCCAGTGCGGAGGTCAAATTCGGGTGGTGCAGACTCTTCGCCTTCAACACCACCAGGGACATCGTCAAATTGATCCTCCTCTGCGACGTCAGCCTTGTAACCATTGGCTTGAGGTGTATCCTCCTCTACAGAAGCAGGCTTATCATCCAACTTCAGCTTCTCAATACCTCCCCACCATTCTCCGCCCCAGACACGTTCCTCCTCGCTCATCAGGGCGACCTCGAGCTCGAATGGTGTAATGACAGACCGCCAGTATCCAGTATCATCCTCAATAAGACCGCTTTCCCAACATCCGACGACGACCCAGCCTTCGACCTCTGCAAAGTTAGCGAGTTTCGCGGGGTTGAGCTTGCCCACGACGACAGTGTAGCTTTTCTTGTCCGCGCGGGCAATCTTTTCGCGGATAAGATTGATTGAGTTTAGGTAATTAGCGACGGAGAGGGTGTTAACGAGGATACCGATGACTCCGGCGGATGCGAGAGACAGAACCTTGGCGAAGCGGCGGCGGAGGAGACCAGCTGTGCGGAAGGTAGGGTTCTCGAGAGTCGGGGAGGGCGTAGAGAGGATGTGTAGGGATGCGAACCGGGAGTGAAGGGCGAGGAGCAGGGCTGAAGGAGGATCGGAGATATGGATAAGAGAGTAGGACTTCCAGTGGTCTTCGTCGCTAACATCGGCGTCGGATATGATCTTGCGGTTGGGGATGAGGGCGGCGGGGTTGTGTGTGACGGCTGTTGAGACGGCGTTGGCAAAGCCTCGTTCGTGAAGGAGAGACACGAGTCTATCAACATGGTTTTGGTATGTGAGATCTGCCATGACGACCAGCTTCGATTCCTTGTCGCTAAACTCCTTCTCCAACTCGGCCAGTGTCGCATCGTAGTCGAGATCATGGCTCGTGTAGACGTATATCGCTGGGAGATGACTTGTAGGGCTGAGACAAGTGCGGCCATAGTGAACTATAACATGTGCAGATACGTGCTCGGCTGCGATCTCGTCGACACAGCAGGCACTGTAACTGCTATCCGCAAGGATGTAGATCCTCCTCTCTGGCTTGCCCTTGTCGTCGGCCGAACCATCGCGCTCGTCCTGAGAAGCGAGTTCCTTCAACAGCGCCTCTACCACTCGCGGCGCATCGACGAGCATAAAGTCTGGAAACTGTAGGCCCACACGCCGCCATCCTCCAGCGCGGATTTCTGTGGCCGTGCGAACGACCTCGTATGTGGAGCGGAGGGCATCGTCGGGGAGGGAGGACGTGGGGAGTGAGTCCGCCGCGGGGATCTCGAGGATGTGGTCGTCCGGGGTGGAGAGGACTGGAGGAGCGGAGAGCTCGGACGACATGGCGGCAAAGGAGGAGAAGATTTATGTCGTTGCAAGAGGACGGTGGAATTTTTTGTGTTTCTGGTGATGGCGATGGGAATATTTCATGGTGGGGTTGCTAGATGGCTCGAGGAGAGCAGGTGTGAAGGCGGGGTGTGGGTGCGCATTTCATCGAAACAACGAGGGGGAGGGGGTGCCAATTCCGCCTCGTGGATCCGACCAATTTCATCAACACCTTGCGCCTCTGCGTTGGTTAATGTCATCTTAATTAGGTGTTCGCACCAGGTGTAGTCTAATGCAATTTATCAATCACTCAAATTTGGCCTGTCAAGATTTCTGTCAAAGATTTCTGGAGTTTTGTCGCTCAAAGTGCTTTCTTGGTCAGGCTGGATCGCCCCAGCTTTTGACTGGTGAGATGACGAGCGAATGAGACGACGAGGATTACAATCACGACTGTCCCGCACTTGTAAGGCTGATCTTCAAAACGAGAAACGGACAATAGGTTCTCTAGCCTGAATGTCTTTCAGACATTCCTGCGTAAAACCACACACATCTTGTCCTGCAGTATTATGGTCATCTTGAACCCCGATGATCGTCTCTTTCAGGCATCAAGATGCTGGGCCGTGCCCTTTTGAAAAGCGCCCGTCGACTTGCGCCCGGCAAATGTTAGACTCTGGCTGAATAAACCTTCTTCTGGCAGGAAGCCCGAAGTGCCAATACTACGTAGTAGACACTTTGAATCCTCCGTGGTCAGGAATTCCGAATTGAGAGGATATATCCGCCTGGTGACGAGGCCTCTAGGATCGGTGAGCCAACACTCGCACGATTTGTCGTGCATTGTTGTCCACGCGAAGCTTACGCAATGAACAATAATACGACGCTTTCCTACGGCCCCTGAAGAACTGTTTTACGAAGGGGAAATTACACCAAACATATCACGGGAGTGACTGTGGGCGTCAAGTCCCTTCAAATGGTGTTCGTGGGCTATCCGAAATAGGCAATACGTATTCCGAGAAGGGAAATCAGTAAATGCACGGCTCAACTGCCGCTCGGGTTTAACGGGGGCTAGCGAACTATTGCGGCACATGGTAGCGCCTCCCTAACAAATATTTGCGACTACTATCGTCCCTGTGTTTGTGTAACATGATTATATTAATGATGATGTGTCCTTCATCGAAACTGCTCTTCTCTCGATGGAGCTCCTCACCTCTAGGCCACTTCACATCGTTGACATAATTGCCAACAGTCACCATGGACGACGCGACCCAAAGCCACCACTTTCTTGAAGGCAAGACGATCATCGTCGCTGGAGGAGGTATTTCCGGTTCGGCATTTGTCGTCGGGCTGCGCAGACTTTGGAACCCCGCATGGAATCCGCCAAAAATTCTCATCTATGATCGCGACTCTCTAGAAATCACTGCCCAACGCGAGGGTTATAGTCTATCACTCACCGGTTACAACACGTCAGGAGGACTCCTCCCTCTACGGAAGCTGGGACTACTCGATAGGATCCTCGACAAGGCCGTTTCAGGGTTGGATGGGGCTGGAGCCTTCAAGATCTGGGCGCCTGACTGGAAAGAGTACATGACCCTGAGGCACGAGCCTATCGAGGGGTTGCCTTCGTCCAGCATACGAGTACCACGAAAGGACGTCCGACAAGCCATTCAAGAAGGATTTGAGCCGGCCGATGCGGTTGAATGGAATACGCGGTGCATCTCAGCTCACCGTCTAGACAATGGGCGAGTCCGTGTGCAGGTTGCGAGGGGAGCTCAGGGCCAGGACACCATTACAGAGGAGGACTGTGATCTTCTCATTGCTGCAGATGGCGCCAGTAGTAAGCTTCGTGCTTTCCTAAGACCAGACGACAACCTTAACTTTGCTGGGGCTATTCTTCGAGGTGGCATATCGAGATTTGAGCACGATCCTCCAGCTCCGGTGGACAAAGACTGGGGGTTCATGCTCTCAGGAACCGGTATTTCATGCTTCTTCTCCCCAGTCGACAAGAATAGCGTGTTCTGGGGTATTGGCCATCTTGAGGAGACCCCAGTTCCGGTATTGGATCTCGACAATTCAGAGCAAGTGCAAGCTGTGATTGATCGAGGTCTTGAGCTGGGCGCTGCGCTGCAAGAGCCGTTCAAGACCATCGTCGCTCACACAGACCCGAAGACGGTTCTTTCACACAACGCACGCGACAAACCTGCTTTTCCCCACGACAGGATCGACGAGCTGCCCGTGGTGTTCATTGGGGATAGCAACCATGCCGTGAGCCCATTTGCTGGGTTCGGAGCCAACTTGGCGCTGTGTGATGCTTGGGACTTGGCGGAACAGCTATCCAAGGCGCATTCACTGAAAGAGGCTGTCTCGGCATATGATGGGCTGGCGGTGCCACGAGCGATGAAGATCCTTAAAGATTCACGGGCGAGATTAAAGAGTGGGCATAGCTCCGGGCTGCGATACTGGGTAATGTGGATGATGATGATGGTGGGCAATTTTATGAGATGGATTCTAGGGAGAAAGTGAACTTGCGCTCACCCATATGAGGTAGCCACATGGCTGAGATGGAGGATCAAGTATTACTTGGACGTGAGACTCACAAAGTTGGGCCGCTTGATGGTAAGATATTAGAATTGCGGCTGATGGGGGACTCGATGCAGCCAGACTAACTACCGTTCAGAGATACCCCTTTTATTCACAAATAAGCACTTTTGGTATTGAATTCTCAGTTTTTGATTAGCTCATTGTCCTTGCCTGTCTCAACATGAAACAGAGCATATGCTGCAGAAGAAAGCGTATTCTTAGTTATCCGCTGTAGCTAGGATGCCGCCAAAGAACTGACGTGATATTCTATGTGGGATGCATACGCAATTCTTGTATTTTCCCCAGGCTCTATTCTGGCAAAGGTTTCAGGGCGAGTGACTAGGTCTGTATCACCAATGTGTTTATTTCTGCATTGCTCTTGATGGAAGGATAGGGTAGAAGACGGGCTTCTAGTAACCAGCATCACAATGAATTCTGGGGGGTCTTAACAAACCCACGAAGTGAAAGATGGAGAATGAAAGGATAGAAATTGTCGAAATGCCGTAAAATGAAAAGGGGCATGCGAGACAATCGTGGTTTCCAACATCTCTGCCCTGGCGAGGTTTTGACCCATGTCAGACAAGTACAATCTCTGATCAGATTAAGTAGCTGCTTCTCATAAAAACCTGTAGCACACCCTAGAGCTTGATTAGAAGAGCTACAAGGGCATGTGCCATCATATTCATGTTTCCCCCCTCTTTCTTAGTGTTTTGTGCTAACTGAAGAGCAGATACGTCCTCTAGAAGGATGCCAAAACCGAGTCAAGAGCACCTTTGAAGTAAAGATCTTCGCCGCCTATCGTTCAATGTCAAAGAACAAAATGAGAAAAAATGGATGTTTCATGAGAAAATGAGCCAGGGTGGTCGACAACGATTTTTAGTTAGGTAGTATGTGAGCCTCAACTACCACTCACTGACCAACGAGACAACCGGAAACGCCACCTTTCCGCCGAAAATAATTCCGTCCCAAGGTCCGGATCAATAACCGCTTGGAATCGCTTTGGCTGGGTCTGATAAGTTCTATTCGCATGTTAGAATAGCTATGCCTAAGAAGACTGGCACTTACTCGCATGGTGATGATGTCTCCTATCTGCCTAGTGAGACTCATCCGAGAAATGTCGTTTCAAGGCAAAGAAGTGAGTCTCGGTTATCAAGTCGAGGAGGACGCTTCGTGTCTCGTGTAATCGCCATCTCGCGCCGAATCCTGCCTCACCTCCGATTCCAACGCCGGTGTGCTCGGTTCTTGAAAGAGTCCGCCATGGTTCACCTGGCTCTGACGACGTTCTCTCTTTGGTCTGGGGATCAACATGGTTAATTGACTGCCTGCAATTACCTGCCTGATGGACTTCTTGCGGCGGGAGGATCGGTCTCTTCGTGCAATGATCTCCTTAAGAAACTTGTCTAAGAAGCTCTGGCAGAGAAAAGTGGCAATGAATACTCCGAAATCGTCCCTGACACTGCGAAAAGCTTGTTGAACCTGATCCGGCGTCAAGCGTGTCCCTCCAACCATGCAGATGTAGCAACCGGCAAGGTGGTAGGCCAGGTGGGACTCAGGAGTGCCTCCCACGCAGGGCCTCTCTGGGGCCATATGATGGAAGCCCGTTCTTGGATATAGCCGGACACCGTCGGTGACGTGTGCTTCGAATCGTGGAGAACAATTGATGGCGTATGGGAAGGGTGCGTTCCGTACGACACGAAGCTCAAATATTTTCCCAAACATGTAAAGTGCCCATTGCCTGGGGTTGCCTTCGTCGTCGATGTGTCGTAGGAGCCAGACCGGCTCGCCTTGGTCAGAGGACTGGTCTTCTTGCTCTTCTAGACAGTCGTGGCCTTTGGCATCAAAGAACCAGGCGCTTTGATCTTGTTTCTCCGAATTGTGGACCAAGAGGCATACCACCCCTGTTACACTCGCCACTAATATACAGACGACAGTTTTTAGCTGGAGCATTGTGGCCACGATGCTTTCTTGTCACCTTGCGTAAGGTCACCGGTAGGTTGTGGATGAGCGGGCTTGGGTCGGTGCGTGGTTGGAGAGGAGAACTGACTGACGAAATGGGGATGATGTTGGACAGCAGACTGGCCAACGGCGAGGCTTTTGGATTGCTATTGGCAATAATGCGAATGATAGAGTATAAGAATTATAACAAACGCATGGAATCGTGTTGGTAGATTGAAGAAAACCAAGTACACGAACGCAGGTGCAGGGCATATTACAATCATGTCACGTTTGCTGTATTCAACAGGAAGCTGCGTTGGCCAAACCAGCCAGGCGGGGTTAACAGAGCAACTCATGACAATTTTGAGAAGCCACCAACTCATGACTAGGAAGCCAAGGGTGCGTTCGTAGTGGTGATAACATGATGGATCTCCCCTGAGCCTCCCTATCAAGGGGTATGGTGTTTATGAGGTCGATGGTGATGCAAGTAGGATCGACTACAAAAAGGATGACAGCCATGCTTTTTTCCACAGTATGGGCTTTGAAATGAAACTAGTAAACAAATGAGCCAAGAAGAACCGTAAGGTATGCGTAGAGGGGTGGACTCTGTTGGGTTTGGCAGGATTAAGGGACCGCAGATAGGAACATCATGGCAAGGGCAAGAGCTGAAAAGAGGAAGTCTACATCGATCGTGATGATTGGAGTACCGATGCGGCTGGTGAAAGATCAATTTTAAGGGAACGATACTGCAAAAATGAGACCAAGTGGCTGCATCACTAGGAAAAAGGTCCAACCAAGGCTGAACTTGCAAAAAAACATACAACAGCGGGGATTCGCTGGTCGTCACCGACCCAACTACTAATCCGCCCCTCACCGGCTTATCTATGGGAGAGCGGACGGGATCCCGAGTTCTCCGGTGGGTATGGTCGTATGTGATAGTTGATGCCCAGAATGCCGATTATGTACACAGAGCTGGAAGGCCGGAAGTACGGATTTATCACTTTGTCAGCGGCTTTAAATCCTGGTTTCAAGATCTTCATGGACCATTGAGTTTCACGTTTCAGGACACCAATTTAGGGTGTCATTCTGTTCCGTCGCCCACATCCCGATCAATGAAACGCCGTCTAACAGGGGAGATGACACATGAGGACAGTGCACGATTTGCTTCACAACTGAATCTCAGCCACTTTCCAATTGCTTGTTTCGTAAACGGCACCCTCGTGATCCAATCAGAGGTGAGGGATGACTGGAGCAAGTGTTCTCGGCACACCTGCAACGATGTTTGAGACAACCTCTTCAGACGGCTTGGCTAAACCTTGGGGCGTGGATGCGACAAGAGTTCGTCATCACAGGAGCAAGATTTGGGCAATATTAGCGACGCATTACGGATTCTTGCTGTCTCGCCCACTCTCAGGTGGTTTCGAGTGTTGCAAACAAGTGGATGCTGTCAGTCTTTGTAATGAATTTGCAACCCTAAAGATTTTTCTATAAAAGAATGTGGCGTGACCAGAGACTTGAAAATCCTACCTTGGATCTATCCCACAACGCAGGCGTCTTTTCTCTTCTTTTTCATTCTTTCTTTCCGCTTTAATTCCTACCAGTACAATCTTGGGTAATCGAAGGTATCACCGGAGGATACATCATTCGAACCCTCAACTTGTTCTACACAGTATCGGAGGCCAAATCATCATGTTAATGCTGGTATATGCGCTATTGGCGGCAGTCGCCTTCGCGATGCCGCTTATTGAGGTGCATCAATCAGAGTCGGCTCTGTTACCAAAGCTTGAAACGAAGAGGCAATTTACAAGTTAGTTCCTAAATCTGTGATTAAAACTCCCAACAGCTAAGCCATGGTAGTTCGGACGAACCCTCCCCTCGAGCGACGAGCCAATAGGCTTATATCGGTGGTGGTTGGCGGTCCCCAGGACACGTTTGTTCCCAACTTGATCAGGGCCGCGGTTGGCGACGTGATCCAATTCCAGTTCAGCTCGGGGAACCACACAGTCACCCAGAGTGCCGAGGACGCCCCCTGTCAACCGTTGCAGGCGACGGTGGCTGGAGCCATCCATAGCGGGCACATCCCGTTCGAGTCTGGGCAGACTACAGTTGGGACATTTAATTTGCCTTTGACCAGCACGGATCCCATCTATCTCTATTGCGCGACTGGCCCCCATTGTCAAAACGGCCAAGTCATGGCAATCAATCCGTAAGAGAGATCCCCGGCTGGAAGATGAACGTGGCTAACTAGGACACTTATAGGCCAAACGAGGCTTCCCTGGTCAACTACTCGAAGCTTTCGGCGGCAGCGGCAGCTAACGTCGATGGCACTGAAGTATCTGGAGGAACTGTGGGGGAGATTCCGCTGGATGGGGCAGCTTTTACCCCTGCTGAGGAGGAGGAAGGACCGCCGCCAGCTCCGCCTGTTGAAGCTACGCCTTCGGCAACACCGGCCTAATAGGTATGACTGCATTCCGGTCAGAGTAGAACAAGTTGAGGTACTGGTACTTCATTCAATTCTTATTCACTATCATGTACCTTCTTGTTGTTGAAGTTGCATTAGTACCCGACATATTTGCATGTGTTCTTCACTTTGTCCTGTTGGTAGGCAAAGGCTTTCTGTAACAGATCTTGCTACAGCGTACTGATTGCCTGAATGATCTTTCGACGCCCGCCTTCCCTCCCGTAGCTTCGCACCCAAGGACACCGGTGGATAGAAGCGAGAAGAAGTCAAGATGACCGTGATGGGTTATTGTGGACAAGACACGAGGATACGGGATATCTCAATGCCAAATAGGAATATGACCAGAGAGGTTGCCCTGGAGAGCTCGTTGAGGGGAGCCGTAGAAGCTACTGTTGCTGGCCTCAAATCTCGGCATGTCCATGATTGGCAAACTTGAAGGTCACTTGATGTGGCTTACTGACGAGAAAGATGCACTCTTTCCAGATGCCTGATTCACCCACACTGACGTGAGCCGTGAAGGAGTAGAGTGCAAGCTTTACCCCGCTTCCCAGACAAATCATTGACCCCCAGACTGTGGTATTTCCTTTTTCCCAAGTCGTGAAAATACGTACAGTTTGAGGCTCTGCGCTCATACAGCGGACGGAAAGGTTAGGAATGGGGATATCAATGACAAATTATCTTCTAAGTCTCCTGTGTACTGGCCAGTACGAATTATTTCCCCTCTCCTCGCGCCACCCAATGCCTATAGAAGCGCGAAGGATGATGTGATGGTCATGTTGACTCTCATGTGGTGGAGGCTTGGAGATAGCTGGTAGGTGTAAGCGACAGCCTTACTGCACGGTTCGTTAAAAGTCGCCCATTCCAGAAAGATCTTGCACCTGTAGCTTGAATAGCACAGCTTCCGCACAATACGGCTGTCGACCAAGTCTATAAAAGGTGGTCGTCGCCGAGCCTCTTTACCCTCATCCCCTCGTTTCAACAAACCCCAACCACCCACCATCCCTCTTGTGCAGCTCCCAACAAAGGCAACCATCCAAAAAGAAAAAAAGAAAAGAAAAAAAAAACTGCCATCAGCATGAACATGAAAGGCCAATCGTACTGCAATGACTGCGACAAATACTCCATTCGAATTGTGTGTGAGAGTGGACACACCGTGTAGCACTAGTATTGCGACGACCATGAGCCATTCTCCTATTTTGGTATGTAGTCGAGAATTAACTGCCTGGACAGACAAATGCAAGGGAAGTCTCTGGTGTGGAAAAAAGCGCCTACGCACCTCGGATTACTGTAACTCGTGTGCGTACCTTTACGGTTTTAATGATGCTTAGTTCTAATATGGCAACGCAGGCCGGAATGAATTGTAAGGCAACGTTGTGTGAGGTTGATCCCTAGGGAGTTGAGATTGGGTCCTAATCTAGAGTGGGTTGAACAGAGGCTAGTTAGGCATCAAGAGTAACTCCAAGTATCTCATAAATGGCCTTTATAAATGCGGCTGGGGAAGGGTGCTCGGCAATCAGCATCCTATTCATGACATATGCGATCGTGAGCCCCCTGTTCCTATCCATAACCACAATGGAACCTCCCTAACCACTACCCCATCCAACATTTTCCTCTGGAAGCTTGCCTTCAACAATTCCTGATCTAGGTCCGGTGATGTAAATCCCGAGTCTGCGTCTCCCGGGCCGCCCTGTAACCAAGTCCAAACACGCTGGACCTCCAGAGCTCAGTATTCACGTCCTCAGCTCTGAGTAGGGGGTTGCACAACGTGCGCATTGTGATTGAGCTCGGCTCACATCCCATCTGCTCAAGAGCCTCTTGGATAGAAGGTCCCGGTGGAGGCACGACAGGGGCCACTCGGTCCCAGTCCTCCTTGCGGCATCCGAGTTGGAAGTCTACCCCAATGTGAAGCGGCTGACAAATCTCCTCCGTTACAAACTCGTCAATAGACATTCCCGTCTTCCTTCGCACCAACTCCCCGACGAGGAAACCCTGCGATAGGGCGTGGTATCCCATTGCAGTGCCTGGAGCCCATAGCGTTGCCTGACGGGCCAGCTTGTCGGTTGCCCCTTCTGCGTCGTACAGCTCCTCCAGGGTCATATCGTCCCGCCATGCAGCGAGACCCGCTGTGTGGTCTAACACTTGGCCAAGAGTCACCTCGGACTTCCCGTTCGCCGCAAACTCCGGCCAATGATGGGCGACCTTGTCCTCAGGACGGAGCACGCCACGGGAAATCAAGATGAGGGCCGCGAGGTTGGTGACCAGCTTCGTGGTTAAGAAGAGGTTTACTAAGGTTTCTTTAATCTAGGGCTTTTTTATTAATAAATCCGCGAGATTATTTTAAATACTTATAATATTATTATTATTTTTAATAAATTATATATAAATTAGCTTTAATATTTTATTTAAATAAAATAAATTATTATATTAAGTTTTAAAGTTTTATAAATAAATAATATAATAAGTCCTGGCTTGACATGAACAAGGAATCATTGGGATATGATTCTATGATGTATTGGAAATGTCTTCTTCTTTGTTATAGTTGAAGTCTCGAACAAGGAATCAGGTGCCTGACGAGCCACTTCTTTATAACCCCTTTATTTATGAAGACAGATGAGAAGACTT